>LR738711.1:664298314-664343228 GCA_902687465.1 Secale cereale
GGGGGGGGTTCTTTCCTTTTCTTTTGTTTGTTTTTGTTTTGTTTTACTTTTTCTTATTTTCTTTTCTGTTTTATTTTTATTAAATATGCAACTAGTTCCTAAATTAGTTTTAATAATTAACCCACTGCCACATTTAATTTTTACAGCTAAATAAAATAGTTTAATATTTTATTGTTTATAAAAAGAATTCAAATAATTGTTTAGCTGTTGTTTTAACTATTTTGGTGCATCTAAACACTTTACAAAATTGTGGTCTCAACATGACAAATACCCAGAGAATATTTGCCACACTTGGAACATTTTTGTTTCATGTTTGACAAATTTAAATTTTGACTTTAATTTGAATTTGAATTGAACAGGATTTGGATTAACGAGAGATTACCAACAGTAACAGTGGTGACGTGGCATCATTAGTGTGTGGTTACTGTAGCTTGATTATCCGGGCGTCACACCAAGCTCCATTGTTACTCAAAGCTCCATTTCCGCCCGATCTCTCTCCCTAGCCAATCAAACTTGTTGATTTCCTCGGGATTGCTTGAGAAGGCATCGATCTATACTTCCACCAAGAGATATTTGATTCCCCCCACTAATCCCATGCGGATCTTGTTACTCTTGGGTGTTTGAGCACCCTAGACGGTTGAGGTCACCTCGGAGCCATACTCCATTGTGGTGAAGCTTCGTGGTGTCGCTGGGAGCCTCCAATTCGGTCGTGGAGATTGCCCCAACCTTGTTTGTAAAGGTTCGGTCGCCGCCTTCAAAGGCACCACTAGTGGAATCACGGCACCTCGCATTGTGTGAGGGCGTGAGGAGAATACGGTGGCCCTAGTGGCTTCTTGGGGAGCATTGTGCCTCCACACCGCTCCAACGGAGACGTACTTCCTCTCAAAGGGAAGGAACTTCGGTAACACATCCTCGTCTTCACTGGCTCCACTTGTGGTTATTTCTTTCCTTTACTTGTGCAAGCTTTCTTTGTATACCTTAGATTGCTTGCTTGTGTGGTTGTTATTGTTGCTTCCTATAAGTTGTCCACCTAGTTGCATATCTAGACAACTTACTTTGTTGCTAAGTTTAAATTGGTTAAGAAAAGCTAAAAATTGTTAGTTGCCTATTCACCCCCCCTGTGGTCAACCATATCGATTCTTTCAATTGGTATTAGAGTCTCGTCTCTTTATAAGGACTTTACCGTCCAAAGAGTATGGGTGACAACGTAGTCGAGACGGAGGGACACTCTGGTGGAACTCCGTCCTTGCCTACGTCCGATGGGGGAACCGCGGTCTCTCGTGAGGAGTTCGATGTGATGATGGACACATCGAAAGAATCACTAGCGACCGAGGTCAAAGGCATGTTTAAGGAATTACTTGAGGGTCTCAAATTATCCACCACATCGTTGGTAGTGGTCCGTCCCGCTACCAACGTGTTGGAGGCTATTCCCGACAAGGGAGAAGCTAGTAGTGAGCAAGTCCCGGTTACTAAGAATAGGAGTGGGATTTTTTCCCACTCTGCTCCTCCTACCCACTATGGAGGACCCGTTCCTACTCCGCATTTCAATTCCGTTAGTCCTCCTCCTAAGTTTGTGAAAAAAATCTGATTTTGCTACTTGGATGTTTTGCCTTAGACGTTATTTAAATCATTGTTCTACTAATCTTTAAAGAATCATTGAGCAAGGTTTCTACCCACATGATCCCGACAACTTAACTCCGAGAGAAGCTGCGGATCATCAATTCAACGAGTCCGTTCTTTGCATACTTCAAGATGCTATCCCTCCCGAAGACATTGCACATCTTCGACCCTTCACCGTGGCCAAGGAAGCATGGGAGCATGTTGGCTCCATGTACAAGGGAAGCGCAAGCATTCAACGCTCAAACTATGAAGTTGTGCAAGATGAAGCCGATGAGTTTGCTATGATCGAAGATGAAGATCCCCGTGAACTTTATCGGAGATTAACCACTCTTGCGGTTTCACTTCGAGATCATGGAAGCAAGGACACGGATGACAATTGGATCAAACGCAAGTTTCTCAAGGCCATGATGCCTTACCACAAGGCCATGTCCTCCGTCATTCGCCAAAGACCGGACTTCCACACTTTTTCATCAAGTGAAGTGTTAGATGAGTTCATTGCCATGAGGATCTTGGACAACACCGCCGACAATGCGATTTTAAGAGCTCAACGATCAAAGAAGCCTAATCTTGCCTTGAAGGACAAGACTTGTGTGGAAGAAGAGGAGGAAGAGGATGACGATGAGAGTTGCCCCGAGGACACCAAATATGCCTATCATGAGCACATGGCTCTTGCATCACGGCAATTTTGGGGCAACAAGAAGAACTCAAGGCCCAACTTCAACAAGAACAACTCAAGTGGCAACAAGGGCAAGCAACGAGTGATGACGTGCTACAACCGTGGGAATGTGAGCCACTTTGTTGTAGATTGCCCATATGAGAAAAGAGAAGACAATGGAGGCAAGCTTATCCGAAAGGACAAGGCCAAGTCTTATCCCAACAAGAACAATTTCAACAAGAAGACCCCTCCCAAAGGGTTGGTGCCCCAAGAAGAATATGTTGAGGATGATGATGATGATGAAGTTGATGAGATGGTCACTATGGCCACCATTGCTATTGCAACTACTCCACGCTCATCTCTCTTTGACTCACCAAATGAGAACATCACCGCTAAGTGCCTCATGGCTAAGGCCACTAACAAGGTAACTCCCAACATCAACACTACCATCACCTCTAATCCTTCGTTGACAGATTGTATTTGATGAGAGTGAGGGGGCAGAGGAGGAAGAAAATGAATTTGAGTTGTTTATGAGTAAACTCAAGGGCAAACCCGAGAAGCACTTCGTTGCTCTCTTGGAACAACTCGGTGAGGCCAATGACATGATCGAGGCTCATGAGGAGACAATTTCTAAAATGGAAGGTCATAGTCAAGACTATGCCGATGATATATCCGATCTCTCTAATGCTTTGGAGGAAGAGTGTGGTCTTCGTTTGGCTCTTGAGGAGTCACACAACGATGATCATGCTAAATTAAAGAAAGATCTTGATCATGCTTTAGTTGTCTCTCGTGTGATTAATTCCAAGAAGGCAAAGCTTGTGGTTGACCATGCTAGACTCAAGGAGGAGTTTGTTACGCTTGACAAGGCTCACAAGGCCTTGAAAGGTGTACATGCTTCTCTCAAAGAGTCTCATGATCAACTTCAAGTTTCGCTAACCAAGGAGAAAGCTATCTTTCCTCGCATGGTGTTGATTGATAATGCAAATGCTACTAACCCATGTTGCGAGCATGTGCTTCTTGTTGAAGAGAATGCCAAGTTGAAGAAGCAGCTTGAGAAAGGCCTTGTGACATGTATACAAGGTGAGAAGAACCTCAACGATCTTTTGAGTAATCAAAAGGAAGTTGTGACAAAGAAAGGAATTGGGTTTGCTCCCAAGCCCAAGAAGAAGAAGAATGGCAAAACCAAGCAACCTCCTCCTCTCAAACAAACCTTTGTAAAATAGGGAGAGGGTACTTCTAAGAAGAAGAACAATGTGAAAATTGGCGGAGTCAAGAAAAACACCGCCATGCCATCAAACATAGCCGGCGACTTTAATCCTTCATATGTTTTATGTCGTGCTAGTGATGGTCATGTTTTTGCTAAATTTGTTGGTTATTCTTATGAGTACATTGAATGGTCTATTTGGGTTCCTAAGACCCTTGTTACTAACCTCACAGGACCCATTACCAAATGGGTACCTAAATCTAAGCATTGATCTCATGTAGGAGTTTTCTTCTGGTGGGGGATCATGGTTGCTCGATAGTGGAGCCACAAATCATATGACCGGAAGCAAAGAATTTGTGGTGGACGTGCATCAAGGTTCATCCATGGCCACCAACGTTGAATGGGGTGATGCTTCATCTTCTAAGGTAATGGGGCTTGGCAAGGTTGTTGTTTCTCATGATCTCACGATCGAGAAAGTCATGCTTGTTGAGTCCCTTGCATACAACTTACTTTCTGTTCGTCAACTTGCACTCATGGGCTTTGCCACATTCTTTGATATTGATATTGTGGCCCTCTTGTGGAGCAAGACTCTTAAAGTAGTCTATGTTGGACATGTCGAGAACGGTCTCTATGTGGTTAACTTCTCGGAGCAACCCACTAAGACCGCGACATGCCTAATGGATAAAGTTGATGTGGGATGGCTTTGGCATCGCCGGTTAGCCCATGTCAATATGAGATCTTTGCAAAGTCTTCTCAAGGGGGACCATGTCCGTGGACTAACAAATGTTAGCTTTGCCAAAGATCGTGCTTGCAGTGCTTGTATTGAAGGAAAGTTACATGAGACGGCTCACCCTCCCACGACTATCATCTACTCAAAAAGACCGTTAGAGCTCCTTCACATGGATCTCTTTGGGCCTCCATCCTTTGATAGTCCTGGGGGCAGAAAGTATTGCTTGGTGATTGTAGATGATTATTCAAGATACACATGGGTATATTTCTTCAAGAAGAAGAGTGAGACTGATGGGCCTCTAACCCCTCGTTGGTTACCCCAAGTGGAAGGTGTGAGATGCAGTGTTGTGGAAGTTTTTCCCTTAGCAAAGATGCCAAGGATCGAATCCCCAGAGACTCCTAGGTTCAACAAGTAGGTGTCAACTGCTAACGGCGCCAGATATTAGCAATCAACGTGGACCTGCACACAGATACAAATAACTTTGCTCCCAACAAGTACAGAGAGGTTGTCAATCCCTCCGGCCTTGTAGTTCACAAAGGATTAAACGCAAATGATAGTAGTGATAGATAATGTTTGCAATAGTAAGTAAAAGCGAAAAGTAAATAGCGGATGTGATCAATGATGGTAATATGGACCGGAGTCTCATGATGTTCACTAGTGATGTCTCTCTCCCAAAAGACGATAAAACAGCTATGTGAGGTAAACGAATTACAGCTGGGCAATTGACAGGACCACGAACGCAAACCAATGCTAACTACATTGCAAGAAAGGTTGAGGTTCGAAGCATGGGCGGTACGGCAAAGTAAGTAGACCGAAATCCATCAATATCTACTACTAATCATCCACCTTGAGATATCTATCCAGAACATCTCGCTGGTATTAAGTTGCGAGCCCCACCCATAGTGTAAACTCAAAGCAACAGACAACTGCATTAAAAGAACTTTGCGTAAAGTAAACAATCCTTGCACCCGCGGGCACAAGCACAGTTGTTTTCCCCCTTGTGGCAACAGCACATCCCCTAGACTCATGTTTCTGTCACTCAAGCTAGTCATCGAGGGGCATGAACCCACAATCGAGCATAACGTTCCCTCTTGGAGTCACTACGTATTACTTGGCCAAAGCAATAAATAACAACGGAGAACATGCAAGAATTACTTATGAACATAAATATAAAAGAGGTAGATCAAATATATTACTCAATCACAATCTGAACATAATCTCATAATCCATCGGATCCCAGCAAACTCATCATAGCAACAGCATAAGGATTACATATGTGCCTCGATCATGTAGGGAAGCTCACGAGGACTAATTAGTGAAGCACAAGAATGGGAGGAGAACATCACATAGCTACTGGTCATGGACTCATGGTCCAAGGGAGACTACTCACAACTCATCCGGGAGGCGTCCATGGTGGTGGAGAAGCTCCCGATGATGTTCCTCCCCTCCGACAGGGTGCCGGGAAGAGTTCTCCTGGTGCTCCCGATCTTGGAAGCGGCGGCGGCGGCGGAACAGAGATGAGATCGCGAAAAAGAGTTCTCGTCCCGAGGGTTTCGAAGGACGCTCTAAATATATGCCAAAGGAGGGCACCAGACGGGGCTCGGGGGGCCCAGCCCCCCCCCCCGGCGCGGCGCAGGGGGGGGGCGCCGCCAGGGCGCCTGGGGCCCTGGTGCCCCCCCGGCTGTACTTCGGGCGCAAGGTAGGTTCTGGAACGCTGATTTTTTATATAATTTTTCTGGATTTTTCCTGACAGTTCTCGTAATGTGAAATCCTGAAATACAAAACAGCCGAAAACAGAAACTGGCACTCGGGTGCACTGGATTAGTAGGTTAGTCCAAATATGATCAAAAGTGTATGGAAGTGTATGAATATCATAGCAATATCACCCAAAAGTGGCATGGAGCAAGCAGAAATTATAGATACGTTTTGGACGTATCAACATCCCCAAGCTTAATTCCTGCTCGTCCTCGAGTAGGTAAATGATAACAAGAATAATTTCTGTGGTGACATGCTATTAACCATATAGGACTTTTTATAGTCATATGACAAAAGCTTACTGAGACAATGATTCTATAGTAATTAAGTTGCCTCATGAGAAAATCACAAATGACTGAAAGTTTTACAACATGACATTGAAGCATCAAATAGATTTGCAATGAACATGATGTGCAAATATGATAAAGTGATATCTAGCTTGCCCCCTTTAGTGAAGCAAAACATAAATGCAGGGGCACCTTCAAGGTTTAAATGATGACTAGATACAATGATTTCAAAATAAACGATATCACAATCATGCAAAAGACAATGCTACTTTGGAACAATGCACATTACACTTAGAATGACAATCATGCTCTCAGTAGTTGGTGCTTAAAGAAAGAAGGTGGAGACTCGAAAAGTAAAAGAATGGTTATGTGCTAGAGCTTTTTATTTTGAAAACAAAGAAGCAATTTTGTCAACGGTAGTAGTACTTCATATGTGTCATGCATAAGACATCCTATAAGTTGCAAGCCTCATGCATCGAATACCAATAGTGCTCGCACCTTGTCCTAATTAGCTCGGATTTCCATGGGTTATCATTGCATTACATATGTTTCAACCGAGTGTCACAAAGGGGTACCTCTATGCCACCTGTACAAAGGTCCAAGGAGATAAATCGCATTTGATTTCTCGTTTTTGATAGATCTCAACTTGAGGACATCCATACCGGGACAACATAGAAAATAGATGATGGACTCCTCTTTAATGCTTAAGCATATTCTCATAAGAGACTGAGGATTAATGTCCAAGCTAAAACTTCCACCATGATACATGGCTTTGGTTGGCGGCCCAATGTTCTTCTCTAACAATATGCATACTCATTCAACCCATGGCAAATCACCCTTACTTCAGACAAGACGAACATGCATAACAACTCACATGATATTCAACAAAAGTGTGACAGTTGATGGCGTCCCCAGAAACATGGTTACCGCTCAGCAAGCAACTTATAAGAAATAAGATACATAGGCAACATATTCTTTACCACAATAGTTTTTAAGCTACTTTCCCATGAGCTATGTATTGCAAAGTTAGTCTGCTTAGTACAGGTGGAGGTTAGCAAAAGACTGGGAGCGACCAACTAAGAGAGCAATGACGGTCATAATCATGCAGAGCGACAAAGCAACATTGAATCAGGCATGGTAGTTATATCGCTACTCAGAAATAAAAGATCATCAAGGCTTGACAGACTTTCTTTACAGTCTTAAATATGCGTGAGCATACGCCAAGTCAATCAAAATAAATTCTTGAAGGAAGATATTACTAAACCATACCACATCATAGGCAAACAAATCAAGTTGGTACTCCAATAACACATTGGGAATCCCCCAGCTATTTGAGACTAACCATAAGAAAACCTGAACTACTAAGCGCCATTATGCAAGTAGCATCTTTATCATAGACATATCAACCAATGCAACGGAAGCAAACTCTCTTAATAAGGTGAGCATGGTAATTAAAGAGAGTTCAAGCAACCAACTAAACAAAAGCTCTTTGAAAAGATAAGCATGAATACTAAGAGCAGAGCATGATAGTAGCTATTAAAAGACAAAGAACACACACATAAAAAATAGACATGAAAATTCTATGTTATGTTCTAGGTAGAAGTGGAGCGTGTTTCTCTCCCACTTAAAGAAAGCTGAGTTCCGACTCGTTATGAAAAACTAAAAAGGAAACTAAAAGCAAGACGCTCCAAGCATAGCACATAACACATGAAGTGATAAAAATATAGCGGAACGAAAGACGAATTGATAATGTTGATGGAGAAGGGGATGCACGGGGGCATCCCCAAGCTTAGACGCTTGAGTCTCCTTGAATATTTCTTGGGGGTGCACGGGGGCATCCCCAAGCTTGAGCGCTTGACACTCCTGAATCTTTTTATCATCTTCCCTCGCACACTTGAAAACTCCCTTCATACATAACTCATCATAATCTGATTAGCGAGGTTAGTACCCTTAATAAAATAATTGTTCCTTGCTGGAAATAAAGATATTCTTGAAGTTCTGCTGTTTCTCAAGATTGCCAAAAGGTTTTTGCAAAGAAAAAGCAAGCTATTGGTTTGCAAAATGAAGGAAAGGCAAAACAGGACATCTGTGAAAACAGAACAACAGGTAGTAAATGATTTGTTCGGGGTACTTCTGCAACTCAAATTAAAAAACTCAGAACAGACGCACGAAAGACAATTATATAGAGAACGCTTTCGAAAAAATTCAGACCAAAAAGATGATCTGGTGATTTTATACGAATTTTTCTATCCAAGGACAGAATCTGTTTTCTGGACAGCGCCTCACAACTTTTGAACTTTCTAGCAATCAGAGGCTATACTTGGCACAAATATGAAAAGCAAAGATACAATGATGATGCTACTATAGTAAACAACATCAAGACACAACAAAAGCAAAAATAAAATTTTTATTCATGTGGGCTGCCTTCCAAAAGCGCTTTCTTTTATGCCTTTAAGCTAGGCATAATGCATAGAGATCAAGTTGTATCAATTGAACCATCATCAAGATCATCAAAAAGCTCTTCAATAATACAACTAGTCTTAAGAGGACTCTCAAATAAAGGCCTCATAGAGATACTCCTAGGTAGAAGACCAAAAGGATAAAAGTCAAGGGAAGATTCATTTATAAATTTATCAAAGACAGGTGTTTCTTCCAAGGTCTTTACAGTTTCAACCCCTTTGGCAATAGATGGATTACTTTTAGAACGGGGAGCCTTTGGAACTTGAACGAACTTAGGCTCCCTCTTTGCCGGAGTTTCTACCTTTTTGGTTTTGATCGAGGAGAAGGTAGTTCCTAGGGTATCAAATATTTCCTCAATCTTGTCTATCCTAGAAGAGTCCAAGTCATGGAATTTGACGGTCTCCAAAATTTTAAAAAAATTATGCATGGAGCTATCAAGTCTATTCAAATTCCCTTGGATCTTACGATCCAACTCATTTATCTTATTAATGCTTGGCATCTCTAGCTCTATCTTTTCAAGTTTTTTCATAATGTGAGCTAGGGTGATGTCCTCTCGAATGCTAACAACGGGGAGATTCCCAACAAGATTTTCAATAATACTAAGGGACTCCCAAACTGGGGCCTCTAGGAAATTCCCATTGATAGCAGTATCTAGAATAAACCTATTCCAAGAAATAATTCCAACATAAAAATTTCTATGCAAGATAGTAGTAGGTTGCTTCTTGGTGGCTCTTTTTTGTGAATCATTAATTCTATGCCAAGCATCTTTCAAACTTTCCCCACCTCTTTGTTTAAAGGTGAGAACTTCTGCCTCGTCAAAGACAAAAGGACCCGACATAATGACAACTAAACAACAAGATAACTATTTTTGTGATTTTCGATAAAAGGTACTAAAGCAAAAACTGAAAGGTAAACTAACAAGACTAAAAAGCAAAGGTAAAAGATAGCATGCAACTCCCCTATCCTGAAGAGTGGAGTCCCCGGCAATGGCGCCAGAAAAACTCCTTGATGGGCCTCTAACCCCTCGTTGGTTACCCCAAGTGGAAGGTGTGAGATGCAGTGTTGTGGAAGTTTTTCCCTTAGCAAAGATGCCAAGGATCGAATCCCCAGAGACTCCTAGGTTCAACAAGTAGGTGTCAACTGCTAACGGCGCCAGATATTAGCAATCAACGTGGACCTGCACACAGATACAAATAACTTTGCTCCCAACGAGTACAGAGAGGTTGTCAATCCCTCCGGCCTTGTAGTTCACAAAGGATTAAACGCAAATGATAGTAGTGATAGATAATGTTTGCAATAGTAAGTAAAAGCGAAAAGTAAATAGCGGATGTGATCAATGATGGTAATATGGACCGGAGTCTTATGATGTTCACTAGTGATGTCTCTCTCCCAAAAGACGATAAAACAACTATGTGAGGTAAACGAATTACAGCTGGGCAATTGACAAGACCACAAACGCAAACCAATGCTGACTACATTGCAAGAAAGGTTGAGGTTCAAAGCATGGGCGGTACGCCAAAGTAAGTAGACCGAAATCCATCAATATATACTACTAATCATCCACCTTGAGATATCTATCCAGAACATCTCGCTGGTATTAAGTTGCGAGCCCCACCCATAGTGTAAACTCAAAGCAACAGACAACTGCATTAAAAGAACTTTGCGTAAAGTAAACAATCCTTGCACCCGCGGGCACAAGCACCGTTGTTTTCCCCCTTGTGGCAACAGCACATCCCCTAGACTCATGTTTCTGTCACTCAAGCTAGTCATCGAGGGGCATGAACCCACAATCGAGCATAACGTTCCCTCTTGGAGTCACTACGTATTACTTGGCCAAAGCAATAAATAACAACGGAGAACATGCAAGAATTACTTATGAACATAAATATAAAAGAGGTAGATCAAATATATTACTCAATCACAATCTGAACATAATCTCATAATCCATCAGATCCCAGCAAACTCATCATAGCAACAGCATAAGGATTACATATGTGCCTCGATCATGTAGGGCAGCTCACGAGGACTAATTAGTGAAGCACAAGAACGGGAGGAGAACATCACATAGCTACTGGTCATGGACTCATGGTCCAAGGGAGACTACTCACAACTCATCCGAGAGGCGTCCATGGTGGTGGAGAAGCTCCCGATGATGATCCTCCCCTCCGGCAGGGTGCCGGGAAGAGTTCTCCTGGTGCTCCCGATCATGGAAGCGGCGGCGGCGGCGAAACAGAGATGAGATCGCGAAAAAGAGTTCTCGTCCCGAGGGTTTCGAAGGACGCTCTAAATATATGCCAAAGGGGGGCACCAGACGGGGCTCGGGGGGCCCAGGCGCCCCCCCGGCGCGGCCCAGGGGGGCGCCGCCAGGGCGCCTGGGGCCCTGGTGGCCCCCCCGGCTGTACTTCGGGCGCAAGGTAGGTTCTGGAACGCTGATTTTTTATATAATTTTTCTGGATTTTTCCTGACAGTTCTCGTAATGTGAAAACCTGAAATACAAAAACAACCGAAAACAGAAACTGGCACTGGGGTGCACTGGATTAGTAGGTTAGTCCAAATATGATCAAAAGTGTATGGAAGTGTATGAATATCATAGCAATATCACCCAAAAGTGGCATGGAGCAAGCAAAAACTATAGATACGTTTTGGACGTATCAGAGACCCAACAAACCGTCATCAACTTTGCAAATGAAGCTCAACATCAACATGAGGCAAAGATCTTGATGATCCGAAGTGACAACAGCACCGAGTTCAAGAACTACACCTTGGATGAGTTTCTTAGTGATGAGGGGATCAAACATCAATATGCCGCACCTTATACCCCTCAACAAAATGGTGTAGCAGAGAGAAAGAACCGGACATTGATGGACGCAGCAAGGACCATGATGGCAGAATTCAAGACTCCATACAACTTTTGGGCCGAAGCCATCAACACCGCGTGTCATGCATCCAATCGGCTCTATCTCCGCAAAGGCTTGAACAAGACTCCGTATGAGATTCTTACCCGTAACAAGCCCAATCTCAAGTACTTCCGGGTGTTCGGGTGTAAGTGTTTCATCCTCAAGAAATGTGCTCGTTTGTCTAAATTTGAGTCTAGAGCTCATGAGGGCATATTTGTTGTTTATGGTACAAACTCTCATGCTTACCGTGTCCTCAACAAGTCCAACGGACTCATTGAGGAGACGTGTAACGTAGAGTTTGATGAGAATAATGGCTCCCAAGTGGAGCAAAGTGGTACTTGTGATGTAGGTGATGAAATTCCTCCCCAAGCCATAAGAAGAATGGGTGTTAGCTATATCCTACCCATTGAGGAACCCCTTGTGGCCGAAGGAGAAGGACAATGTTCCACACAAGTGGAACCATCACCAACCCAAGACCCACACGTTTCCGAAGAACAAAGTGAAGGCCCTCAACCAGACGAATAAGGCCAAGTGCAAGATCAATCACAAGATGGTGATGAGCCACCAAATGATGCACAAGGCCAAGTTCTCTCCTCTGAGAAAGATCAAGATCAAGAGGAAGCTCAAGATCAAGATCAAGCTCTTGACGTCGCTCAAGATGATCAACTCAGTGCTCCTCAATTATCACTTGAAGAGCAATTGGAGCGTCGTGCTGCAAAAATTGCCTCCAGTCTTGCTTCTAGAGAACATCACATGGAGATTATTCTTGGAAGCATCACAAAGGGGGTAAGCACTCGTAGACAATTAGCAAACTATTGTGCTCATCAAGCTTTTGTCTCTTGTGTTGAACCTCAAAAGGTCTATGAGGCGCTCGAAGACCCTGATTGGCTCAATGCCATGCATGAAGAACTCCATAACTTCGAGCGCAACAAAGTGTGGCGTCTGGTGCCGAGACCAAAGGAGAACCATAATGTCATTGGAACCAAGTGGATCTATAAGAACAAGCAGGATGCTCATGGAATTGTCATTCGCAACAAGGCGCGTTTAATGGCTCAAGGCTACTCCCAAGTCGAGGGTATCGACTACGGTGAAACCTTTGCCCCCGTTGCTCGCCTTGAACGTTTGTTGCTTGCCTATGCTTCTCATCATAACTTTAAGTTGCAACAAATGGATGTGAAAAAGTGCATTTCTTAATGGTCCTATTAATGAGTTGGTATATATCAAACAACTCCCGGGGTTGAGGATCCTAAGTTCCCCAATCACGTGTATCAACTCGATAAGGCACTCTATGGCCTTAAATAAGCCCCACGTGCGTGGTATGAGCATCTTACCGAGTTGTTGCAAGATCGTGGGTTTGAAATTGGGAAAATCGACCCCACTCTTTTTATTAAGAAGGTCAAAGGGGAGTTGTTTGTCTGCCAACTACATGTTGATGATATTATTTTTGGTTCACCTAACAAAGCTTTCAATGATGAGTTTGCCGCACTCATGACCACACATTTTGACATGTCCATGATGGGAGAGTTGAAGTACTTCCTTGGATTTGAGATTAAGCAAAGAAGAGAAGGAATCTTCATCAAACAAGCCAAGTACACTCAAGACATGCTCAAGAGGTTTAATCTAAGTGATGTCAAGCTGGCTACTACTCCAATGCCAACCAAGTGCCAACTTGACATTGATCCCAATGGTAAAGCGGTGGATCAAAAGGTATATCATTCTATGATTGGTTCCTTGCTTTACCTTTGTGCATCTAGATCGGATATTATGTTGAGTGTGGGAATCTGTGCATGGTTTCAAGCCTCACCTAAGGAAAGTCACTTTGTGGCAGTCAAGCGAATCTTTCGATATTTGGCTCATACCCCAAACTTTGGCTTATGGTACCCAAGAGGAGCAAACTTCAACCTTGTAGGTTTATCTGATTCGGATTGGGCGGGAGACAAAGTGGATAGGAAGTCCACTTCCGGAGGATGCCAATTCCTTGGTTGCTCTCTGGTAAGTTGGTCTTCCAAGAAGCAAAGTTGTGTGTCTCTCTCGTCCACCGAAGCGAAGTATGTGGCAGCTGGCAGTTGTTGTGCTCAACTTCTATGGATGAGGCAAACTTACAGGATTACGGTGTCACTTGTGACAAAGTGCCTCTTTGGTGCTACAATGAAAGTGCCATCAATATTTCTCTCAACCCGGTGCAACATTTCAAGACGAAGCATATTGAGATTCGGTATTACTTCATCCGGGATCATATTCGGCGAGGAGAAATAGAGCTTCACTATGTCAACACTCATGATAATCTTGCAGATATCTTTACGAAGCCATTGGATGAAGCAATATTTCGCGAGTTAAGGCATGAGCTAAATATCATAGATTTGAGCAATGTGGCTTGAAACCTTGCACACACTCCTCCCACTCAACATATTTATCTTGCATAGATGTAGGCATGGACATAGGGGGAGTATTGTTCTCTCAATGAACTCTTCCTCCCCCCATTATGCATAAATCGATCAAGTCTTTATTATTTGCCATATTAAATGGTATGAGTGCTTCAAGACGAGTGTTGGTCATGGGCCCAAGGATAGTTCTTCGTGGTGCCATGCCAAATAACTCAAACATAGGTGGCTTCGGCCACCGACCTCCTTCAAGGAGGAGTGTCTCGTGTGTTGTTCCAGTTGTTTGTTGTCTTTCTTTCCGTTTGCCGTGTGTGTGCGCTCTTGCCCGCAGTTGCGTTGCTTAAGTCTTCTTGTCGAAACTTGCATTTTCTTGAGGGAGCGGTACTACCATGAATTGTCACGGTACTACCGCAACCAGCGTGACAGTAATTTTTTACTGCCGCTGGAGAGCGGTACTACCGTCCTGCATGCGGTACTTCCGCCCGGGCGGTACTACCGCGATGACCGCGGTACTATCGCTTTTGTTTGAACGACTGGAGGTTATAAGCGGGCAGGGGGAGTTCTAACTCCCCCATACCCATTCATCTCGTCTCCCCCACGTCGTCTCTCTCTCTCAAGAACGACGCCGGAGGACCTCGCCGGATCTCCGTCCCCAGCCACTCTCCTCGCATTCTGACCGATGGGATCGTTCCCCACCTCGACCTCTTGCCATGGATGAAGGTTTCTCCCCAAAATCCCCTCTTCTTCTTGCCCTTGTGTTGTTTCTAGGTTTTGGGGAGATGCATGTTGTTCTTGTGTTCTTTTTGACCTTATCCATGGAAGATTAGGTTGTAGGAGAGTTGTAGTGCAGTAGAAATGCTAGTAAGTATGTTGCTACCAAGTTGTTGTGATCAACCGTAGTACCGTTCGCCCATCCTATGCGTTCACTGTCCAGATCCACTTTCGGATCTGACCCCGAGCGGTACTACCGCTGGCTGACCGCGGTACTACCGCTCTGACGCGTAACGGTACTACCGCCCCCACGGCACGGTACTACCGTGATGGACGCGGAAGTAATTGTTTAGTACCGCGTCTGGTGCGGTACTACCGCAACACTTCGGTGCGGTACCACCGCCCCCTTGGCGGCACTAAAAATTTACTTCCGCAAGCTTCGACCAGTACTACCATTTGGTTCACACCTACTTCGTAGCACATACATATTATCTTTTCTACATGTTTCTTGTGCTTTTTGTGGCTTTTGCATTGATTCTCTTTGTCTTTCTTTCGTGTTCTTGTGTTTGTGTCTTAGGTGGTGGCTCCGGTTCCAATGTCCGTCGCTCGAATCCCAGTCGAGACACAGGGTCAAAGCGTTTGCGCACCCAAAGTGATGTTCCTCCAATGCCCCCCAACGCCGAACCAAGACCTGTGCCACCAAGAACAAGGAACCAACTATGAACATGGACGAGATGCCATCACATGAGTTCATTACTAGGAGGAAGATCAACCCCTATGTAGATCCCCGGGCTCAGTTTCATGGAGATGAATTGTTCTGGACCAAGCAGCAGTATCGTATCTACACATAGGTACTCAAGAGCAAACACAACTTATATGTGGATGCACATTGGATTGACATGACTCACATGAGGAAGGATGAGCACCGGGCCTATTTTTCTGAGGCTCTAGATCTTGTGGAGCAGTTTGGAATTGAGCATATCATGTCATTTCAGATGGACTTTGACCCAGAGATTGTGGCATAGTTCTATGCTTCGGTTCACTTCCATCCTAAGGAGGAACACAACATGACTTGGATGACAAATGGACATAAGATGACTGCTACATGGAAGGACTTTATGGATCTGCTTCAGGTTGCTGATGAGGGGCTCCACACTCCTGTTGGAGCTCGCCCTCATGCCAACGAAGAGTCTGCCAACAAGGACCGGCTGCTGCCTTTCTATGTGGAGAAGACGCTCGCTAGTGGCAAGAAGACTTGGGTGATGAACCCCTTTCTGGATATCATGCATAGGATCTTCCGCAACTCATTATTTCCTCACGTTGGGGACAAGGACAAGGTACATGCATACCTCATGGACATGTTGCTTATGTGTGAGGAGGCCCGAAGTGCTCAGACTCAACCACTTGATATCTCACATATCATGTGGTGTGAGCTCCGCTTTGCGATTTTCACTCGCAAAGTGCCTATCTACGGTCCATTTCTGTTTTTGCTTATCTCCAAGACTTGGGAGAAGCTTTATTCTGATGAAGAGTTTGAGGCCCCTCACTGGATTCGTCATGATCCTATCAGACTTCGCATCAAGAGTTGATGGGCTAACACCACTACCCGTGCAGAGGCTGCTGCAGCAGATGGATGAAGATGAGGAGCAAGTGGAGGAGGATGCAGCTGCTGAGGACAGTTCTGGAGGGTATGCTCCCCCCTCGTCTGAGCCCTCGTGGGCTAAGAAGCTGAAGAGGAAGATGAAGGCTCTGTTTTGTATGCAGGCAAAGGGACAGTACAAGGCTCATGTGACTCACAAGCAATCTCGCCAGCATGACAAGGAGATAATGAGGATCTTTGGTGAGGATGCGTCTAATGGGTCAGAGGAGATCATCACTCCAGAGGCTGAGTGGATTGCCAAACAGGACTTCAAGTGGTCTGATTCCGAGGAGGAGCAGCAGGAGTCTGACGAAGCACGTGACGACTAATTTCCTCCGCCTGAGCTACCACCTATGTCTTAGGTGTCCTCTTTCCCTTTGTGGTATCTCGATGCCAAAGGGGGAGAGAGTGTAGGATGTCTTGTGTCGTGCTGTGTTTTATTTGCTTTTCGTTGGTCGAACCCTATCTGCTTTCGTTGGTTTGTGTCGTGTGTGTGAGACCTTACATATGGTGTGAGACATATGCACTCTACTCTTTATCTCGTTATTATGTCTATGCTTTCTGCTAGGTTGTGAGCGGTTGCTTCACTTGCCCTTAATATGTGCTCACGTTATCCTCCTTACATCCATGTGTCAAATCTTATTCTTCGTTGCAAGGAGTATGTTGTTTGTAGAATATAGGGGGAGCATTGATCCTAGTATGTGTGTTGTGGAGTCCAAAGCACCTTCTTATGTATGCACACATCTAGGGGGAGCTTACCTATATTCTATAACATTGCTGGTTTGCTTACTATTCTTATATATCTTTGTGCAAATCCCGTATTGTCATCAATCCACCAAAAATGGGGAGACTGTAAGGGCATATTTCTCCCTAAGTAGTTTTGGTGATTGATGAC
The DNA here is from genome assembly GCA_902687465.1 of Secale cereale. NCBI lineage: Eukaryota > Viridiplantae > Streptophyta > Magnoliopsida > Poales > Poaceae > Secale > Secale cereale. The sequence goes on from LR738711.1 coordinate 664,315,549, forward strand.
AATGTTTTTGCGGACTAAACGCGTGCATTGAGCTTTTCAGATATATCTCACCTAGGCACAAGACGACTAAGTGCCCCTCGGAACCTATGGAAAACGGTGTTTCCTTTTGTTTCTTTTCGGTGGAATTGAGTCATAGGAAAGTCGTACTATTAAGAGGGGGTCCGCTTCGGAAAGGTTTGGGTGGAATCAACACGTACACGTCTATTCATTCGCACCACCTTTCCTTTGCTTCTCTGGAGCTCCGGTTGTTTTCCTTGTCGGTACAAAAACAGTGGCGTCCTACTATTACCACAGCTGGGCATGCGGTAGTACCGCTCAAAGAACACGGTAGTACCGCACGGACCCACGGTAGTACCGCTCCAGGGTTACGGTAGTACCGCACCATGCGGTAGTACCGTATCATGGACACGGTATTACCGTGTGATCGGCCCAGCGTCGTAACTAGTACGGTAGTAGGCGCAGAAGTATTTTTTTACTTCCGTGTCCTACGCAGTAGTACCGCTTCGTGCAAGCGGTAGTACCGTGTCGGGTTTTTGCAACGACCGTAAATCTGCGGATGTAGCTGCGGACGTATTTTATTTAGTCCGCACTCCTCCTCTGCCAGTCTGACCCTGCTACCGCAAGGACGTGCGGTAGTACCGCTCAGGCAGTACTACCGCTCGGTGTTTTAACGCAACACGGGCTAGTCTGGCTTGTACCGCACCAGCGGTAGTACCGCGCCCTGTGCGGTAGTACCGCTGGACCATGTGGTGGTACCGCAATTTATGTGCGGTAGCACCGTGCTCTGCACGCAGATTTGTGGGATAACGGTTGGATTTGCCCTCCCACTATATATAGGGAGTCTTCTTCTCCAGGAAGACTTACCTCTTCCTCCCCAAGCTTCATTATTGTTCAAAGCTCCATTTCCGCCCGATCTCTCTCCCTAGCCAATCAAACTTGTTGATTTCCTCGGGATTGCTTGAGAAGGCATCGATCTATACTTCCACCAAGAGATATTTGATTCCCCCCACTAATCCCTTGCGGATCTTGTTACTCTTGGGTGTTTGAGCACCCTAGACGGTTGAGGTCACCTCGGAGCCATATTCCATTGTGGTGAAGCTTCGTGCTGTCGTTGGGAGCCTCCAATTCGGTCGTGGAGATTGTCCCAACCTTGTTTGTAAAGGTTCGGTCGCCGCCTTCAAGGGCACCACTAGTGGAATCACGACACCTCGCATTGTGTGAGGGCGTGAGGAGAATACGGTGGCCCTAGTGGCTTCCTGGGGAGCATTGTGCCTCCACACCGCTCCAACGGAGACGTACTTCCTCTCAAAGGAAAGAAACTTCGGTAACACATCCTCGTCTTCACCGGCTCCACTTGTGGTTATTTCTTTCCTTTACTTGTGCAAGCTTTCTTTGTATACCTTAGATTGCTTGCTTGTGTGGTTGTTATTATTGCTTCCTATAAGTTGTCCACCTAGTTGCATATCTAGACAACTTACTTTGTTGCTAAGTTTAAATTGGTTAAGAAAAGCTAAAAATTGTTAGTTGCCTATTCACCCCCCCTCTAGTCAACTATATCGATCCTTTCAGCGCTGTAGGGAAGATGAGTCTCAATGTTCGAGGTTGGCAATCGATAGAGGTGCTTTGGTGGCCCAGCCTCGCGAGTTTGATCCCTAGTAACCACATTTGGTGGCGGCGACAATGAGTTTGACTATGGTAGAGGGGACAAGGTGAGCTCCACAAGGAGCCGGTTCGCGGGCAAATGTTGTCAGGTGGTTGATGGAGGAAGTTTGTGTAAATCTTGGGTACCTTTTGCGTGTGTGAGGTTGCAGCCTCAAATCGTGTACGTGTACATGCTGCAAATTCATAGAAAAGGCTCACTATTGATGACCTTCTTTGAGCTTGAGACACGAGATCAAGATTGTGGGTTGGACCATTAGCGTAGCCAGGCCCCAGGCTACTAGGGCCATGGCCTGGGGCATGGCTATATAATCCTTTGTATATTGTAGCTATTTTCGGCACTGTAGCCGTCGTAGGTACTATAGCTACAAGGGCCGGCCCGGGGCGTAGCCCAGCCCTGCCTATGCCACTAGGTTGGACCATTTAGACACTTACGGGTTAATGCGTCATGATGATTTGTTGCCACCACTACACTGCAGTTCCTTGGCTAATATGTTGGATTAGGAAAGAGATGGACATGTTCCCCTAGGCTATAGAGGTGGACGACGACGATGGAGTTTTGCCAACAAAGGAGGAGAGGTCATTTTGTGGAGGCGATGATGGTTGGCTGGTGGTGTAGGCAACGAGTTCACCGCAATGAATTCTCTAGTGGCCACAACCCATGGGTCGACCGAGGAACAGAGTATGGAATGACTACGACGGTCACAGAGCACCCTCGTAAGTAATGCTACTGCTAGAGCGGAGAGGCTATTTGTTGTGCCTGGAGCAAAGTTTTGGTGATTCATGACAAGCTAATTAAAAGGACAAAAGTTTTTTGATTATGTTTCAAATTAATTCCTCATGTTTAGTGAAAACAAAAGATGATTGCCGTAAAAGTAAAGTTTGCCCATGGCACAATGTACTATAATTTTCTAGGTTTTTAGAGGATCAAAGATTACATATTGAGCTTGTACTATATCAAAGAGGGGCACAAGCATTAGAACTAAGGCTAACACTTTCAAAATCCAAGCTATCCCTCAAAGTTTTCATTCTCTTTCTTTCATTTCCATCACTTCATAATATCTCTGGTACCTCGGATCAGTCGGCCGAAACAAGTACCTAGGGCATCTCCAATAGCAGTCCAAAAATTGGTGCCTTAAAATTGATTTTAGGTGTGAGGAGAGAAGGTTTTACGTCTCCAAGAGTTTTTTCCTGCTTTTCCAGCAGACCTAAAACTAGTGCCCCACAACTTCAGCTTGGGTGCCCTCATAAGGATCACACGGCATGCCGAGAGGTGGATTTGATGGTCGCAGGGATATCGAGGTCAATTCTTGTCAGCGTAGCTCACCGCGGCCGACACAGTCATCGGGCCACCTAGTAATAGTGTCAAGAGGGACCTAGGGCCGAGGGTGCTGCCAACTCCGGTGGCTTCATATCGCATGAGCGTCGAGGGCTCCAAACTGAGCCGTGACTCAGCGGTGGCTGTGCTTGGCTATTGGAGGTCTCCCGGCCGCTAATCGACCTTGGCGGTTGATGGTGGTGCGGTGGCGACCATTTTAGCCGGTAGATGGGTGGGGAAACGACCAGAATCCGTGTTGACGTTTCAAGCTTGATGGCGGCGGATGGGATCACAGTGGGTCTCAGCCGGCGGGGTTGGGGGTGGCTGAGTGAGTGGCGGCAGCAGTAGCGAGAATAGGCCGACAATGATCAGGGTGGGAGCCGAGTTGGCGGCGTTAAGTTTCACTTTGGGCGGTTGGGGTTCCCATAGTAGCCCCATATATGTATAAGTCCGTTGTTGATGTGTTTCTTTTTTGCTCGAACTGACCTAAAAGGAGTTGTATGGGCACTACTTTGTTTTTAGGGCTACTGTTTGAGATGCTTTTAGTACTCCCTCCGTCTCAGAATAAGTGTCTCAACTCTAGTTAGTATAAAGTTGAGACACTTATTTTGGGACAGAAGGAGCATGAAATTATCAACAAGCTGTATTAGAGTGCTTACTAATAGCTGACCATAGATGCAAATCGTTTCACTCTTTATTCAAAAAGTTCATAATACCCAACTCAACCAGTCCTTGATTATTGTTATTTTGCGAGGAACCTATCCTCCGTCATTCCCCTTTCCTTGCAACAATTGTCCTCAGCAATATGATACATGGCGCGATTTGAGCATCAATGTTGCCCAAATTGCTAGATAAATCACGTTTTTTGTCAAAAGAATTGAAGTTTTGCTAATGCTAGCACAAATTTGAACTACAAATTGGGAGGATAGCACAATATATATTAACCGAGCCCCTGGCACCGCTTTATTGCACAACAACAACCAATTTCCATGATGGCGCCCAAATTCTGACTTAGTGGGAGGCATCACGACTGTAGAACTGATCAAGGGTTTTCGCCGGTATACGGTGGAGCAGCTCACGGGGGAAGATGCGGAGTAGGGTCCAGGCAAGGTCGAGCGACTGGAAGATGTTCCGCGTGTCATATGCCCCCTGAGCCACAAACTTCCGCTCAAACTTGTCAAGGAACTCAAGGTAGAGCTGCCATAATTTCCAAGAGTTCAGTTGATAAGGAGCTTCAAAACAATTCAGAAATTAAAGTGGAAAATCAGTGCAAGTCCGAGGTTACCAAGTCCTCTGATGACAGTGCTTCCTCTCCGACCACTGCCTTCATCGCCTGCACGTCTTTGCCTATGGCGTAATTGGCATATAGCTGAAAGGAAAACATGTGATTAACCGATCCATATCCTTGAATACGATCGTGTAGGCTGCAGATTATGGGAAACTCTAGCGAACCTGGTTTGAGACATCAGAATGGTCCCGGCGAGTCATGCCTTCGCCAATAGCGCTCTGCAAAAGATCCAGAATAAGTAAGCAGTTGTGGACCTCACTGATAATGCTTGTAACTTAGGTGTCGATTGTAACAATTTTCTTTAGTAGCAAAAATCATACCTTCATGAGCCGCGAAAGTGAGGGAAGGACATTAATTGGTGGATATATCTGCCAGATAGATATTAGCAACAAGATCAGACATGAATTTTGAGATAATACTCAGTTAGGAGCTACAAAAAATGTTGATCTGAGTTAATTATGATACTCCGGGGCTTGATCATTTAGACCAGTATAGGGTTTTCCGTTTTATTACTAAGTTACTATTCCAGACAAAGTGTTATTTTCTCTTTCTGAACGAAAGGCAACAAGCTGCATCCTCAATTTAAAGAGCCTGGTAAATATTCGTTGCATAGAATGAAGTGTTCTACAGAGGTGCTACGTATGCCTCCTGTCTCAGCAAAGAAAAAAGAAGTCATTGCAATTGACCATATTAAGTCTAGTCACCTTTCTTGTTCAGATCAGGAATCCAAATAACAACCTTAGAACATATGCTAAATTTAGTGGGCATTTAGAGATCATTTGTAAAGTTTAGTAAAAAACTGGAAAGTGTACAATACCTGCCGATTATGTAGCTGCCTGTCAATGTAGATCTGCCCCTCGGTGATGTAGCCAGTAAGGTCAGGAGTTGGATGGGTAATATCTACAGCAGTAGAAAACTTCAATAACTTTTTTTGCCAGAATACTGAACAAATTTTACAAATGTAGCTTGTTTTGAGTGATAATTATAGAACAGGTCTCACACTATTCTTCCTCAGTTAAATCAACTCTACAAATTTACATAGTTACATTGAAGGAGAGAAAATATGTCATGTCATAAAACATTTGGTAGAAAAGCAAGAATATATCATTAACTGACCATCATTAGGCATGGTTAAAATAGGTATCTGCGTAATCGATCCTTTTCTCCCTTCTATACGACCAGCACGCTCATAGATCGTCGCCAAGTCAGTATACATATAACCGGGATAACCACGCCTTCCAGGTACTTCCTCTCGAGCAGCAGAGACCTGAAAGGAAAAAGGCAGGAGGTGAATATACGTCCATATAGAGTAAGGGAACTGAGAATGAATCAGGACAATACACTGAAGGATCAGTTAAATCCAGACCATACAAGAACTAAATACAAATATCCACTGTCCTCAGCCAACACTGTAACCAGAATTTTAATTATCTATGACATTGTCTTTGCATATAAAATTCTTTTTGCTAAGATATCATTCATAATTATCAATAGCCTATACTCTTTTTTATCCGAGTGCTTACTTAAATATCGTATGTTAATCTAACTTTAACCAAGTAATTTATAACACAAAAGTATAAACTAGTATACCTGCAATAGTAAATACATAGCTCCTATTGATAATAAATAAACAGTATATGCCAGTTTACCCAAAGGCAGTTATAAATTTGGCTCTGCAAATCTGCGTTTTCCATAATAAATATCTATGTCCGAGATTTCTTGGAGAAGGTTAAAAGATTTGATATTAAAAACATTCAGGGTTATGTGTTGCTAACAGAAATCCTGTGGTAACTCCAGTTGATAGGAGACAATTTCCAACATGTTTCTACAGTAAAATCCAGGAAAATATTACTGGATGTAAGAGCCCTTACTTCACGAAGTGCATCTGCATATGAACTCATGTCAGTCAGGATGACAAGAACATGCTTCCCACACTCATATGCCAAGTATTCCGCTGTGGTGAGAGCAATTCTTGGAGTAATAATACGCTCGATGGTAGGATCATTTGCCTATGAACAAAAGTAAGGGATAACATCCTTAGAGCAACAAGTTTATGAAAGAAAAGAGAGGGGAAAGGGTAAGCAGATGTACCAGATTAAGAAATAAGGTAACTCTCTCCATCGAACCATTCTCCTCGAAATCACGCTTGAAAAATTGTGCTGTTTCCATGTTTACTCCCATAGCTGCAAAGACAATAGCAAAATTGTCCTCCTCGGCATTCTACAACAATTGTAGCAGATGTGTGAATGTCAAACTAATGATCCAGCATGGAGAAAAAACTAGATAGGATGTTCGGAATAAATCAATGTAACTGAGAATTATACGAATTAATAGGTACTGTTAATTAAATTATTATTGTTATTATAACTTGCACACTTAACTTTGCCATGTAAACCAGACCAAGGACAGGCACAGTGCTAGAAGCTCCCCCACCAGGTGGGGGTATGAGGAAGAATTATACTCCCTCCGTCCCAAAATAAGTGCCTCAACCTTGAGACACTTATTTTGGGACGGAGGGAGTACGAGGCAAGCCTTACCCCTGCACAGTGCAATGCAGAGAGGCTGCATCGAACCCAGGACCTCTTGGCACAAATGGGGAGTACTTCATCACTGCGCCATGTAAACCAGACCAAGATTTTACACAATACAAGTACCTACTTCTTCGAAGTTAGAACAAAGACCACAGAAAATAACAATGTATTGCAAGTCCATGTTGTAAACTATGATTCGCTGGCCATCCAAAGAGGATATGGATTAACATATAGAGTTGCCTACCGCAAGCACCGCGCATTGATGGCTACAGCACCCAGAATCATAAATAAACAATAATGGGCCAACAACGTGTGATGCCATATGATGTAGTTTAGAAGAAGAAAAATTCATAATGTGCAGGTAGATATTTTTTTCCATCAAACTCATCCAAAACTAATCACTTCGAGTGTGTGTAGAACATTTTAGTACGGGGGAGAAAGGTTTGGATGGTCCATAGAAAAGTTCACACATCAGTGTACAAGCCTGGTTGATGGAGCAAACAGCCCTCAACAGTTAGTTATTTCAGCTTCAGCTTCATTAATTATTTCTGGCTACTTCTGAGTTATCCAAATAATTTTAATAGATAAATACTGTGGGCATCCAATACTTGTTTTGGCTTTATATATACCTCCAAGATATTATCAGTCTTCTCTTTACGCTTTACTAGCCCAGCCTGACGGCAAATCTGAGCAGCAATTTCATTGTGTGGCAGACCTGCAGCGGAGAACAGAGGGATCTTCTGACCACGAGCTATAGAATTCATGACATCAATTGTAGATATGCCAGTCTGAATCATTTCTTCAGGGTATGTCCGTTCGCTGGGATTGATAGAACTTCCTGTACGAGATTAACAACAAAACAATTCTGAATCAAATTATATGTAGCCTGAAATCTTCTGCATATTTGAACCCAGCTAACTCTTACCAGAAATATCCAGGTATGCCTCTGGTAAAATTGGTGGGCCATTATCTATAGGTTTCCCAGAACCATTGAAAATGCGTCCAAGCATATCCAGTGATACTGGAGTTTTTAGAACCTTTAAAATGCAAAAAAGAAAGATATAAATGAGCCAAAATGCAAACAAATTTTCTTTCAAAAAATTTAAGCAATAGCACAAAGACCACTCAATCATAGACGATTAAACAGAAAAATATCCATTGACGCCAATTTATGAGTAGTGCAAAAGAGCATCTTTACTGCTACACGTGAGCGCAAGTCTCAGGGGAAATCGACATTACCTCACCAGTGAATTGCACAGTTGTATATTTGTTGTCAATACCGGAAGTTCCCTCAAAAACCTGCGAGTGATTTTCTCAAGTTTCATGAACAATGAAAGAAAGGTAGGTAGAAAAGGAAAAACGGACATGGAGTATATGATCCCGAGCTCATATGCTCCTTCATGAACACTAAAATTAAAAAAATATAGTACAAAAATTCAAAAAAAAAACTGAATTTTTTGGTGATGAACATTGATGACTTTTCTAACCGCGTGCAAAATTTCAGGTCGAAATGACATTCGTGGAGGCCTGGGCAAAAAAAAACCGATGGTCCAAAAAGACTATTGTTGGAAGCATTTTGGAGCATCGATTTTGTTATTTTTGCCCAGACCTCCAAAAATGTCATTTCGACATGAAATTTTGCACGCTGTTAGAACATTCATCAATGTTAATCACCAAAAAAATTCAGATATTTTTGATTTTTTTTGGATTTTACTGTTCATGCAGGAGCATATGAGCTCGGGATCAAAAGAGCACTTTCGAGGAAAAACTGTACATTCACATATAATCGAAGTTTGAATTCATCTCAATGTCGGAGGTGAACTGAAGACGATGAAAAGACAAAGGCAACTAATTGTCAAATGATGCTTAAATTGAGATAATGTTATAGGAATATTGCATAATTGCTTCCACTATGACCAAGAAAGTTATGGCTACAGACAGCAAATGATCTTAGTCTATGAAGGTTTTGTAACACATGAGATAAACCATATAAGCCATCTATGTTTCCAATGAAAATGCAGCATAAATAAATTTGAATAAAAGATCCCATAATAGGTGATAAATTGAAATCTTCTGAACAAAAGTAATGTGTTCTTCATTTTTCGTGCCACTATGATACTATCACACTAATATATATACCTGAACCACAGCTTTCTCTCCATCAACTTCAAGCACCTGACCACGCCTAGTTGTGCCATCTCCCAGTCGTATGTTGACGATTTCTTGGTATTTAGGCCCCTAAAATGACAGCTTCAGGATCAAAAAAATATTATCAATTAAATCACGAAAGAAAGGTGTGAAATGAGGATACCTTCACTTTATCAAGAATCACAAGAGGACCAGCAACTCCAGAAACTGTCCTGTACTCTGCAATACAAAGAGAACTGTTAGAAGGTGTGCACTATCTTTACCAGATTATCAGTGATGTGAAGATACTCATATGGAGATAAATAGAAAATTCATACCTATCCCGATTTCAAGGGTTCCTTCCTCCATGTCGACATTGCCATTTGCAACAACCATGTTTTTGAAATTTAGAGGAAGCCTGATATACCAACATCAACAGAGTAGACTAAGTTAACAAAATGCATTGCAAACCAAAGAATTCCCTAGAAGACTACCATATGCTAATTCAATTACTAGTAAAATTGCTTATTGATGGTTGTATCTTTTCATTTCACACAGTGCTCTAGGAAAATTGATTAATAAAGCTGCCGGGCATATAAAACACTGGAATCATGATCTAATACATCTGTCAGTTAAATAGTGTACTCTGGGAAGTATAAGCTAGATAATACTGTTTGAATAAAAAATATCAACCATATCCTGACAAAGTTAAGCCAATTATGAAGTGCCGCTTACTGGAAAATGGAACTTCAGAAACAAAAGTTAACTCGACATTACTAGCTCGAATTTCACATATATGAGAAACAGTTTTTTACGCACCGAGCTCACTAAAAGGCACAGTTTCAGAACACCAAACCAAACTCAAAAAGGTAATAGCAAAATCTCGGCCTTACATGGGTTGTTCCTAGAGACAACACACCCTGACAAATCCGTCCCTCCCTCACCTTGTCGAGGACTAGTCTACAGACTTCTACATCGGTTGATCCGATGATCGAACTTCAGACCAGAGACATCACAAGCTGCACGCGCAGGCGCGAGCACAGCACAAGAGGCGGAGGAAGATAAAGAACCGGGCAAAAATGTACGAACGCATGAAAACCTGCCCCCAACGGAGCCGATTTGAAACGCGGAACCGCAACCCGGTGCCACCGGCCTGCTCGTTCCTACGAGCAACTCAAATGAGCAAATCTCTATCGCGCGCGCGAGCTTAAACGTGCCGAACCGATCGAGCGCGGAGGAGGAGGAGGGCGAGATCCGAGCAGCGCGCGCGTACCTCGGATTCGATCGGAAGCGCAGGCCGCGGCGGAGCTTGGCTGTCGCCTGTGGGGGGCTTCAAAGGATCGCCCACGATGAGTCCTTCCCCCGGGCTGTGGCGATGCGATTTGATTTGATTAGCGGCTTTGTCTAGCGACGTTCTCTGATCCGGGATCTGGTAAGATCTGGGCCGTCCGCGTGGTGCGATAGGTTGTCGTGGACGGTGTAGGTCGACGCGATCTAGCTGCTTGAGTGGGTCCCGCCGAGGGGAAGCACCTGGAGTAGAAGTCGAGCGAGTCACGTTGCCCACGTGTAGCAGAGCTGTCGGGAAGACCGGAAGGATTCCTTCTTGTTTCAGGCTTATTCAGTTTTTCTTTTGACTAGCAAGATCAAGATGTATTTATATGAATAATTTATACTATCAAAAGAGCCCGTGCATTGCAACGGGAGAGAAAACATAACACACGATCTTAACCCAATAACCATCACTCAAGACCACAATAGGTTCATCTCCTTTATTTTTGTGAGCCATCATATTTGTGTTGCCGCTTATCCTCCTTCTTACCCTTGCCGGCAATGGCGTCAGTGTTCACACAAAACAAAGCAAAAAACGTGTTTAAATATGGTTAATCCTAAGGCGTCTCTCTCTCCTCTCCCTATCTCTCTCTCGCTTTCTCTCACTCTCGCGATGAGAAATCTGTTGTTTTCCCCTGCGACATTTTTCAGAGGTATGCATGTGTAGTTATCGTGTTTTCTTTTCGCTATATGATTATAGTGGAGTGCTTATTTGCAATCCGGATCGCCACCGGTACGAAAAAAAGGATCTTGCGTTATAAATTATAAGTTTGCTTCCAAAACAATATTTAAAAAAAATAACAGGTAAAATTAACATCATATTTGGATTCTATACATTTTTTTAATAAAATTTCATATACAATATGTTAAAATCGAAGTTACGGTTTAAAAGATACGTATAATTTAGAAAATCATTTGTTTGACTTAAATATATTCCAAAATAATATTTAAAAATACTTAACAGGTAAAAATAATCTCATATTCATATTCTATATATTTTTCTAATCAAATTTCATATATAACATGTTTAAATCGGAGTTACGGTTTAAAAGATGGATGATTTAAAAACAAACATGTATTTGACTTAAATATGATCCGCGGATGAATTACCTAAAACATCAGGGGTTTTTTCGAAAATTGTAAAATAACGGTTCGGGTACGACTTAAATCCGGACTGCGGGTTGATTTCAAGAAAACACAGGGACTTTTGTGTAAAATACAAAAAAACAATTCGTTTTATCTTAAAATAGGACCGCGGGTTGAATTCTCTGAAGTAGATGGACTTTTCTGAAAAATGCCATGACGGACGGGAAGAAACCCAATTTTCTTTATTATTAGGTAAAGACAGGGTTATGAACTTTCGAAAGCCGTGCCCGCGGTTATGTGGCAGATGGGAGCTTGTTAATATCCGGTTATAGATAACTTGACACATTGTTCTAATACACTACCAGCGTGTGTACCGTGACTGTCAATTTCCGAATAGGGATTCGGGAGTTGAACACGGTGGGGTTATGTTTGTTGAGCTTTAGCTAGGATCACTTCGTGATCATCTCTCGACCGAGGCACTTCTCTTCTCGCACTCTCTCACGTAAGCTAGTGCTAGTTGCTGTTGCAGACTCTTATTCTTTTCTTCAGCCTTATCCTCTCCCAAGGCTTGAATAGTCTTGTTACCCGGGAACGGGATTGCTGAGTCCTCTGTGGCTCACAGTTACTTCACCACACCAGATGCAGGTCCGATGGTGAGCTATCCAGGTGATGGCACCGAGCTAGACTGGGAGTATGACGAGGAGCGTAGTCGATACTATGTTCGTTATCCTGATGATCAGTAGTGGAGACTTCTACTAGGATTCGATCCGACGTATGGATTTAAATTATGTTTGGTATCTTGTCATTTGGATTTTACCCTTAGATGGGCTGTGATGTTTTATTGAATGATGATTTGGACATGTATTGTTTTTGTGTGACGTGGCGAGTGTAAGCCAACTATTTTATGTTTTCCATCCCCATCTTTTACATGAGTTGTGCAAAGATACCAGACTTGCGAATATTCCAGCATGGGGTTATGTCTCTAAGTCGTGCCTCGACACGTAGGAGATATAGTGTAAAAGAGGGATTAAATTGCAAAAGGAGATAGTTGGCTTACACTCGCCACTTCACACAATACATTACATAAGCAAGACATCATTCGAAACATCACAGCCCATCTAAGGGTAAGATCCAAAAGACAAGATACCAAAACAACATAAAGCCACAGGTCTAGATCGAATCCTAGTAGAAACCACTACTGATCGTCGAAACGCAACAAGCATACGGCCACTCTCTTCATGGAACTCCCAGAGTAGAACTTGAACCAGCTCCTGCATCGAACTCGGCTGAACCTGCATCTGGTGTTGTAGTATCTGTGAGCCACGAGGACTCAGCAATCCCATAATCATGGGTATCAAGACTAGCAAAGCTTTATGGGTAGGAAGAGGTAAAGTGGTGAGGTTGCAGCAGCGACTAAGTATAATATGGTGGCTAACTTACGAGTAGAAGAGTAAGATGAGCATCTACGAAAACGGTCGCAAAAGTAGTGATCGCTAAAGATCCTAAACTGCATACGAGTCAAACATAACCCCACCGTGTTCTCTTCTCAAAGTGAAAAGAGACAGTCACGGTTACTCACACAGTTGTGTGTTTTACTTCGGATCCTCTGTCAAGTTTTCTACAACTGGACATTAACAAATTCCAATCTGCCACATAACCGCGGGCACGGCTTTCGAAAGATCATAACCCTGCAGGGGTGTTCCAACTTAGCCCACCACAGCTCTAACGATTAGCTGAAGTGATAAATATAGTATCATCACCCCTTATCTTAGGGAAATCCGATCAGGCTCGGCATCCCGGTGCACAAGACATTTCGACAATGGTAAAACAAGTCCAGCAAGACCTCCCGGTGTGTCGACACCCTGATAGTAGCCGCGTGTATCTCGTCTCAGGACACGACCGAATGGGCGATTCTACAGGTTATACCAGATACCTCGGGTTTCCCCAAGGCGGCCCCGCAGACTCCCCGTTTGGGACCAACACCATCAGCACCGGCCCCCCTGCTATGTAGAAAAAAATCCTCGGGTAGCACTAACTCCCTATGCAATTTAATTAATTAATTAAGTTGTTATTATGAGCAAATTAAAACCAATGTTGGGCCTTGCTGGAGGAGTTTTATTCAAAGTCGAACTGTCAAGGGGTCCCCATCCACCCATCGTGTAAGGAACGCAAAATCAAGGAACATAATGCCGGTTTATCCGCGCCTAAGGTGGCATGAGTGGAACAAAACACCGAGCAAAAGGCCAAGCCTTCCACCCATGCCCAGTATATAGGTGTGTTATTATATAATAATAGATATTGTGATATAACAACAACAAGTTCCCTCCTGGAACAATCTTCATCTCCACCTGCAACTAACAACGCTATAAGAGGGGCTGAGCAAGCGGGTAACATAGCCAAACAGTGGTTTTGCTAGGAAGGTTTCAAAGGTTAGAGGTTTCATGGCAACAAGGAGAGGCTGACATAAAAGATGGGTAGCGCGACATGTAACGATAGCATCGAGACAACTAAGCATGGCAATGGTAGTAAAGGTATCCAAGGGTATGATCATCTTGCCTGGGATTCCGCAAGGAAGAAGAACGGATCCATGAAGTAGACGGAGCAACATAACCGAGCGAATCCTCACTACTCCGGAACGAAACCGAAGCTAACAAGAGTAGCAACCGGAAAGAAGCAAACAACACGGTAAACACACATGCATAAACATGGCATACGATGCACATCCAAGTATGATGCATGTCCGGTTTAAATAGACAAGCAAGGGAGAATATGATCTCGATAAAAATGAGATGATGGTACAAAGAGAGCAATATCACAATGCCTCCGGAATGAAAGAATAGCATATAAGTCAACGAAAGAAATGAATGGAGAAGAAAAAAGACAACTTCTCCCATGAATGAATTAGGAAATCCTCTTTTTAAAGAAGGGTTGAATGGGGTTGATGGAAAATCAACAACGAAAAGAATAAGCTCGTTGTGGGCTTACGGAAAACATCTCAAGATTAAGAGGTGACAACCAGCCACTGACGAAAACATTTGATTGGATTGAGATCAACAAGGAGACGAAAACTTATTTCACCAGAATGATAAATGAAGAACTTGGGTCATTTGTAAGCACCATACTTAGCAACAATCCTTAGGGAAAGCTTTTAGGTGAAATACAACCCAAGATAACTCCAACGAATAATTGGAGAGTTGGAAAGATCTCCTGAATAAAGAAAATGATGGTTTTAACTATCTCATTCTTGATAACTTGTGAATCATGAAACATGGAGGAAAATTATCAAGAATGACATAACACCATCTCAAAGATAAGGTAGAAAGGATTGCAATTGGAGTGCATGATGAAGAATGCTTGAGCTTCAACAAGAATCTTGATGAAGACTTCGAGGATGAATTAAATGATGATGAACCACCATGAAAACTCCGGTAATGAAAAACATGAGAAGTGAAAGATGAAAAGAATAAGATTCAAGGCCTGCGATGAATTAGATGAAGCTTTGAAATGATATAATTGAGATAACTTGAAGCTCCGGAAAACAAGATGAACCACTTAGAACCAAGGATATATTCCTTCTGAACAAACTCCGAAGGAAGGGATTAACCTCTTGGAAGAAACTAGAATAAGATTTATGTTATGCATATCCTTCACTAATTTAAATTGATGACAACCAAAGGATTTGGCATACTACTTATTCTTCTTGAAAAGGATTAAGAGAGATCTCGCACAAGCTTGGGTAAATCTTCAACGAAGCACCGGTAGGATTATGGGAAGAACGAGTGAATTAAAACGATAACAACGGAAGGGTAATCTTGAAAGAACCACCGTAAGAATAGGGAGACGTACGAAGAGACATCAATGAAGAATATTTGGAGGACGAGGTTGAAAACTGAGAACGAAGAAATATTATGAAATGATGGCCTTCGGAGGATCACAAAGAAAAGAATTCATGAAATGCTTCGGATGGGTATAAAAAGAATTCCTCACAATCTGAACAATAATGAGGATGGCATGAAGCTAGAACCACGAATCTTGAAGAGAACGGGCCAAGATTTAACAGAAACACTTCTCCGGTCTTCAAATGTTGAGAAAGAAGACGAGAATTGTCATGAAGAATTGTTGAGCACTCCGGAATGAAGAATTAAAAGGTTGAACAAAAGATGAAAACGAAATTGAAATCGATCTTGGAGAAGACATGTGACTGATGGGGATCATTCTTACGTCAAATTTTGAAAAGAATTTCAGAATACTCCGGAAAAAGAAGAGTCAGGTAAGATCCTGGAAAAGACCTGTGGGTTAGGGCCCACTCAAAGAAATCACCGTTGAAAAAGATTGCTTAAGAGATATTGCACCGGTTGAATTAAATGACTTGAATAAGATAACAATCCTCAAAAATAATTTGAACGGATTAAGAATGGAATTATGAATCATCTGAGTATCTTCAACACTCCGGATATGAATAAGATATGTGAAGAAATAAGAGAACCTTCGGATAAGAAATTCCCACATTGGAAAACATGTGAAACAAGAGGCACAGATATGATCAAGACCGAAGATTGAATTACATCCACCGGCCGAATTTGAGAACAAAAGAATGATGAACTTGAAGCTCTTGAGCATCATCCTGAGAAATCACCGGATAAGAACATTGAAGGAAATGAATGAAGAAACATCACATGAATAAAATGGATACTTCATTTGAGAATTTCTGGCTCCATAAGAAAAAGGGTGGGAGGGCGGGGAAAAACAAAGACAACTTGAGATGATTGAAACAGACAAATCGCCAGATTTCTCAACGGCGTCCGTATGGAATAACTTGAAGAGAAGGCACACCGGTTGAAAAGGATTAACATGAATATCTCGATGGTCAAGAAGAATTAGCACTCCCATAGAAATATGAGAACACCGATTAGGAAGGGTATGGAATCAACATTTGACATCGAAGCAACTCGAATACCAGAATCAAAACAAAAACAAGGATAGATATGTTTATGAAGAAGATTATGTTGCAACATATCTATCCGAACAGAGAATTGAACGAATGAATTCCGCAGGTACATCAACTTGACGAGAAGCCACTTGGAGAACAAAAGGTAAATAAATAAATAAAAAGGAACAAGGAACAGATAGAACAAATACAAGATAGAAGCTTCGTTCGACATCTTCGTGCTGAAAGCTCATGGAACGTGTTACAAAAGGGTTTTGCAATCCCCGGATCAGCATAGCCAAGGACCCTTTAAGATGCAACTCCCGATCAGAACAAGCCCATAAACCACTTCACTCAATGTAGAACCCCGAACTTCATATCATGCATCCGTTGGAAGAATGCCTAGAACTACTAGATGAACCCACCTATTAATTTCCGAAAGTTTCCAGTTATGCAATCAGGTGTTGGGGATACAGGGGAAGCACCGCGCAATCAACTCTAAACCTACATCCAGTTGTATCCATCCTTCAACACATAACCAGTCTTTCTCGGAAACCGTTTACCTCGGACCTTCGAAACGCATCCACTATACAAGCTATGGCAATACTCCCGAACTACCTCCCCAGTACTGGGTGATGTCGGGGTTATCTTGCCACTAACCGCATAGGAGAGTTTTCGATGTCGGCCGTCTTAAGTATTCTAGTACTGCCGCGATGGATTTGTGACGACAACACCTCGGAGCTCAACTCCCCGGGACACTGCCACAACCCCTAATGTCAGGAGGCATCGAGAACAATGTTCTCGTCACAAAGACATCGGAACAATCCAAACAATACTCGCGAGATCCTAAAAAAAAATTATGCAATTTTTGAAAGTAGAAGAGATAAGAGTAATCGTCAGGAGTCCTCACCAGAGTGAAAGGGGATGAGAAGCAAAGAATTCCTACTCTCCGATATAAATATAGGACTCAAAACATCTTCAGTGTGTGCCTAGACTCAACCGTCAACGATTCGATCAATCAGTGGGGGCTTCTAGGTCGGAGAAGGCTCTGATAAACCAGCTATTGCTTCTGGTCGTCAGCCGTTTTGCAGAAAACCCCCTCTGTTTACGAGTATGCAACCCCGCAGTCCTATTTTAAGTGGGTATATGAGATAACGATTTGTTTTTTCAAAAAGGGCCCTACATTGTTTTGTATTCGACCCACGATCCTTTTTAGGGCCAAAAACGCGTGCGCCCGAGCCAGGGAGCTCGGCTCAGCGCCAGGCGCTCGCCCCGACCCCGCCTTCCTCTGCCGCCTTGCTGCGCCGGCTGACCTCACCGGAGATCACCACCGCCACGACCAGGTCACGTCGCCACACCCGCCTTCTCCTCCTCCTTTCTCCTTCCTTCTTCCCTCACACCATCTCTCTCTTCCTCTCATGGCAGTGCCGCCATGGCCTCCCCGAGCTTCGCCGGTAGCCGCGCCCGCCTCCCTCCGGCCATGACTCCGGCGGGATCCGCCCGCCCCTGCCCGGATCCGCATCCTCCGCTCCGCCGTGCCCAGAATCCGGCCACCACCAAGTCTCCCGCGCCGATCCGCCCGTCCGCTGGCGTCCCCCTGCTCGATCTGGGTGGACGAGTGAAGTTTCTGACTTGCCATTGTAGTTGACCTGAAGCTCCATTGGTGAGGAGCATTGCCGCTGCTGCAGGTTAGGGAGGAGGGTCGAGGAAGCCACGAATTCTGTCCTTTACTACTTCAACACCGGCCTATTATAGCATGAATCTTCTACTGTGAGGTTTTTTCTTGTGCACTTGGATGCTCGTACCAATATTTAAGGCTTTTCTTCATGAAATTGAGCACTAGCTGGTCAAACTATAGGTTTACTTCATGTTTCTTCCCTTGGTAATTTACAGATCTTTCCTGTATCGATGATATGGTCCTAAATTTTGTTTGAAATTGAGGGGATGTGATTTTCAGCCCTCAAGCAAAAAATTGATTGTGGGTTCCAGCTATACGATGAAATTAATTTTAGCAGTTTAAGTTTTCACTACACTTTTTGCAAACACTGGTTAAATTTCCTTTTGCTAAGAAGACCTGACATGCTTGAGGTTGAGGTTAATTTCTTGTCTTCAAAATTATGATCTAAGGATTTTATGCTGGTGTTTAAGTCAGCACTGCCTCCTCTTCTTCTTATTATTTTTTGTGTGTTTTTAACCTATATGAGTGCAGCTGCAGAATTTGCCACTGACATCACCAGTATATATGCAGGATTTGATGCAACAAGGGCCATTTGTTTGATAGAAATAGAGTTGTTACCGCAAGAGAGGTACAAATCAAGGACCGAGGAGGGATGAGTGCGGCTTTGATCAAAGTTGGGTTACTTTCTATGAATAGATGATGCAATTGCTTTGTTATTTCATTTAATTAATAGAAAAATTGATGAGGCAATTGGAAGAATCAAGCAGCAATTTTACTACAGATCTGCGCCATTGATTTGGTCATCTCTGTCACTAGCAAGTTGCATAAGAAAGAGTGTGGCCTTGCAGAGGCGTGTATAATTGTGAGTCCCTCAATTATAGAGCCGATCCAGGTGAAAGATGTAGGTGGTGTGCGGATTGAACTCTAGATCGGGAACCTGCAGTACTAGATGGACGATAACTACGCTTACAATTGTTGACCGAACACTGTGAGGTATGTGCCTGTCCCTCTTCCACCCATATCAACATGCAATTTTGTAAGAAACTAATTTAGTGTAGCAAGAACATCATATTTTAGTCACGGTCTGCAGATCGATGTACTTTGTTCGTCTTTCCTTCACCAAAGCATGCGTTGTGAGATCATGATTACTACCAGGTACAACATTGCAAATTATTTTCCAGAATGTTCCTTGAACACACTCCCAAGTTCCCAACCATCAGCAGTTATAGTCTCCTCAATTCAGATGCATAGGAATGCAACTTTTATCCGAGTATGTGCAACAAAAGCATGTTGTTTGTATCTGTTGACCATTGAAATCCCAAGACCAATGCATGGAGAAGTAGCGTGTGAACCCTAAGTTATTTGTGGAGAAATTATACCACATATTTGTCTACTTATTGATCTCCGAGCTCTATAATAATATTATCCTTAATTTGTTTTTTTGTGAAGACAGAGGATGAGAAAGAAAGTATCCAGGACTGTGTACTATACTAACATTGTAATTATGGGTCCGTGCAACCTATTTCTATTTTGAAGCAGTTCTTTTAGGAACAGATGATTACACATGAAGTAATGGTATCCATGACTATGTACTATACTAACATTAGTAATTATGGGTCCATGCTAGGTATTTATATTCTGAAGCAATTCCTTCAGGAACAGATGATCACACAATATCTTTTGATAAATCCTTTTTGCCTAGCTTCTGATTTCTATTATCAGAAACAGATTGTCTGTACTTACAGGAAACATCTGTAAATAGCCGTTATTCGTTATTGTGCTCTTCCATGTCACGCCGCTGACGAGAGGGTGGAGGGTGTTAATCGTCGTCGCGGAGGAGAAGAAGGGTAACCACCAAGCTGTAGAGAGGGAGGTAAGTTGTGCCCGTTGACTGGAAGCCAGGAAACCCGGCGCCATCGCCGAGGAGAGTAAAGAGGGGCTGGACTACGCCGCCACACAGGTGAGCTGCGAGGGGCTCCGGCATCCCTGCATAGGAGGGGGGAGAGAAGCCTCCACCACACCACGTGATTCTTCTTGAAACTCCTCCGAGCTTGCACCAGGCTCAAACGTGAGTCCATTGCTCTTCATATTCAGGCTGCAACATTTTCTGAATTTTAAGTTTGGCTGAAGATTCTCTTACTCGTACACTAGATCAACCGTACAAATTGCTCTAAATGTATTGCTTGACTGCTTATCTTTATTTTAATCATTTTCTTTGGCAGCTCTAAATTTTTAATTTGGATCATTGTCCTTCTATGGTGTACAAATGCTTTCAATTTTTAGTTTGGCTTGTTGTCTGAGACTGAAGAGACCTGTATTGTGAAAGGATGGCAATATTATTTGCTGCTTCTCGTCAATTGTTTCTTTGCATAAAACTCTAGCTTTGTTTCTGCTCATGTTTATGCAATGTAAGTATACATGATAGCTTTTGTGCAATGTTGTTTTATTCAGTAAGTGTTCTTTTTCAGTGGCTGTTGTTTGTATTGTTAACTGACTAAAAAACCAATGTTTGTCTTTCTAATGGCTGAAAATGGCCAAGTCTAAATCATGTTTTCACTTAGGCGAATGACAATTAATATCCGATCGAACTGAGTTGGAGGCCAAAGAGGTTGGGCTTTCAGACATGCCACCAATAACGCTCGATGACACTGACGTGCAGACTGTAAGTTTCCCCCCTCAGTCCTGATATATTGGTGCGAGACACCCTGCACTTACATGATATTGCTAGGAGCACATGCAAATTACATAATTTGTTATACATGCTGCTTAAGTTGATCACCGTTATGCTATTAATTGGACCTCAAGAATATAGATGACTCCTTACCATAGGCAGCTCTTGATTTTGTGCACGTTAATTTAATTCTGAAAGTTGATTCTGGTGTGAAAGTTGATTCAAGTCTGTAGTGCTTGAAGTAGATTCATAGAAGCTACACTTCTGTTAGCATGTGCACAAAAAGCTGATCTTATTTGTGTGATCGGAGTTACAGAATATACATAGGGGAATGATCATATATGCCAACACCTACAGTATGATTTATCTTGATAGAGGTGCAGAGGATTCGTAAGTAGTTTTAGTGTTTTTGTAGATAGCTCAAGTACTTAAGATTCTGCAATCATGAAAAACAAAACAAGGGACCAGTAGTCAGGTTCCATTAATCCTTCTATAGGTGTTCTCCTTGATAGCTTGCCCCCTTCATTACCAGTACAATGATACTTTCTCTGTTAAAATCTTGACACTACATTATCAATCTGAATAGCTTAATCGATTCTAAGCTCACTAGAAGTATTTGTTCAGAATTTGGATCATCTATCGCATATCCTTATACACCGAACCCTCTATAACGTGGTATTCTTGTGTGGGATTTTTGCCATTCGGTAATAGTTATAATTGCATACTTTGATCTGGGAGTAATGGTTGTACCAGGATGCGTCTCATGTCTTGCTTTGTGACAGCAGTTGGTCGCATTTCAGTGACAGTCAATTCAACCTTGAACAAGCATCTAAATAGCAGGTCTTCTTTGGTTGGAAGCACCACATCTCATCTGTGTTGCATTGTTGCTGCAAAAGCTTTTCATTATTGGACCAAGCGTATGGGATATGCATTGTAGTAAGTATTAGTTACCATGTTCAGTTCGTGCGAACGATTTAATTACTTCTCTTGTGGGGAGAAAAACTCTTTAGTTGCTTCTTTTGTTTGTGCGAAGAAAGCGTCGAGTCACTTCAAAAATGTCCTTTTCTCCTAGGATGTAAGATTATGTTATGTGGGCGGGCTGATTGATTTGCAGGTCAGTAAGACTGTACATTATGTGGAGGGAGTGAATGTGTATCCTGTTCAGTGCGCATCGATGAAACTGTATTCTGAAAAGTAATATATAGAGGTTGGAGAGTTCGGCGACCAGCTTGGTAGCACTTGTGTGGCATCTATCATCGAGCAGCACCCTTACTGCGACGTCCTACCCGTGGTCTTGATGGTGCCGTTTACATAGCATAGACAGGGACAGTGATAATGCAGAGAATTTCAGAATTGGGTTGCAGGCATGATGCTCAGAACTGCTCTTTAGGGACTTGCAAAATGATCTTTCCTTGTTACGCAACAAAACATTCTCATGCAGTACCGGAGGTCATGGAGGAGAAGAGCGTGTATGATCATGATGAGGCCGAGCGTTTGGCTGCCGCTGTGCGGGACCACAAGATCATCAACGAGATCCGTGACCATATGTGGCTCCTTTCGTGCGAGAGGAATTCTCGGGCAGCTACAAGGACGACCAGAACACGTCCGCCTGGAGGCAGTGGAGAGATGTATTTGAGGATTTTGTACTATCTGTGTCCTTAACAGACTACTACTAATCACAAACTAAAAAGGAAACGGATTACTGAATCGGATGTGGAAGAGGAAAAGCAATCGGAAGCAAATCCATAGAACAACTCGACCAACAGTAAAGTACCCAGCTTTCAGAGATTGAACGCCCAGATTAGTACAGAGAAAAGTTGTACTACTTGATCGTCTTGAAGGAGGATGTCTACATGTACTGAACCAGTAAATCGTTCATGGATATTTCTTTATAATGTTTGCAATGACTCGTTCGTCGTTATTTAAAATTTTGATTAGTCTGATGGTCCTTTATAATGTTTGTGCGATCTATACGAATAATTCCATGTGCATATGTAATTTACCACCAAAATCAGTAACAAAGGGGAAAGACTACGTCTTACTATATGGGAAGCTTAATGACCGGGATCAGAACTTATCATCTGTGGGACAAGTTGTGGCGGAGGTAAAAGCCATGATCAAAAATTTGAGCGAGTTCAAGATCACCTGGGTCCAAAGCACATGAAATGGTGCTGCCCATTTGCTGGCGCGCTTAGGAATAGTAGAGCATCGGTGCTTTGGGACTCAGTTTCCCCTGATTGTATTCTTAGCGTTGTATCAGACAAAATTTCTAATTTAGTTTAATAAAGTGGGGGTGTGAACTTCAAAAAAAGAAGTGTTTGTTTGGGACAATCCCAAAAATAGTGTTCAACTTTTATAAAAACGTTAACTTTTATTAAAAATAAGAAATTTACCAAAATTAACCTAATTATCAATGTTTATTTAAATTGGATATAAAAATGATGCACAGTAGCACATGAAGCAGATTGTGTCTCTTTTTTTGCCCGATGCAACGCACGGGCATTTGTACTAGTATCATGTAACAGGAGATAAGGATGAACAAGGGAATGTCTTATCTGCGAATGTGGAGAGATGTGCGGGTATCTTTTTGCAAAATTACCATAGTTTCCTTCCTATCTGTCAGATTTAGATCGGAAGGCCTATATTACAGGATGGAAGGCACATCATCATCGCCAACTCTGTTTTTTATTAAGAGTAGAGAAACTCTCCAAGTTTTAATTTTTTTAAAACTTTCAATTTATTCATCTTTAATCATGACAGTACAACGAACACCAGAAATAATCTTTTTTCCTAATAATAATATATATATTTTTAATAATAAAGTACGGATTGAGTTCGTCGGGCTCACCGTCGCATTCTTTTTATACAAAGGTCCTGTGGTTTTTAGGAATTAAACCTGCCGTCCTTACCTGGTTTTTAGGAATTAAACCCGCCGTCCTTACCTTAGTGAATCTGGAAAAACATTTCAATTTGCAAATTAGCCCCTATATTTTGTAATAATGCCGCCCGCGCTCCTCTATTCATCTTATACTGTGGCGGAGGTGGAGAGGGGGACAACTTCGGCTAGGCTCTCGTCGAAGAGCTCGTCGGCGCGGAAGTTGCAAGAGGTGGGCGAGGCGGCCGGACGCGGGCGGAGGAGAGACACGGAGAGGTGGAGTCGGAGGCGTGCAGGCGAGGCTTGAGGTGGCGGGGACAGCGAGCTTGCACGCAAGGAAGGAGTAAACGCGGAGGAGGACAAAGGCGCGACGACCGAAGGAGGTTCATGCGGCGAGAAAGGTGGTCGGAGCGGTGCATGAAGGCGCTGCATCAGGCTGGGGCGCGAGGATGCGCCTCTGTCCCGTGCGTGGAGGCGCACAGCGGAGAGCGAGGGGGGAGATGAGGGGAACGATCGAGTGGGACTGTGGGAGATGGGGATCGAGCACATGCTCGCTGCGCTAGGGTTACATGGATCAGATGGGCTGCGAGGTTGGGCCGGGCCACGCTCTGGGCAAAAGAGAGAGATGGGAGAGTTGGCCGGCCTTTTCTCTATATTTTCCCACACAGAAAATAAAACCACGTTTCCCTCAAAAAATAAAAATAAAAGTAGAACCATGTATCAGCTTCTACATAAGAATGATTTATTTGTGGCTTTCCCATACGCCATGGTAGAATTTACATGATTTATTGCATCAGCCAACTAATTCACTAGCATGTTTTCTATCTTTGTGAGGAAAGGTCGATCAACTAAGTACATACATGGTCGTCCCCATAATGTTGTTTCCGGTTGACTAACTAGCATGGCTATCGAAGAGAAATAATCAAAACCTGCATATGTATTTTGTTGTGTTCCATCAGGCCACATTAAGGTAGCATCTGGGTGCCCAATAGATTTGTACTATTCCATATTTTGTTGGTTTTTTGGCTATTTTAATAACCATGCAGGAGCACAGTGTGGATATCGACGGAGAGAGGGTCTTTTCATAGGTAGATTCTCCGCTGATAAAGAAAATAAAATGTTACAAAAAAAGGTCACTTCATAAGGATGGTCTGAAAGGACATCAACTTATAGCCGAATATACATGTGCTGACTCACCATGGATGATCATCCTTGGTTTTGATAATCAATAATTTGGTGTTACGATTTACAACTTTTTTGGTGCCAAGTCAAAATGCACAAGGCACTCCGTTTCCATGCGGAGAAACCCGTTCTATCTCCTTACTAGACAACAATACATCACCAAGTATTGGCTTCTCACCACACTCCATCTTGCGCGTGTGCATGTTTAGCGATGTTGTTCCATTGCTGCTCACTATGTCACCGCCATTGTGGCACTGCACATCCTCTCCTACAAAGGGAAGGAGGAACACCGGATCACATCTTGTCATGTCCTGTCCTGCCTTTGCAACCTTCCCATTCACTTCATAGATGACGAGCCTTCCATCTCCGGTGATCTACCACGACCCGGCTCCTTGACCCGACCAACTCTAATTCATGGCATTGTGTAAAAATAGTAGAAGTATGAGGGGAGGTGTATGGCTTGGGTGCAAGGAGTAGCTCGCGAAGGGCGGTCCACATGTCTAGCTTGCCGAGATTAGATGTTTAAAATTTGAACATTTGCTTGCGTGGACACAATGACATGTGTGATATACACCGGCGAGCTCATCGCCTCAGCATTGACAACATTTGAACGTGTTGTAACCAGATGGACATCATGGTCACCGTGCAGGTGGAAGGAGGATAAACGGTGACACCATATATTTTTCTCTCCCGTTGCAACGCACAGGCATGTTTGCCAGTAAAAATTGCATCCAGGCCCGTAGACCACCTAGCGACGACTACAAGCACAGAAGTAAGCTGAAAGTGCGCCGCCGTCATTGCCCCTCCCTCGCCGGAGTCAAGCAAAACTTGTTCTAGTAGACAGTGGGAAAGTCGTCGTGCTAAGGCGCCATAGGACCAGCGCAATAGAAAAGCATCCGCCGTCGATGAAGAGTAGCGTAGATCGGAAGGATCGAACTTGAAACGACACACTATCGAGACGGGGGCTAGGCGGAGAGAATATTATTTCATCTTTAGGGAGTCGCCGCCGTCTCGTCTTCCTAGAACACAACCCTAACAAAACGCGAAGAGGCAACTGAAAACGGAGCCCTCCCGCCGGCAAGGGCCGAGATCCACCGCGCTGCCATGGCCTAAGGCCACCGGAGACGAGATAGACCGAAGGCGGCGCCGGCGGGAGGCAAAGAAACCCAATTTACAGAAATCGTCGCATGATCATACAACCCAATCATCCCAATAAGTATGACATCCTGTAAAGCAAATCTACCCAAATTGTGGGCTTCAAAATTTGCATGCCACCATCTTAATGCATATAAGAGCACTCTTTGTAGTCTTCGAGCAAGCATTTATCTCCGAACGATTGCACCATGAACATAAACCATAACAAGAATTATGGAACAAAAGCAATAGTAATCACTAAACATTGCCGCCACAATTCCTTCTCCTGGGGTATCTTCGTTAAAAATGTTGATAAGCTCCATGTGCAAACTGACGACAATTCTATTGCATCCCAAAGATTCGCCAAGTAACAAACCTGCCTTAAGCGCAAATGCTTCAGCTGATAGGACATCATGAACTAGTGTTGTATTTTAAATCCTTTGCGACGATGAAACTTTCCTTTCTTGTCACGGGCAACAACTCCAATGGTTCCCTTCAGATTGTGTTCATCGAAAGAAGCCTCATCATGAATCTTGATGAGATCTGCGGGGGTGGTGACCAAGAACATTTCCTTATCCTAGGGTGTTGGCTACCTACTGCTATAAATTTTGCCGCCGATGGTGATGACCAAGAATATTTTCTTACCCTGGTATACCTCTTCAGTTCAATGATGCGTCGTGTGGCGCCCTGAATAAAAAATTGTAGCCCATGAAGAATACATGGTGCAAGAGGATAAATGGTTTTTGTTTTAATCAATGGCGAAACAACTTTTGATGTGTAGTCCAGAAGATGATCAACATGATCTTGCATAAAAAAAGATAGGGCCCGGTTTATCGCACAAAGTTGTCATCTGATATCTGAAGGAAATATGCCCTAGAGGCAATAATAAAGTTGTTATTTATATTTCCTTATATATCATGATAAATGTCTTTTATTCATACTAGAATTGTATTAACCGGAAACATGATACATGTGTGAATACATAGACAAAACAGAGTGTCCCTAGTATGCCTCTACTAGACTAGCTCGTAAGATGGTTAAGTTTCCTAACCATAGACATGTGTTGTCATTTGATGAACAAGATCACATCATTTGATGGACAAGACCCATCCATTAGCTTAGCACTATGATCGTTTAGTTTTATTGCTATTGCTTTCTTCATGACTTATACATGTTCCTCTGACTATGAGATTATGCAACTCCCGAATACCGGAGGAACACCTTGTGTGCTATCAAACGTCACAAAGTAACTGGGTGGTTATTAAGATGCTCTGCAGGTGTTTCCGAAGGTGTTTGTGGTGTTGGCATAGATCGAGAATAGGATTTGTCACTCTGAGTGTCGGAGAGGTATCTCTGGCCCCCCTCGGTAATACACATCATAATAAGCCTTGCAAGCAAATGACTAATGATTTAGTCACGAGATGATGTATTGCGGAACGAGTAAAGACTTGCTGGTAATGAGATTGAACTAGGTATGATGATACCGACGATCGAATCTCGGACAAGTAACATACCAATGACAAAGGAAATAACGTATGTCGTTATGCAGTTTGACCGATAAAGATCTTCTAGAATATGTAGGAGCCAATATGAGCATCCAGGTTCCGCTATTGGTTATTGTCCGGAGATGTGTCTCGGTCATGTCTACACAGTTCTCGAACCCGTAGGGTCCGCACGCTTAATGTTAGATGATGATTAGTATTATGAGTTATGTGATTTTGATGACCGAAGATTGTTCGGAGTCCCGGATGAGATCACATACATGATGAGGAGTCTCGGAATGGTCTAGACATAAAGATCGATATATTGGAAGGTTATATTTGGACACCAGAATGGTTCCGAAGTGTTTCGGGTATTTTCCGGAGTACCCGGGGG
>LR738711.1:664343382-664481843 GCA_902687465.1 Secale cereale
GGGGTTACCAGAACCCCCCGGGAGAGTAATGGGCCTTATGGGCTTTTGGGGAAAGGAGAGAGGGGCCTCAAGGGGTGGCCGCGAGCCCCCCTGGGCTGGTCCGAATTGGACTAGGAGGGGGTGATGTCGCTTAAAGCTACGTCAGTTTTTCCCCAAAGAGGAAGGGATGATGCAGCACAGCGGCAGTAGGTATTTCCCTCAGATGTGAAACCAAGGTTATCGAACCAGTAGGAGAACCAAGCAACACAACGTAAACAGCACCTGCACACAAATAACAACACTTCGCAACCCGACGTGTTAAACGGGTTGTCAATCCCTTCTGGGTAACGAACGTGAGAGAGATATAAATATGGGTAGATTGGTTGATAAATAAGATAAATTGCAGCAAGTTATTTTGGGGTTTTTGGTTTAGTAGATATGAAAATAAAAGCAAAGGAAAATAGATCGCAAAGGCAAATATATGAGAAAGAAGACCCGGGGGCCGTAGGTTTCACTAGTAGCTTCTGTGGAGAAAAATAGCAAACGGTGGGTGAACAAATTACTGTTGGGCAATTGATAGAACTTCAAATAATCATGACGATATCCAGGCAATGATCATTACATATGCATGATGTCCAAGATTAGTAGACTGACTCCTGCCTACATCTACTACTATTACTCCACACATCAACCGCTATCCAGCATGCATCTAGTGTATTAAGTTCATGAAAAACGGAGTAATGCATTAAGAACAATGACATGATGTAGACAAGATCCGTTTATCTATGGCGTTAGATATGGATCTCGTCGTTTTATCCTTAGTGGAAATGATACATATGTGTCGGTTCCCCTTCTGTCACTGGGATCAAGCACCGTAAGATCGAACCCACTACCGGGCACCTCTTCCCATTGCAAGATAAATAGATCAAGTTTTTCAAAAAAAACCTAATATCGGAGAAGAAATACGAGGCTATAAGCAATCATGCATATAAGAGATCAAAGAAACTCAAATAACTTTCATGGATATAAAAAGATAGATCTGATCATAAACTCAAAGTTCATCGGATCCCAACAAACACACCGCAAAAGAGTTACATCGTATGGATCTCCAAGAGACCATTGTATTGATAATCAAAAGAGAGAGAGAGAGAGAGAGGAAGCCATCTAGCTATTAACTACGGACCCGTAGGTCAACAAAGAACTACTCACGCATCATCGGAGAGGCACCAATGGAAGTGGTGTACCCCTCCGTGATGGTCTTTCTGGACTCCGCGGCGGCTGGATGAATATTCCGTTGACTTCCTGATACGTCCAAAACGTATCTATAATTTCTGCTTGCTCCATGCCTCTTTTGTGTGATATTGCTATGATATTTATGCACTTCCATACACTTTTGATCATATTTGGACTAACATATTAACTCAGTGCACCCCAGTGCCAGTTTCTGTTTTCTGCTGTTTTTGTATTTCAGGTTTTCCCATTACGTAAATTGCCAGAAAAATTCCGGGAAAAATATATAAAAAATCAGCGCTCCAGAAGCTTCCATGCGGCCGAAGTAGGGCCAGAGGGGCTCCAGGCGCCCAGAGGGGGCGGCCCCCCTCCTGGCCGCCGCGCCAGGCCGCCTGGGCCCCCCTTACCTCCGCTGGTGCCCCCCTTTGGCATATATTTAACACCCGTCGCGGAAACCCTGATTCCGGAACCCTTTTCTCCAGAAGCTATTCCGATCTCCGCCGCCATCGCCACCAAGTTTCGGGGGACCAGAATTCCTGTGCCGGCACCCTGCCGGGACGGGGAAGTGCCCTCGGATTCATCTCCATCGACGTTGCTTCCTTCCTCCATGATGCGGGAGTAGTTCCTCCTCGGGGCTGAGGTTTCTACCAGTAGCTATGTGGTCAATTCTCTCTCCCATGATGTGATCTTCGTTGTGATCATAGGCTATGTTAATTTAGGGTGATCCCATGATATTTCCCCTTCCTCTATGTATTGGATTGATGTACTCACTTGTCTTTATCTAGTATAATATCCGAGACCAAGGTGACAGCGGTCTATTGGACATGGATTAGAAGAATATTTTCATGAGTGATTTCCTCTTTTGTGTGTTGATTGAAGATTGAGAGTCTCTTGGTGCTTGTCTTTGACTATCCTTGAGATATGTTGTGGTGATTGTGGTACTCTCTTTGGATGGCCGCGGTGACATTGGGAAATCCATAGATTGAGAACTACGAACTTTGAGGTGTGCTTTTGTAGCCCTACATAATTCTCGTCCTCTCTTGACCACAAAGGAATGACCTCCGAGTGCGTCCCCCTTGCATGTTTTATGGGAAATATCATGTGATTCGATTATGTTAATGTTGTTGGGAGTTGCCACTAGTGAAAGTATGAAGCCTAGGCCTTGTTTCCACCATTGCAATACCATTTGTGCTCACGTTTACCACTTGTTTGCTTGCTGCACTTTTTATTACAGAGTTATATTACTTTGCTTTGCCACTCCTATCATCCATATTTTACCATCTCTTCGCCGAACTAGTGCACCTATACAACTCCTAGTTGTATTAGTTGTGTTGGGGACACAAGAGACTTCTTGTATCTTAGTTGCAGGGTTGCTTGAGAGAGACCATCTTCGACCTCTACTTCCCTGAGTTCGATAAACCTTAGGTCATCCACTTGAGGGAAATTGCTGCTGTCCTACAAACCTTTGCGCTTGGAGGCCCAACATAGTCTACAAGAATAGAAGCGTGTAGTAGACATCAAGCTATTTCTAGCGCCGTTGCCGGGGAAGTAAGTGCTTGAAGGTATATCTTTTGATCTTGCAATTAAATCTTTTTGTTTCTTGTTTTTAGTTTCACTAGTTATGTTTATGGAAAACCGCACTATTAGTTCGCTGCTTGGGGAAGGCCGCTTTACCACACCTGTGGTAGAGAAGTCTCCTCCACCTACTGAATGTATCCCGTTCAAGATACCACTTAGGATAATTGAAATAATTAGGAATGATTGTTATGATGGGACAGTCAATCCTAGTATTCATTTGTTGAAACTTACAGAACTTTGTGAGTTGTTTAAGATTTCATGTTTGACAAGAGATGGAGTCATGAGGAAATTATTTGCCTTGTCACTGAAAGGAAAAGCATTGGAATGGTATAGGCTACTAGATGACTCTCACCTGCTGGATTGGGAAGAGATCCAGTCTCTCTTTTACTCCAAGTTTTATCCTCTTCATGAAGTCCATGAGAATAGGAATTATGTTTATAATTTCTATCCTCATGACGGAAAGAGCATAGATCAAGCTTGGGGGAGACTGAAAACGTTAATGCTAAAATGTCCTAACCATGGGCTCCCCAAAGATATGATTATTACTAATTTCTATGCGAGGCTCTCTCGACAGGATAAAGATTTGCTTGATGCTTCCTCTATGGGTTCTTTCACAAACTAAAAGATTGATGCTAAATGGGAACTCCTTGGAAGAATTCAACGCAACACTGAAAATTGGGAGATCGACAAAGGTAAAGAGTCAGGTATAATTTATGAGTATGATTGCATTAAGTCCTTTGTTGAAACTACAAGTTTTAATAAGTTTAGTGCTAAGTTTGGGCTTGATTCTCAACTCCTTGTTGATTTCCTCAAATATTTTGCTTCACATCTTAATATGCCTAAGGAGGATTGGATCAAGCATCATAAACCTTTTAAAGAGATTTGCAAAGAAAATGAAACTGTTCATGATGATTGCAACATGCATGATCTAATTCCTAAAAATGAAGTTTTATATAAGCATGTCAATTTTTGTGGAGTGGATAGACCTTGTGAAAGGCTTATGATTGAAGAAGAGAAGTATTGTAAGCAACATAAGCATGAAAGAACAATCACTTGGGTCAGAGATTTAAATGAAATTGCTAGAGAATTGTGTGACCTTTATCCTTTTACTTGTGAACTTTGCTTTATAGAGGGTCACTTTAATTTTCAATGCATGCACTTTCAAAACATAACTGTTAACCAATTGTGTGATAACATGATCACCTCTGATCTTTATGATGAGCTTATGTTATTTTCGATGTGTGAAGAGTTATCAGAAAAGACTTCTTGGCTAGATGTCAATGCCATAGGAATAAAAAACACTTTGCAAAATTGACATCTCTATTGTGTTTTTAATTGCCATGAAAATGATTACATAAGTAAGATTAGAAAGGAGGGAACTTTACCAAAGTATAAAAATGTCTCTTATATTTCTGCTAATAAAAAGGAGAGTTTCTCCCAAGTTTCCCCTATTGTTTCTAATGATAAACCAGGATATGTGGATAAGCTTCATCTCCAACCACTCCCTCCTAAGGTGAAGAAAAAGAAAAAGAAGAGGAGGAGGAAGAGGAGCAAGAAGGAAGAAGAATGGGTATCAACCTGGCCTGAGCATATTCCTCCCATCAACTTTTATCCTAACGGTTGTAAGTTTAAAGAAGAAGGTGAAGTTTATTGCCTTAATTATCATCTTGATGATACGTCCATAGGTACTATTGAAGATGATTTTGATTATGATATGCATGTTACTTATTGTGATTGGGAAAATGATGATAATGCTACTTATGATCTTGAAAATCTTTTTGGTACCAACTCTGAAAGTGATGATATGGAAAGCTCTAAGCTTGGGGTTGATAGGATTGCAAATCCTTTACCCACTAGTGATGTGATAATTCTTTCGCTAGTAAGAATAAAGACAACATGTTTACAAATATAGTTGCTAGCAATGATAATGCTCTTCTCTACTATGATGATGTTATAGCTCCAATCTATAGTGATTATAAAGGTACCTATGACATAAGGAGAAATTATCCTTATGAAACTTGTCATAATCATGGAGGGAATTACTCCCTTGTTGAACACCATCTTCCTAATACACAATTAATCTATAGTGTTCAAGTTGTTTATGATAGTCCTACTCCCACTATTACCAATGAGAAAGATTATGCTTATGTGGAGAGTAAGAGTGCCTTTTTGCATGTGGATCATTGTAACAATGCTTTATGTGATGCTTATATTGTTGAGTTTATTCGTGATCCCACTGAAAATTATTATGAGAAGGGAACATATGCTTATAGATATTTCAATAATATCAAGTTCCCTCTCTTTATGTTGAAGGTTTTGAAGCTGCACTTGTTTTGTCTTCCTATGCTTATCGCTTTGTGCTTCAATGAATTATTCTATTGCAATATTCCTATGCATAGGAAGCATGTTAGGCTTAAATGTGTTTGGTATTTGCTTCTTGATGCTCTCTTTTGTTCTTCAATTCTTATTCCTACGAGAGCATCATTAAAGTCTTAAGCCTATCTTTATGGCTATAAAAAGAGCTCTAGGGAGACAACCCTTGTTATCTTTGCTTTCAGTTTTTAGTGGTCTTGATATTTGTTACTACAGTAGCATCATCATTGTATCTTTACTTTTCAGCTTTGTGCCAAGTTTAGCCTCTGATTGCAAGAAAGTTCAAAAGTTGTGACGTGCTGTCCAGGAAACAGATTCTGTCCTTGGACAGAACAATTCGTATAAAATCACCAGATTATCTTTTTGGTCTGAATTTTTTCGACAGCGTGCTCTATACAATTGGCTTTCGGGCGTCTGTTCTGAGTTTTTTGATTTGAGTTGCAGAAGTGCCCCGAAAAAGTTATTTACTACCTGCTGGTTTGTTTTTCATAGATTCTGTCATGTTTTGCCTTTTCTTCGTTTTGCAAACCTTGAGCTTGCTTTTTCTTTGCAAAAACTTTTTGGCAATCTTGAGAAACAGTAGACCTTCAAGATTATCTTTATTTTCAGCAAGGAAAAATTATTTTATTATGGGTACTAACCTCGCTAATCAGATTATGATGAGTTATGTATGAAGGGAGTTTTCAAGTGTGCGAGGGAAGATGATAAAAAGATTCAGGAGTGTCAAACGCTCAAGCTTGGGGATGCCCCCGTGCACCCCAAGAAATATTCAAGAAGACTCAAGCGTCTAAGCTTGGGGATGCCCCCGTGCATCCCCTTCTCTATCAACAATTATCAGTTCGTCTTTCGTTCCACTATATTTTAATCACTTCATGTGTTATGTGCTATGCTTGGAGCGTCTTGCTTTTAGTTTCCTTTTTAGTTTTCTTTAGCTTTGCTTGCTGTTCATAACGAGTTAGAACCCAGCTTTCTTTGTGTGGGAGAGAAACACGCTCCACTTCAACGTAGAACACAACATAGGATTTTCATGTTTATCTTTGCTGTGTATGTTCTTTGTCTTTCAATAGCTACTGTCATGTTTAGCTCTTAGTTTTCATGCTTTTCTTTTTAAAGAGCTTTTGTCTAGTTGGTTGCTTCTAGAACTCTCTTGAGTTATCATGCTTATCTTGATAAGAGAGTTGGCTTCTGTTGCACTGGTTGATATGTCTATGATAAAAATGCTATGTGCATAATGGTGCTTAGTAGTTCATGTTTTCTTATGGTTAGTCTCAAATAGCTAGGGGGTTCTTAATGTGTTATTGAAGTACCAACATGATTTGTTTGCCTATGATGTGGTATGGTTTAGTGATATCTTCCTCCAAGAATTTATTTTGATTGACTTGGCATATGCTCATGCATATTTAAGACTGTAAAGAAAGTCTATCAAGCCTTGATGATCTTTAATTTCTGAGTAGCGATATAACTTCCATGCCCGATTCAATGTTGCTTTGTCGCTCTGCATGATTATGACCGTCATTGCTCCCTTAGTTGGTCCCTCCTAGTCTTTTGCTAACCTTCGCCTGTACTAAGCGGACTGACTGCTTGTGCATCCAAAATCCTTTAAACCAGTTATGCCATATGAGTCCACCATACCTTCCTATACATGGTATTTACTTGCCATTCCTAACGAATACTATCTTGTACCATCTCGAAATTATTCAAAAGCATTTCTCTTTTGTGCCTCTGTTTTAGCTCATGAGGAAGTAGTAGTTAATTCATGATCTTTTTAAGTTGGACAAGTTTCACCCCGGGATTGCATGTGTAATCTGCAAACCCCTAATACGAGAAGGAACTGGCAAAGAGTGCGCCCGGCTCATAAAAAATATACAACAAACAAACCCTCCTTCACACTTTGTTCATGAGAAATCAGAAAACTTTGGCAGTGATAAACAAAGGAGATTAAGGGGATGTGATCGTCCCCGTGCGGGAGCCGTTCCTCGAAACTTGTCCAGCTCGAGAAGTAATTGAGTTATCTACTAGCATTCGTTGACGAAATATGCATATCCCAAAAATATTTTTTACCTCTGTTTTTAAAAAAACCAAGAGCTCTGGTACATGTTTAGTCTTTGCTTCCAACCACGGGTTTTCAACCTTGCCATCAAAAGCCACGGTTCAAGAGTCTCCACCTTCTTTCTTCAAAGCACCAACTATTAAGAGCATGATTGTCATTCTGAGTGTAATGTGCATTGTCCCAAAGTACCATTGTCTTCTGCATGATTATGATATCGTTTATTCTGAAATCATTGTATCTAGTCGTCACTTAAACCTCGGAGGTGCTCCTGCATTTATGTTTTGCTTCACTAAAGGGGGCAAGCGAGGTATCACTTTGTCATGTTTGCACACCATGCTCACTACAAATCTATTGAGTGTTTCAGTATCATATTGTAAAACTTTCAGTTCTTTGTGATATTCTCATGAGGTAACTTAATTACTAAAGATTCATTAAGCATTTGTCATGTGACTGTGAAAAGTTCTTATATGGTTGATAGCATGTCACCACAGAAATTATGCTTGTTATCATTTACCTACTCGAGGACGAGCAGGAATTAAGCTTGGGGATGTTGATACGTCCAAAACGTATCCATAATTTCTGCTTGCTCCATGCCTCTTTTGTGTGATATTGCTATGATAGTTATGCACTTCCATACACTTTTGATCATATTTGGACTAACCTATTAACTCAGTGCACCCCAGTGCCAGTTTCTATTTTCTGCTGTTTTTGTATTTCAGGTTTTCCCATTACGTAAATTGCCAGAAAAATTCCGGGAAAAATATATAAAAAATCAGCGCTCCAGAAGCTTCCATGCGGCCGAAGTAGGGCCAGAGGGGCTCCAGGCGCCCAGAGGGGGCGGCCCCCCTCCTGGCCGCCGCGCCAGGCCGCCTGGGCCCCCCTTACCTCCGCTGGTGCCCCCCTTTGGCATATATTTAACACCCGTCGCGGAAACCCTGATTCCGGAACCCTTTTCTCCAGAAGCTATTCCGATCTCCGCCGCCATCGCCACCAAGTTTCGGGGGACCAGAATTCCTGTGCCGGCACCCTGCCGGGACGGGGAAGTGCTCCCGGATTCATCTCCATCGACGTTGCTTCCTCCCTCCATGATGCGGGAGTAGTTCCTCCTCGGGGCTGAGGTTTCTACCAGTAGCTATGTGGTCAATTCTCTCTCCCATGATGTGATCTTCGTTGTGATCATAGGCTATGTTAATCTAGGGTGATCCCATGATATTTCCCCTTCCTCTATGTATTGGATTGATGTACTCACTTGTCTTTATCTAGTATAATCTCCGAGACCAAGGTGACAGCGGTCTATTGGACATGGATTAGAAGAATATTTTCATGAGTGATTTCCTCTTTTGTGTGTTGATTGAAGATTGAGAGTCTCTTGGTGCTTGTCTTTGACTATCCTTGAGATATATTGTGGTGATTGTGGTACTCTCTTTGGATGTCCGCGGTGACATTGGGAAATCCATAGATTGAGAACTACGAACTTTGAGGTGTGCTTTTGTAGCCCTACATAATTCTCGTCCTCTCTTGACCACAAAGGAATGACCTCCGAGTGCGTCCCCCTTGCATGTTTTATGGGAAATATCATGTGATTCGATTATGTTAATGTTGTTGGGAGTTGCCACTAGTGAAAGTATGAAGCCTAGGCCTTGTTTCCACCATTGCAATACCATTTGTGCTCACGTTTACCACTTGTTTGCTTGCTGCACATTTTATTACAGATTTATATTACTTTGCTTTGCCACTCCTATCATCCATATTTTACCATCTCTTCGCCGAACTAGTGCACCTATACAACTCCTAGTTGTATTAGTTGTGTTGGGGACACAAGAGACTTCTTGTATCTTAGTTGCAGGGTTGCTTGAGAGAGACCATCTTCGACCTCTACTTCCCTGAGTTCGATAAACCTTAGGTCATCCACTTGAGGGAAATTGCTGCTGTCCTACTAACCTCTGCGCTTGGAGGCCCAACATAGTCTACAAGAATAGAAGCGTGTAGTAGACATCACTTCCCTAGGGTTTCTGGAGTATTGGGGTATTTATAGAGCAAAAAGGCGGTCCGGGGGCACCCGAGGTGGGCATAACCCACCAGGGCGCGCCTGGGCCTCCTGGCGCGCCCGGGCCTCCTGGCGTGCCCTGGTGGGTTGTCCCCTCCTCGGGACTCCCCCAGGTGCCACAAGGGCCCATAGTGTTCCTTCTGGTCCTAAAATATCTCCAAAAAGTTACGCGGTGTTTGGGCTCCGTTTGATATTGATTTCCTACGATGTAAAAAAACATGCAGAAAATAACAACTGACACTTGGCACTATGTCAATAGGTTAGTACCAAAAAATGATATAAAATGACTATAAAATGATTATAAAACATCCAAGAATGATAATATAACATCATGGAACAATAAAAAATTATAGATACGTTGGAGACGTATCAGGGGGCGGCGCCCCCCTCCTTCCTTCTCCCCTTCTTCCCCTTCCCTCCTTCATCTAGTTGGAATATGAAAGGGGGGCGAATCCTACTTGGACCGGGAGTCCAAGTAGGACTCCTCCCTATGGCCGGCCTCCTCGCCTCCCCTCCTTTATATACGTGGGCAGGGGGCACCCCAAAGACACACAAGCCAATCTTTTAGCCGTGTGCGGTGCCCCACTCCATGGTTACACACCTCGGTCATATCGTTGCAGTGCTTAGGTGAAGCCCTGCGCCGATAACTTCATCATCATCGTCACCACGCCGTCATGCTGACGAAACTCTCCCTCGTCCTCAACTGGATCAAGAGCTCGAGGGACATCATCATGCTGAACGTGTGCTGAACACGAAGGTGCCGTACGTTCGGTACTTGGATCGGTTGGATCATGAAGATATTCGACTACATCAACCGCGTTACTAAACACTTCCACTTTCGGTCTACGAGGGTACGTGGACACACTCTCCCCGCTCGTTGCTATGCTTCTCCTAGATAGATCTTGCGTGACGTAGGATTTTTTTTGAAATACTACGTTCCCCAACAATATCAACTTTGGACGCAACAATGGTTGAGGCTTTGGTTGTACTAAACATGGTCCATTTAGCAAATCAGTTGGGATGCCATAAACTAAATGTCCACTCGAATTACACTGAGATGGTTAACACACTACAAAATAGAGGTTTTGCGGCTACAATTATACGAAGACGTTTGTGTGCAGGCTATATCTCTTCTGGAAGTTGTCTACTCCTTTTTCCCACAGAGATCACTAGCAAGAGATTGTAGAATGGAGAATAATATTTGGATTGATGCCCCCCTCCCCCTGTTCTATTATGTATATTATGTTCAATGTTGGTTGACGATGTAAGTCCAATTAAAAAAATAAAGTAGCCATAATGGCGATCTAAAAAAGGTGGTGTGCGACATGATACGTTTTCCCTGATCATGGCTAAAGCTCGGTGTTGATCCAATAATAGATTCCTCTAGATAAAAAGTAATGGTCCCGACTCTCGATTCTTCCCATGTCAACTTCAGGTGAAGGAGGTCCCAACATTTAACAGATCAAAGGTTTTTCAGCATACATGGATCGTACTTCCAACTTTAAAAATCTTTTGTGTCCTGTTGAATGTCATTTCCTAGTACCCACATGTCACATTTTGACAAAATCAAGGCTCCATCTAGCCCAACGAGTTGTCATTAAGAAATGAGTAAAACTAAGCTAGCTACACCTTCTCTCAGCATCTCTGCGTAGTTTTATTTTGAACAAAGAGGTGGCGCCCCAGGCGCCTTTATTTAACTTGAAGAACATGTTACAATCATAGTTTTACAATGCCTGAGGTTGCCCAGCTTCAACAGCATGGGACAGTGATCAGCTAAGTGAGACTTGTTGCTACACACCATTATAGGGCTAATATTGGATTCTAGAGAGTAAGCTCTAGCTGCATTATTATGAGCCCTGCTATTAAGTTCTCTGTGAATGTGACAAACGGTTATCTGAGTTTGGCTAGTAAAAGAAAAGAAGTTTGCCAACTGGTTTCTTATTTCCCAATGGCCAGGACATGTGAGAATATCCCTTGCTTGTGCGGCCTGGGCCAAAACCTGGTTGTCCGTGAAGAAGATGATGTCTCCTGTTGTGATTTCAGTGACCACTTTAGCAGCTACCTGAAGTGCCATAGCTTCCGCTTGAAGAGGCGATAATGTTTGCTCCTCGGATACATGTATACTAATATTGACCTCCTAATTTTCTTCAAGCATTTGTATGAAAATTCCTATGCCTGTAGTATTTTGTCTTTCAACTTTCCATGATACATCTGTGAAAACCTTGCACTTTGTGTTAGTAGCTTGCATTGTACTAGCATGATCCAGCTGTTGTGAGCTTAATACTAGATTGATGTTATACTCTTCTTTACAAATACCCTGTTGTGTTTGTTGTGATTGAAATGCCGGCTCCTGACTGCTTAGAATGGCCTGCATAACCTGGAATACCTCCATAGGCTTGTTCTCTTTCCTGTCAAAAAGTGTATCATTCCTTGCCTTCCATATGCACCAAAGAAAAGTCATTATATTTACCAGAGAGGCCTGTGGGTGCCCTGAGTTAAGAAGCGCATGAATAATTTCTAAATACTAGCATAGTTATTACAAAGAGTTTCAGATTTGATGAACCAAGGATGAGCATCCGATCACACACAACAAACTAGATCTCTTCGTCCCGCCGCAGTGCCTATTGGTTTCTATTCCCATGTGTCTTCGTGTGAGCCGCCTAACCAAAGCGGAAAGGGTCACTGCTCCTAGGACGACCTTCGCATTTTCCCGTGAATCAATCCAACACACCATGGGTTTTGCGATCACAAAAGGAAGACTCTCTTTCGTTTATCCCCGCTTCGGTGACCCTTCATGCCGCGACGTCTTGTTACAGAGCTCGGCCTTCCAGCTCTTCCCCGCCCTGGGTTGGGTGTCATGTCTTCGTCAAGGGAGGGCGCATGTATTCTCGCTTATCGAACTTAATCCATGACCTTGACCTAGTGTCACCTAGCCTATTTATGGCTGCCATTATGCTGCATGCCCTGACCTGAGAGCGATGACGGTGACGGAATAAGGGGGATGACTATTGACTTTGCCAGTCTTCCTCTCGTAATCATTCCCCGCAGTGCAGTTGTGTTACTGTCGATTTACCTCCTCTAATCATTGAAGGAGAGAAGAAAGTGTATGATAGGATGAGAGAGGGTACATGTTGAGCCGATAACCTTATCTTCCAACACGAGACCGCTTCTTCATCCGTTGTCATTTCAATTCTAATCCATGCACCTTTCTTCTTCTAAAGCGAGAATGCCTATATCATCACCCAACCGCATGTGAACGTTGATCTTCTGCATTTCCAGGTGGCCAACTAGAGTCAACAACCCATAGATATGTTGTTGCCATGGTAACTTTACCATTCTTGTCTTTTACTTGTAGGAATATTATGTGAATCAAATAATTATTGCCCCAGATATGCATTGTGAAAGTAGTTGTGTCCCTTTCATCCTCGTGTCATAGGAATCTAGGGGTTTTCTTCAGTTACCATCTAATTACCTATATTTATCCAAGTGTTTATATCTAATTACCTATATTTATCCAAGTGTTTATCTCAATAGGGTTTGTGGTTTTTTTGCGGGTGTCAATTGGGTTTGTGGTTATGTGCAGGTTTGCTATTTGAGCACATATGGGCATTCCTTGTCCTTGACTCCTTGCGTTCACATAAGGTATTATTTACATTTTATTGCCTACTCTTTGTCTCTTTCCTTTTTCTAGCTTCATTCTTATCGTCGTTTTGTTTGGTTACACGCGGTTCATCACATATTCTTTTCCTTGTGCAGTTGTTGTAACATAGACAAGCAATGGTTAAACCAATTTAGATAGAGGTCGTTAGCTTCATAATTTTCTTTACTTTTAGCTTCTCTTTGCTTCTGTTGGTCTGGTATGCTTCTTGCACATGTGAAATGATGTCAATTGTGATTTGACATTAGAGAAAGAGGAAGGAACCAAGGTTGAGTACTGTTTGCGGAAGTCCTTCTCAGCTAAGCTGGCTTAAGCTTAGATCAAGGACCCGAATATCCAACGAACGCCAGTTTTTTAGGCACGGCAAATCAAACGCTTTATAGCAAGTTGTGTTCATCATGGATGACAAGTTTAGTTGGCGAGCATGGCAAATTCGCCTCAGTTCATATTTTGCCAGGAAATTAGCGTGATTGTAAAATAAAATTGTCATCCTCGCGCTAATATAAATTTCCATGAAAGACGTACGATTTACCATCAGATTTTTTAGCATTTCTGTAGATTAAAGCCCTTCCATATTTGTTAATGATTGCATTTGCAGAAATTTCTTTTGGAGGCCGAGCTCCATGGAGGATGCAATGTGAAAGTTCACATTTTTTTTACATTTCAAAAAATTCCGAAAAAAATTACAGAGATGGATGAAGGCATAGTGCACCTGTGTGTAAAAGTTTCAGGATAAAAATACGTCAAAATGTGGGATGTGTAAAAAAGACAAATCCGAGGCTTTTCAACACATGATACTATTCATGCTCAGAGACCATGAATTTTTCATCGTATCTCAATGTTTTTCATCCTGAAATTTTACACACATACGTCTCACATACTTGTTTACTTGTACAAATTTTTTCTTCAGTTTTTTGAAATCTATATTCTTGATTTTTTATTTTTAAGGCCTCCATGGAAGCCGAGAGCAAAAATGCCATTATCCTGTATTTACAAGTTTTTGTATAATTTCAACAAAAACTTCATACACACTACTGTAAAAAGAGCGCAGCTACAAGCGTCATTGTCCATTGTCCTCAATCTAGCAACCCTATCTCAACAATGAACAATGAATAAAGAAGCGGTCACCATGAATTGTTGCACGAGCTTATCTTCCCGTATATTGGTTGGTTCATTAACCATCCACAAGCTCCTTCAACTCCACAAGAAAAAACGTTGCCTGTATTAGGTCCTAATTTCAGTTAATATATTTGTTGTAACTCCTAAACTCAGTTAATGAAATACTAAGTTCTTAGGCAATTCTAGCTTTAGAATAGAATAATTCAGATAGATAATAAACTCATGGTGCATGAAGTATAACTCAGGAAATTAATTAAGCTATTATATATGTCCATCGTTTGTGCTGGAACCACAATTCTGTCATTAATTGCCTGTCGGTATGAGAGGAAGGCCAGATTCGTCCTGGTGTCATTTTGATCACTCGTTTCCTCATATCAGGACTGCCACTAGTGTCATATATATCTATTCGATCCAGATCATTCCATCCCTAGCCCAGCTGCTCTACAAAGTCATTTTGATCACTCGTTTCCTCATATCAGTAACACAAACACTTTATTTTCTCTGAGAAAACAACACGTACACATTTGGTCATATGTGCATACATGATACATCGTATATATGCATGCTCTTTGAGTCTTGAACGTTAAGCACGACGTTTGAGTTGTGAGTCTCATCCTACACGTGACGTTCGTTCCTACGGCTCCAAGAAAACTTGAGACTTTTTTAGGACAACGCCAACGCCCACACGTGTGATGGGAGCGAAATCCGTCCACACGCCTTATAATACACAGATTGTGACACGTCATCGCATGCATGTGGAAATCTTTTTGGATTTTCTGTTTTTAAAATGTTTTATCTCTTAAATAAAAAATCCAATTGAAGATTCGTTTTCACCATTAAATTCCTCGCGACGAGATCTTCGAAACTAGATCTCATGTCAATATATTTCGACGAAAAAAATTAGGTTAAAAGTTGACATGTTTATTGCACATGGATTGCCATGGCGTTTACCCTGAAGTTGCCATGATATGTTTCAATTATTTTCTTCTACATTTAAAAGTAAATTTTGACATATTATAAAATGCGTAATTAAGAAAGTAGACTTGCCATGAACCATAAACTAAAATTGTCATGATACACGCACTTAAAATTGCCATGGTTCATACAAAAAATAGTTTTCATGGTCAAAGTACTGGAATTGCCATCATCAAAACACTAAAATTGCCATGTTCTACAAA
Organism: Secale cereale; assembly: GCA_902687465.1. Taxonomy (NCBI): domain Eukaryota; kingdom Viridiplantae; phylum Streptophyta; class Magnoliopsida; order Poales; family Poaceae; genus Secale; species Secale cereale. The sequence continues at coordinate 664,358,595 of LR738711.1, forward strand.
CTAAAATTGCCACATGACAACTTTAGTTTAAGCACTATGGCAACTATAGTGTAAGCATCATAGCAACTTTTGAGCAAAAAAAAAAATCGTCGAAACATATCAACATGGGGTCTAGTTTTGAAGATCTCGTCGAGACAGATTTAATGATGAAAACAGATTTTTAATTATAATTTTTAATTAGGAGATAAAACATTTTTAAGCTGAAAAACCAAAAAAGATTCTTGCTGATGTCATCTGTTCACGCATGGTAAAATGAGAGGTAATGAAGGCGTGTGAATGATGTGCAAGATGCAACACGCGTGGGCCTTAGTTTTTTTTTTCTTTTTTTAATGGGAAAAAGCTTAGGACTTATGAGACGCCCAAGATCGATTCATATTTTGTTTTGAATCAAGATTGTCTTAAAAAGAATTGAGTTGACTAGGAGCAGTTTATGTAGTTTGACTAGAAACGAGCTGATCTTGAGTTAAGACTGGCTCACTCGATTTTAGCTCGATAACTCGATACTCCATCTGTTTCTTTATATATGGTGTGTTTATTTTTTGATAAAATTCCACAATGTAAGGTGTATTTATTGTAATTCCTTGTAATTCCGATCTTCGTCCTCTAGAAAAAAGAAAGTATCTCTCCTCTGATTGCATGTATCTCTCCTTATAGGGAAAGAAAAGGAAACTATCTCTCTTCCAATTGAGTGTATCTCTTTCTCTCCTAGCCTAAATGATTTACTTGCCGCTAATCTACGAAGTAAACAAGGGTAATTTCGTCCTATATAGTTTATAATTATGTGTCTTGGTTAACGTGATGAAAATAATACACATTAGATAAAGGAATGGGGTGAATATTATATAATTATATTAAATAATCTTGATATATATTTAAAAAATAAAATAATTTATTACATATATGTTGGGTACAATTTGTTTCCCATTTTAACTACTAGCAAACATGGAAACCTTATTATGCCCGAAGAAAATTTAGCCTCAATATAGTACGTGGTCACCCGTGTGTTAAATATCCTACTCCTTTCGTCCCGTAATATAAGACATTTTTGGACACTACAATAGTGTCAAAAATGTCTTAGATTATGGGATGGAGGGAGTATTATTTTGGCCAACGTTTGAGAGCATTTATACCTTAGTTTTTTTCTTTTGCTATTTCATACACGATCTATTTCTATTAAGTACTAGTCTTCAGTTGAGAGAATAAGTCAAATTTTATAGTGATTTTGTATGTTGTATTGTCACCTATCTTTTTCAAAATATTGCCTTAGAGCATCTCCAACGGCCTTTGTATATTTACACTCAATTGCTATTTTAGCAATCTTGGTCAAAACCCTCCTCCAACAGCCTTTGTATAAGTGATCCCCCACTATTTTATTTTACAAAGCTTTCTATACTTGCACCCAGTCTTTGTATATTTGCAAAGTGGAGAGGCCACTTGCTATAATTTTACAGCCTCCTAAAATGGCTCCCTTCATATTTTTGTCTCAATAACCGATGGGCCATGTCTGCTGCGTGTGTGTGTACTCTTTTGCATGAAGTTTTTTTATGCATGCCGCATGTGTGCTGTTGTGTACAATTTTTTTTGAGGTAATATCACCCGTAGTCACACAACTTGCATTGGATGTGCAGTTTAGTACTACAACTTTCAAAATACGTCTTTTTGATCAGCTAACTTGCATTTCGGTGCAGATACGGTCACTCCATGCATATTCAACGCTCGCATGGCATGCCACGTCTGCATGAGGCCACTGTCAGTGACCGATGACGCTCTGGAGCAACCATCGCGTGGTAAACTTGCACGCCCCCCTGAACCAGATGCAACATTGCCTCCTCTTGTAGCTCTTGAAACATTCCCTCCCCTTTGAACACCGCATCCTCTTGTTACATTGCCTCCTCTTCTTCCACCAATGCTTCCTCTTGCCCCTCTTCCTCTTCTTGGTACATTGCCTCCCCTTTGAGCCGAGCCTCCTCTTGTTACATTGCTTGCTGCTTCGCCCGGACTAGAGCAACGAGGGGGCAGACGAACCATACGAGGGCGCTGCTTCGCCCGGACATTGGCGACGCGGTTCAGTCATCTCCTTCGACGACGGCCACCGTGATGCACCGCCTCCGCCTCTGTTTGATCCTGTTTGATCAAGAGACGAAGCGGTGGGGAGTCAAACTGAACGGCCAGCGAGTTTAGGGTGCCGAAAGCAAATATGCACGGGTTGCCTGTTCCCGCCATTCTAGGGACTTTTTTGCGAAAATAATAACAAGTTCAGGGGGGCATGCAAGTTTACCACGCGCTTGTTGCTCCAGAGCGTCTTCTGTCACTGACAGTGGCCCCATGCAGACATGGCATGCCACGCGAGCGCCAAATACGCATGGAGTGACCGTATCAGCACCGAGACACAAGTTAGCTGACCAAAAAGACGTATTTTGCAAGTTGTAGCACTAAACTGCACATCCAATGCAAGTTGTGTGACTACCGGTGATATTACCTCATTTTTTTGCATGAATTGTTTTTTTCATGGAGTGTGTACACGTGTGTACGTGTACACGTGTCTGTTTTGTGTGTATGTGATGTGTACGGTGACGAGTTGTGGTAGTATATGTATTCATGTACGTAAGCTAGTGTGTATTGTGTATGACAAACTCTCCACATGTCATTGTGTGTTTTGTACAAATATAGCAATCGAATATACAAAGACTGCCAAAGAAAAAACATGTTGGCTTTATAAACCTTCTCTCCTTTTGCTATAACAAGTTTTTAACAATTCAATATACAAAAGTTGTTGGAGATGCTCTTAAATTATTTAAAAAACATCTTATTATGCTCGAAAATAGCTCGAGCTTGACTCAGGATCATTACAAGCTAAGAACAAGCCACTTTGTATAGCTCGACCTCAAGTCTCATTGAGTTTGAGCTCCCTCGAATTTTAGTATAAACTGAGATGACTCTAGTCGAACTCGCTCGAACTTGACTCGTTTACAGCCCTAGTTGTTCCCCTAATATAACATGCCAGGCTGAGGATTTTGTAGAGGAGGAGCTTCACAACATCCTGCTCCAACATTTTTCGCGCGTGATGCCCTATTTATCATTGTTGTATGTAACGAAAACATTGCGGTCCACAAGCAAAAGGGGAAAAGAGAAGTACTAATCTGAACATGGGTTTATGTTGTCTCATGTTTTGAAACTTAGCAAACTATACATCCCTACTTTTTTTGCCACCTGTAAATCTCTATTAACTACATGCAACAAAAATCATACAAATAGAGAATTCGTAGATATAAACATGTTCATGTAAACTTTGTAAAATGCAGTACCAAGGTATTATTAACTCTTTTGCTTGTTGACACGCCCAGACCCATTCAGCTTTGGAGAAGCCGTTGAGTCGGCGGGCGATTATGCTGACCTGTTTAGTTGCACACATGGCCAATTCCCGACGACGTATTTGGGAATACCGATTCACTATCGGCGTCTCACTATTACGGAGTGGAAGCATGTAGAGGAGCGTATAGAGAAATGTTTAAGCAGTTGGAAAGGAAAGATGCTCTCAGTTGGGGGACGGTTGGTTTTGATTAACTCCGTCCTCACAAATATGCTTATCTATATGCTTTCTTTCTTCCAACTACCAAAAGGGGTCTTGCAAAGATTGGACTATTTTAGATCCAGATTTTTTTGGCAAGGAGACGGGGAAAAGAAAAAATATAGACTGGCCAAATGAAGTGTGGTTTGTAGACCGAAAGACCAAGGTGGCCTTGGAGTTCATGACCTACATGTCAAGAATGAGGCCCTACTTAGTAAATGGTTGTTCAAACTACTTACTGAGGATGGTGTTTGGCAAATCATACTGCGCAACAAGTATTTAGGCCAAAAGGCGGTGTCTCTGGCATATTGGAAACCTGGAGACTCTCACTTTGGGCTGGCCTAATGGCGGCAAAGAAACATCTCTTTCGCTTTGGGTCTTTCACGACAAAGGACGGGTCAGAGATCCGTTTCTGGGAAGATATCTGGCTAGGCAATGCCAATCTTCGAGAACAATATCCAACCTTGTACATCATTGCTCGTGAGAAGAATAATACTATTGCGCAGGTTCTCAATTCATCCCCTCCGAATATTTCGTTGAGGCGGGATATGATTGGGCCTCGCCTTACGTCATGGTATAATCTATTGTCCAGGCTGGATTCGATTAACCTGACACAAGGCCGGAATGTATTTCGCTGGAACCTTACTACATCGGGGTCTTTCACAGTAGACTCCATGTACCGTGCACTCACGCATTCTGAGGTATCGGTGAATAATAATAAGAAACTATGGAAGTCAAAGATTCCACTAAAGGTCAAAACCTTCATGTGGTATCTTTGTAAGGGAGTTGTGCTAACCAAAGACAACCTCGCACGATGCAACTGGCAAGGGAGTAAGAAGTGTTGTTTTTGTACTCATGACGAGACAATTAAACACCTCTTTTTCCAATGCGAATTTGCATGTTTTACGCGGTCAGTCATCCAAATAGCGTCAAATTTGTATCCGCCCACAAGTATTGCCAATATTTTTGGTCGTTGGTTGGACGGTATTCCAAAAGAGGTTCAAAACGCAAATAAGGGTGGGAGCGTATGCCTTGCTGTGGTCGCTATGGCTATGTAGAAATGATTTGGTTTTTAATGACAAAAATGCTTCTCTTCTACATGTTATTTTCCGGTGTACGCACTCGCTTCGTACATGGTCTACGCTAAAGCGAGCGGAGTACCAACCGCTATTCAAGGCGGTGTGTACGCGATTGGAGCAGGTGGCTACATAGGTTTTTTCCCAACATGGATGGCAACATAACCTTCGGATTGACCCACCACCACCTTCGACATAGGCATAGTGTCGGTCTATAGGACTCTACTGTTGCCGTTTTGTCGATTTTCTTTATTTTCTTTCTGTCAAACTTCTTAGAATTGGCTGTGTGCATCTTAGTTATGCAGAGACCGGGTGCCACTCATAATGCTTTGTATCCGCTTGATGCAACATTTTTGAGATAATACGCCCTTTATCGAAAAAGACCCATTCTGCTAGTAACTAGTTGCTTAAGCATTTTTTAAATAAATAAAGAAGGGTTTCTCTAGTTATTAGAAATACACATATGCATCACATGCATATTTTAGATCAAGATCTGTGGAAGAAACGACCATTTGACTTTGTGACAAGTCTTTTCAAAGTCAATCTTGAAAACTCCACTCATGCTTTTGCGGTGAATCTCGTGTACGGTTACATGTAGGATCACTACTCCATTGAGTATATTTCTTTCTTGCATGAAAGTCGTTTGAGATGGCCGAACAACATGAAAAGCAATTGTGTTAACCCTATTAGTAGCCAATTTCATGAAAATCTTGAAGCTTGCCCAATTCGGTTATAGATGCTCCAAGGGATATACACCGATGGTTGAACCATGAGCGATCTGTCCGTTTTTTCTTGACTTATACCCTGCGCCCTCTTAGTTATGGCGTAAGGGCATCTCCAATGCAGCCCCAAAAACGCCCATAACATTTGGTCTAAGCGGTCTGAACGCAATTTGCCATCCAATATGGTATCCTATCGATTCGTGTCTGTTTTCCTCAAATCAGACGCAAACGAGGGGGCTTTGCGGATGTTCGGACTACTACCACATACGGGTCGAACACCCTAGACCAATCTAAAAACCTCTCTCCCATGAAGCGATTGCTGTGCATTCATCACGCTCCAGAGCACCAGCGCCGCATTCATGGCGGCCTAGAGCGGACCCGACCTTTCACTAGTGCCAACATTGAAGTGGTTGCCACTCAGGGCCGCTCCAGAACATCTACGCCGCATTCATGCTGGCCCAAAGCGGACGCGACCTCTCACTGGTGTAGGCATTGAAACGACACACCGTCCAAGAGCATCGCTCGCGCCGCGTCCCAGTCTCTACAGCTGTTCAATGCGAGAGCGAAGTTGGCATTCGCTATCCGCCAAGACAGATGTCTACAACATTCAAATGATTGCCCGTCCGTCCGCCTGCAGGCATAAACACACATGTCGGCCGAGAAACCCACTTCGGGGCTTGCATTGAGACAACCTGCTGCCTAGCTTGGTTAGCTTTCGCAATCTAAGCGAGGCCACACCCGACACAAACCGTATCACACCACATCCCACTTCACATCCTTCTCTATGCACCACCTTCGCCATGACCATGAGATCTAGCGCATTGTGGGGGAGCCTCTCGATGGAGCAGAAGCACGAGCTGGCCACCCTTGCAGCGGACTGGCAGGGCCGGCGTGCGAGACTGATAGAGGCCATCCTATCGGCTAGCTCATAGGATGTCCCCGACGACGAACCGACAATGAAGGCAGCCTCCATCGATAAGTTAGCGCCCTTCCCGCACCGTTCCCCGTCGGCTTGACCATGGAGCAGGCACAACCACAATTTCATCACGGAGCAGTGGGTGCTCGACAAGGTCATGCGCGCTCCCGCCGGCTGCAGCGTGGTCATGGTGCAGTAGGATGTGGAGGCGACACAAGCGAACGCGAATGAGAATGCCGGTAGCTACGCATCAGTCGCGTCGCTACGACGACGAGGCTGGCCCATCCATGCCCATCATCGACCTCACGTCCACCGGCAACGGACAAGTTGCAAACTCAGACGACGAGTAGGGCATGGGAGCATTGGAAATATGTCCTAGAGGCAATAATATTGTATTATTATGTTTCCATTTTCATAATTAAGAATATATTTCATGCTATAATTGTTGTGATACTGGAATATGTGATTCAGTGGAAAACTCATATGCATGTGTGGAACGATAAACGGTGAAGTATAGGTTCCCGGTCTTGCCTCTAAGACTGGCTCAAGTGTTGTTGGTGATCATGTTTTCGGATCTCAGGATATCATTAAGTGTAATGATAGTCTTGAAAAAACATTGAGAGTACACGTTAGAAGAATGATCATATTGAATCAACCCAATCTTGTTTATTATACTTTGAGATAATATCATCTGAAATCAATTGTTATAACATGGAGTGTTAGCATGTGTTTTAGTTCCTTCGACCATGGGAGTATCTTAGTCACTTCCTACCATACGGTGGACTTTGGGGTTGCTCAAACGTCATCAGTAACACGGTGATCATGATGTCAACTTATGGGTTCATCAGAAAGTTTGAAGGGATCAGATAGCTCGAGAGTGGGATTTTCTCCTCCGACGATGGAGAGATTCTTAGGGGTGTGGCGACATCCAACATTGTCTGGCCAAACACAGGTGACTATGTCACGGTATGCCCGAACACTTCAACAAGAAAGAAGAAGAAAACCGACAACAAGGTCAACAATATAATGAGCATGTGCATGACTCAGGAGGATACCCATGCACCCCAAGTTTTGTAAAGTATCAGGAAGCAAAGGGAACATCACATAATAATCGAAGTTTCACTAAAATGTCATTCGCGTAATCATAGGGATCGATATGGACGTCCATGGTCCCGCTATCGATCATTGAACGAAGGGGTTTCGTTCATGTCTATGATTTACCGAACCTACCAGGTCACAATATTAAAGTAATATAGGTTTGTTGAGTGTTAGTAGTACGAGAGTATCGGGTATTTATTTGTGGAATTGTTTCATTAATATTCGAAATAGTTCCTAGAGGAACCTGAAGCGTTCCGGGGTCACTAGAAGGGTTTCAGAGTTTATCGGGCAATACCGGGTGCTTTTGATAATTAATATATAGGCAAGAAATGTTTCTGGTGATGTTAAATTATATATAAGATGCTCTAGTAAATGTTAGAGGACTTCCATATTTAATTTAATATCAACGAGCCTAAAAAGTCCAGGTGGTGGAGGGAGAATTGGGCAACCAAGGCCCACATGTAGGGGTGGCGCCCCCTTTCCCCCTTGAGGAAGGCCGAATTCGACTTGGGGGAGGAATCCTCCCCCTAGGGCCGGCGCAAAGGAAGGAGGATTCCTCCCCTTGTGTGGTGCCCCATCCTCCCATCCCAACCTATATATGCTTGAGGTATTGGCACTATTTGATATACAAGTTTTGGAGCCTCCTCTAGTTCCTCTAGTCCTAGTTGATCCTAGTTGATCAATTAAAGCTTGACCTAGATCCTCTAATCCTCATAATTAGAAGCCCAATGTGGTTCTAATATATTCTCTCTAAATCTCCGGCGATGATTAGCTCTGGACGGTAAAACGCTGCCGGATCATGAAGATCGTACGCTTGCAACCAAGTAGAGGTCGTGCTTTCGGTCTTCCGTTCGAGGGATCTGATACGTGCATTTTGCATCTTGCTTTTATGTGGATATTTATTGCATTATGGGCTGTTATTATACGTTATGTCACAATACTTATGCCTTTTCTCTCTTATTTTACAAGGTTTACATGAAGAGGGAGAATGCCGGTAGCTCGAATTCTGGGCTGGAAAAGAAGAAAACTCTGGAAACCTATTCCGCACAACTCAAAAAGCTCCGAAACTCCACAGGACACCGTTTCAGAAAATATAAAAAATATCTGGCGAAAGAAGATCACCAGGGGGCCACCACCTGTCCACGAGGGTGGGGGCGCGCCCCCTGCCTCGTGGGCCCCCCGATGGCCCCCGATGCCCATCTTATCCTATATGAGGTGTTTTGACCTGGAAAAAATCATAAGGAGGCTTTCGGGACCAGACACCACCGTCTCGAGGCGGAACCTTGGCGGAAACCAATCTAGGGCTCCGACAGAGCTGTTCTACCGGGGATACTTCCCTCTGGGAGGGGGAAATCATCACCGCCGTCATCACCGACAACTCTCCATCTTGGGGAGGGCTATCTTCGTCAACATCTTCACCAGCACCACCTCCTCTCAAACTCTAGTTCATCTCTTGTATCCAATCTTTGTACCCAAAAACCTCAGATTGGTACCTGTGGGTTGCTAGTAGTGTTGATTACTCCTTGTAGTTGATGCTAGTTGGTTTATTTGGTGGAAGATCAAATGTTCAGATCCATTATGCATATTAATACCCCTCTGATCATGAACAATATTATGTCTTGTGAGTAGTTACTTTTGTTCCTGAGGACATGGGAGAAGTCTTGCTATTAGTAGTCATGTGAATTTAGTCTTCGTTCGATATTTTGATGAGATGTATGTTGTCTCTCCTCTAGTGGTGTCATGTGAACGTCGACTACATGACACTTCACCATTATTTGGGCCTAGAGTAAGGCATTGAGAAGTAATAAGTAGATGATGGGTTGCTAGAGTGACAGAAGCTTAAACCATAGTTTATGCGTTGCTTCATAAGGGGCTGATTTGGATCCACTTGTTTCATGCTATGGTTAAGTTTACCTTAATATTTATTTTGTAGTTGCGGATGCTTGCATTAGAGGTTAATCATAAGTGGGAGGCTTGTCCAAGTAAGGACAGCACCCAAGCACCGGTCCACCCACATACCAAATTATCAAAGTACGAACGCGAATCAGATGATCGTGACGAAAACTAGCTTGACGATAATTCCCATGTGTCCTCGGGAGCGTTTTCCTTCATATAAGAGTTTGTACAAGCTTGTCCTTTGCTACAAAAAGGATTGGGCCATCTTGATGCACCTTATTTACTTTTACCTTTTGTTACTTGCTACCAATTACCTTATCACAAAACTATCTGTTACCTATAATTTCAGTGCTTGCAGAAAATACCTTACTGAAAACTGCCTATCATTTCCTTCTGCTCCTCGTTGGGTTCGACACTCTTACTTATCGAAAGGACTATGATAGATCCCCTACACTTGTGGGTCATCAAGACTCTTTTCTGGCGCTGTTGCCGGGGAGTGAAGCGCCTTTGGTAAGTAGAATTTGGTAAGGAAAAATTTATATAGTATGCTGAAATTTATTGTCACGTGTTACTATGGCTCATCATCCTTTGAGGGGCTTGTTCGGGGTATCTTCACCCCGACCAGAAGAGCAAAGAGTTTCTCCTCAACCTACTGCACCTACTGAAAATGTTTGCTTTGAAATTCCTTCGGGTATGATAGAGAAACTGCTTGAAAACCCTTTTACAGGAGACGGAACATTGCATCCCGATTTACATCTAATCTATGTGGATGAAGTTTGTGGATTGTTTAAGCTTGCAGGTATGCCCGAGGATGTTATCAAGAAGAAGGTCTTCCCTTTTATCTTTGAAGGGAGATGCATTGACATGGTTTAGGCTATGTGATGATATGAGATCATGGAACTATAATTGTCCGAAGTTGGAATTTCATCAGAAGTTCTACCCTATGCACCAGCTTCATCGTGATCGTAATTATATTTATAATGTCTGGCCTCGCGAAGGAGAAAGCATCGCTCAAGCTTGGGGGAGGCTTAAGTCAATGTTATATTCATGCCCCAATCATGAGCTCTCAAGAAAAATGATCATTCAAAAAATTTATGCTCGGCTTTCTCTCAGTAATCGCTCCATGCTCGATACTTCTTGTTCTGGTTCCTTTATGATGAAGACTGTTGAATTCAAATGGGATTTTTTGGAAATAATTAAACGCAACTCTTAAGATTGGGATCTCGACGAAGGTAAGGAGTCAGACATGACCCCTAAGTTTGATTATGTTAAAGATTTTATGGATACCAATGTTTTCCGCGAGTTTAGCACTAAATATGGACTTGACTCTGAGATAGTAGCTTCTTTCTGTGAATCATTTGCTACTCATGTTGATCTTCCCAAAGAGAAGTGGTTTAAATACCATCCTCCCATTGAAGTAAAAGTAGTGGAACCTGTTAAAGTTGAAGAAAAGACTATCACTTATAATGTTGATCCTATTGTTCCTACTGCTTATATTGAGAAACCACCTTTCCCTGTTAGAATAAAGGATCATGCTAAAGCTTCAACTGTGGTTCGTAAGAGTAGTACTAGAATACCTACACCCTCTGAGCAAATTAAAGTTGAACCTAGTGTTGCTATGGTTAAAGATCTCTTGATAGAAAATTTAGATGGACATGTTATTTACCTCCAAGAGGAAACTGCTAGAATAGCCAAACCCGATGCTAGGAATAAACATAGACCTGTTGTAGGGTTGCCTGTTATCTTTGTTAAAATAGGAGATCATTGCTATCATGGTTTATGTGACATAGGTGCTAGTGCGAGTGTAATACCTATATCCTTATATGATGAAATTATGCATGATATTGCACCCGTTGAGCTAGAAGGTATATATGTTACTATTAAACTTGCTAATAGAGACACTATTTCACCAATTGGGATTGTTAGAGATGTTAAAGTCTGATTTTCTTGTTCTTGGTTCCCCACAAGATGATTTTTGTCCCATCATATTTGGTAGACCCTTCTTGAATACTGTTAATGCTAAGATGGACTGCGTGAAAGATATTGTTAATGTTGGTTTAGGGGACATGTCTCATGATTTTAACTTTGCTAAATTTCGTAGACAACCCCTTGATAAAGAATTACCTAGTAAGGATGAAATTATTGGTCTTGCTTCTATTGATGTGCCTCCTAATGATCCTTTAGAACAATATTTGCTAGACCATAAAAATGATATGTATATGAATGGGAGAAGGGAAATAGATGAAATATTCTTTAAGCAGGGACCCGTATTGAAAAACAACTTGCCTGTTGAAATCCTAGGGGATCCTCCTCCACCCAAGGGTGATCCCGTGTTTGAACTTAAACCTTTACCTGATAACCTTAAGTATGTTTATCTTGATGAAAAGAAGATATATCCTGTTATTATCAGTGCTAACCTTTCAGAGCAGGAAGAAGAAAAAATATTGAAAACTCTGAAGAGGCACAGTGCTGCTATTGGATATACTCCGGATGATCTTAAGTGCATAAGTCCCACTTTATGCCAACACAAGATAAAATTGGAAGAAAACGCTAAACCGGTTATTGATCATCAACGACGGTTAAATCCTCAGATGAAAGAAGTGCTAGGGAAGGAAATACTAAAGCTTCTAGAGGCAGGCATTATTTATCCAGTTGCTGATAGCTAGTGGGTAAGTCCTGTCCATTGTGTCCCTAAGAAGGGAGGTATGACTGTTGTTCCTAATGATAAAGATGAATTGATCCCACAAAGAATTGATACAGGTTATAGGATGGTAATTGATTTCCGCAAATTAAATAAAGCTACTAAGAAAGATCATTACCCTTTGCCTTTTATTGATCAAATGCTAGAAAGGTTATCCAAACATACTCATTTTTTCTTTCTAGATGGTTATTCAGGTTTCTTTCAAATACCTGTGTGAAAAGGGGATTAAGAAAAGACCACCTTTACTTGTCCTTTCGGTACCTTTGCTTATAGACGTATGCCTTTTGGTTTATGTAATGCACCTGCTACCTTTCAAAGATGCATGATGGCTATACTCTCTGATTTTTGTGAAAAGATTGTTGAGGTTTTTATGGATGATTTCTCCGTTTACGGAACTTCTTTTGATGATTGCTTAAGCAACCTTGATCTAGTTTTGCAGAGATGTGAAGACACTAATCTTGTTTTGAATTGGGGGAAGTGCCACTTTATGGTTAATGAAGGCATTGTCTTGGGACATAAAATTTCTGAAAGATGTATTGAATTTGATAAGGCTAAAGTTGATGCTATTGAAAAGATGCCGTGTCCCAAGGACATCAAAGGTATATGAAGTTTCCTTGGTCATGCCGGGTTTTATAGGAGGTTCATTAAGGACTTCTCCAAAATCTCCAGGCCTCTGACTAATCTCTTATAAAAAGATATTCCTTTTTTCTCTGATGATGATTGTTTAGAAGCATTTGAAATACTTAAGAAAGCATTGATCTCTGCACCTATTGTCCAGCCTCCTGACTGGAATTTACCCTTTGAGATTATGTGCGATGCTAGTGATTATGCTGTAGGTGCTATTTTAGGGCATAGAGTTGATAAGAAATTAAATGTTACCCAATATGCTAGTAAAACTCTAGACAGTGCCCAGAGAAATTATGCTACTACTGAGAAGGAATTTTTAGGAGTTGTATTTGCTTGTGATAAGTTTAGGACTTATATTGTTGATTCTAAAGTAACTATTCACACTGATCATGCTGCTATCAAATACCTTATGGAAAAGTAAGATGCTAAACTTAGACTTATTAGGTGGGTTCTCTTGCTGCAAGAATTTGACTTGCATATTATTGACAGAAAGGGAGCTGAGAACCCCGTGCCAGATAACTTGTCTAGGCTAGAGAATATACTTCATGACCCACAACCTATTGATGATAGCTTTCCTGATGAACAATTAGCTGTCAAAAATACTTCTCGTACTGCTCCATGGTATGCTGATTATGCTAATTACATTGTCGCTAAGTTTATACCACCTAGTTTCACATACGAGCAAAAGAAAAAGTTCTTCTATGATTTGAGACATTACTTCTGGGATGACCCACATCTGTATAAAGAAGGAGTAGATGGTATTATTAGATGTTGTGTACCTGAGCATGAACAGGAACAGATCCTATGCAAGTGCAACTCCGAAGCTTATGGAGGACACCATGCTGGAGATAGAACTGCACATAAGGTATTGCAATCTGGTTTTTATTGGCCTACTCTCTTCAAGGATGCTTGTAAGTTTGTATCATCTTGTGATGAATGTCACAGAATTGGTAATATTAGTAGACTTCAAGAAATGCATATGAATTATTCACTTGTTATTGAACCATTTGATGTTTGGGGCTTTGATTATATGGGACCGTTTCCTTCCTCTAATGGGTATACACATATTTTAGTTGCTATTGATTACGTTACTAAGTGGGTAGAAGCTATTCCAACTAGTAGTGCTGATCACAACACCTCTATTAAGATGCTTAAAGAAGTTATTTTTTCGAGGTTTGGAGTCCCTAGATATTTAATGACTGATGGTGGTTCACACTTTATTCATGGTGCTTTCCGTAAAATGCTTGCTAAGTATGATGTTAATCATAGGATTGCATCCCCTTATCACCCTCACACTAGTGGTCAAGTAGAACTAAGTAATAGAGAGCTGAAATTAATTTTACAAAAGACAGTTAATAGGTGTAGAAAGAATTGGTCCAAGAAACTTGATGATGCATTATGGGCCTATAGAACTGCATACAAAAATCCTATGGGTATGTCTCCATATAAAATGGTTTATGGAAAAGCTTGTCACTTACCTATTGAGCTAGAACATAAGGCATATTAGGCTATTAAGGAGCTCAATTATGATTTCAAACTTGCCGATGAGAAGAGGTTATTTGACATTAGCTCTCTTGATGAATGGAGAACCCAGGCCTATGAGAATGCCAAGTTGTTTAAAGAAAAAGTTAAAAGATGGCATGACAAAAGGATACAAAAGCGTGAGTTTAACGTAGGTGATTATGTCTTGCTATACAACTCTCGTTTAGGATTTTTTGCAGGAAAACTTCTCTCTCTAAGTGGGAAGGCCCTTACGTTATCGAGGAGGTCTATCGTTCCGGTGCCATAAAAATCAACAACTTTGAAGGCACAAATCCGAAGGTGGTGAACGGTCAAAGAATCAAACATTATATCTCAGGTAATCCTGTAATGTTGAAACCAATGTTATTGAAACCGTAACCCCGGAGGAATACATAAGGGGCACTTTCCAGAACGATTCAAACTCCGAAAAGGAAGAGGTATGTGGTACGGTAAGTAAACCGACTCCAAAACAGTTCTAAAGGCAATTTTTCACCGTTTTGGAATATTTAGAAAAATAGAAAAATAAGTGGCAGTCCGGAAGAGACACAAGGCGTCCACGAGGGTGGAGGGCGCGCCCCCTTCCCTTGGGCGCGCCCCCTGCCTCGTGGGCACCTCATGTGCCTCCCGGACTCCGATTTCTTGTATGTTACTCCTTTTGGTTGGTAAAAATTCATTATGTATACCCTCGAAGGTTTTGACCTCTGTATCACGCCAAAATCCTATGTTTTTGTTTCGAGCTGTTTCTGTCGTAGATAAAAGCAATACGTCATCCCATGATTTGGAGGGAGAAAGCTATGCGGCTGATTCCCTTGCTGACCCTAAGGTCTATGGGGATTGGAGCATTATGGTTGGACCACAGAGGAAGAAGAAGACCATGATTCCAAGGGAAAGGATTGGACTAGCTCAGATGAAGACGAAGTCCCACTACCTCAACCTGGGGACATGCATGTGGAGTTCAAAAAGTCAAACCTCCCCGACAGAGCAAAGAAATCTAAGATCGAATTTATTCCTTTTCACCTCTTGCAGGAAAACAAGCAGGCACTATGAAAGAAAATATTAAACCTTGAGCAGGAGATCAATGACCCAAGGGAGCAAAATTCCACCCTTAAGCGCAAGTTAAGAAAGAAGCCTACATCACCACCCCCGAAGAAGGAGACATAACCATATGGGTATGGGCACTCCCCTTGGCAACTGCCAAGCTTGGGGGAGCTGCCCCGGTATCGTATCACCATCACACTCCTATCTTTACAGTTTTTCTTAGTTCGATCCTTTTGGTAGTATCTTGATCTAGTAGAATAAAGTTAGCATGATCTAGTCGTGAGCTTTTGCTTTATGATCTTTACCTTTGTAATCGAGTCCGTGAGCTATATAATAAAGATTAGTGTTGAGTCAAGGGCTTGATTTCCTCACTTTGGTCATGATAGAATAAAAGAAAACATAAAAAGTATCAAGAGATCATATTGATCTTATGGGAAGTAATGACTTCACATATAAAGAGTATGATGATTAAAAGTTGTTGAGAGTTGACAAACATAGTTGTGGTCATCGTTGCAATTAATAGGAAGTAATAAAGAAAGAGAGGTTTCACGTACAAATATACTATCTTGGACATCTTTTATGATTGTGAGCACTCATTAAAATATGACATGCTAAAGAGTTGATGTTGGACAAGGAAGACAACATAATGGGTTATGTTTTCTTATATCTAAAATAAAGTATATTGTCATGGATCATCCAACATATTGAGCTTGCCTTCCCCCCTCATGCTAGCAAAAAAATCCTCGCACCAAGTAGAAATACTACTTGTGCTTCCATACATCCTTAAACCCAGTTTTGCCATGAGAGTCCACCATACCTACCTATGGATTGAGTAAGATCCTTCCAAATAAGCTGTCATGTTGCAAACTCGCTATAATATGTATGATTTATTAGTGTGGAGGAAATAAGCTTTATACGATCTTGTGATATGGAAGTAATAAAAGCGAGAGACTGCATAATAAAGGTCATTATCACAAGTGGCAATATAAAGTGACATTCTTTTGTGCTAAGACTTTGTGCATCCAACCATAAAAGCACATGACAACCTCTGCTTCCCTCTGCGAAGGGCCTATATTTTATCTCTGCCTTATAAGAGTCAAGGTGAAAATCACCTTTCCTTTTTACATTTTATCCTTTGGCAAGCACACAGTGTGTCGGCGTATTTGGATCGACACCTATGGGATCACAAGAATCCCTACTACGGTTGCGGGGCGCGGGGTTGAGAGAAGGGCGGATCTAACGATCAGGACACGATTCCTTTACCCAGGTTCGGGCCGCAAAGATGCGTAAAATCCTACTCCTGCTTTGGTGGATTATATGTTGGTGTTCTTCAACTAACGAGGAGCTCCCTAAGAGTCGTGAGGGGTTCCGAAAAGCCGAATCCCCCTCCTGGTCGCCTCGGGCCTCCTTTTATAGGGAAAAGGGGTTGCCACAGTGGCACACAGGAGGTGGAAAGGGTATAGTGATGCGAGGTTATCCCTCGCATTACAGGACAAGGTGCATTTAAAGCGCCCAGCTTAGGTGTCCTTGCTTTATCGGGGACGAGGGGAGACGCCCGTCTTGTCTGTCGCCGCTCCTCCTCGTGTCGACACGCGCCCCGGCCAGCGGTGCCTGAGGCGCCATGTAGGCAGACAAGCAGCTGAGGTGGCGCAACGGCGGGTGTCCATGAAGATCTATGGGTTGCCACGCAGGAGCCTGTCCAGCTGGTCGGGTCGGCAGCTGCGTGGGTCGGCGGAAACCCAGTTGGTGCGGGCCTGATGGTGGCCCCGTGGGTGTCCTCGGCAAGGGCTTTGCCGGGGCCCCGACAAGGGTCTTGCCACGGCGCCTGCTGTCATCCCCGGCAAGGTGCTTGCCGGGGGCCTTGTGGACCTCCTTGGCTGGGATCCCGCCAAGGGTCGTCATCTTCTTATCTTGCATCTGATCTTGAAGGTCTTCACAAAGATCTGCATGCCACCACGGGGATATCTCCCAAATCCTCGCCCCATGGGGGTGGTGGACTCAAGGGTGATTCGCTCCATAGGCGCGGGGCGAGCTACCGCGGCAAGGGTCTTGCCGGGGCTGCCAGAGCCGGCCCCGGCAAGGATCTTGCTAGGGGAAGCCGCTTCGTCCCTTTTCTCTTCGTGGTCTTGTTCTTGGCGTCGCTCCAGTCTCCATCAAGCTTTAGTCTTGCCCCGGCTTGCCTCCCTCGCCATACTTGGTGTGATGGCGCCGTGGCTCAGACTGCCCGTGCACAGTCATAGGGATACAAAAAGTGTACCCCTCTTTTTGTACACCGACAGGAGCCCCCGGGTCTGGGCCACACATAAGCGCGACACGTTGTTGGGCCAGGCCCAGAACGGTGCACGGGCAGGCGGGGTGGTTCTCACCGTGGTAAAATTTCCGCGCGCTGCGCTTCCCAAGGCCCGCGCGCGCGGCGCGGGGTGGAGGGGCGTGCGTGACGTGGGCGGCATGCGTGGGGCGGTTTCCGCACGCATGCGTCACGTCGCAGTAAATGTGAAAGGAGGCGGCCCGCGCCTTCCCCATATATGGGGGGAGGTGTGGGGGCGTGGCCCGCTGACTGGATGGGGTCGAGGCGCGGTCTGCTAGGCGTCCATTCCCCACGATCACGGGGTGGGGAGATGTCGCCTCACCCGTCCCTTCGATCCTGCGCGTTCGCCACGTGCCTCCCATGCGTTCGAGGTGGCGAGCGGTGGAGCCGGGAAACCGAGCTGTCGTTGGATGGGGCGGCGAGTCGGTCCCAGCCCCTCTCGCCTTCTGCGTCTTGATTGGTCGAGCGGGGCGGTCGAGCTCCAGCCCCGCCCCTTTATAAAGGGCGGAGGGAGGGGACGACGCTCCACACTCCTCCATCTTCTTTCTCCTTCAGCTTCTGCTCCTTTCTTCTATCCGCCATGAAGAAGGAAAACCCCAGCTCCTCAACGGTGGCGGCGAGGATCGCTGCTCGACAGCGGGTCGCTCCTTCTCCTGCACCCGCAGTGGCCGAACCAGCCACGAGGGGAAGAGGGAGGGGGCGGGGCCGTGGGCGAGGCCGGGGTGCTCGGGGATGAGGAAGACGGGGCGGCTCGCCGGCCTCGCCCCCGCCAGCAGCTCCTCCTCTAGTGGAAGGTCATGTTGGAGATGACCCCTGCGAATTCTTCATTAGGATGCGGGGGTCGCGGCGCCGTCGCCTTCGTCTCCCGACCCCGTTTGCGCGGGAGATGGAGGCGAACCCGCCAGAGTCGCTGCGGCTGCACATGAGGGGTTGTGGGATCAGTGGCACGCGAGCCCGCGTTGACTTTCCTGCCCCTCACGTGATGTATCTTCGCCAAGGATGGAAGAGGTTCGCTCGCATCCACAGCCTGACGGATGGGCTCACCCTCCACTTCAAGCTGATGGGGGATGGCCACCTCTCCGTCAAGGTCTTCGGGCACCTCGGAACTCGCGCGAGGTGTTGCATGGAGAGCTCCTCTGATGACGAAGACTCCTCCTCGAACGAGGGTGACGAGGAGGACAGCGACAACGACGACGAGGGCGGGGGACGACAGGATGACGGGTCCGACTAGGTGTCGGGCGCCGCTCCTGGTGGCACCGGCGACCCCATCATCCGCGTCGCCGGCTCCTTGAACTTCTCGGGGTCGTCTCCTTGACGGCTGGCGTAGGGAGGCTGCGGAAGAGGAAGAGGAAGAAGGTGGGCGGCAAGGTCGTCATGTCGGAGTACGCGGGCACCGACACCTTCGTCTCCTAGTGACGTCCTGCCGCCTCGTCTTCGAGCTCAGCCTCCGGCGCCATCATCACCGTCCAGCCCTGGGGAGGCCACCGAGATGCCTTCTCGGTGTCTTCTGCTACCCGTAGCTCGCCTAGGCGCCCCTTTTGCCCTTCTCGCCTCCTTGACCTACCTCCTGAGGAGAGGAACAAGAAAGGCATTACGAGCATCTTATCTCTTTTTAGTCTGTAAGCCTTCGGGCACCTGTTAAGTTTAAAACTTGTAATCCCCCTTATTCATGTTTTTCATTCCGTATGGACTGTACCTAAATGGAATATTTTTAATGAAAAAGGAATGTCTGCTGGGTCCTTTGTTCGTAGGTAAAAACCCACAACAAGGAATAAATCCCCGATATCCTTAAGATAAACATTTTCTCGCCCGGCAACAGGCCCTGCCGTTTCCCTACTTCGCTCAACCTTTCTAACGCCCTTGGCGGAGGCAGGGATGAAGCGGGCCTCGACTCCTCGTTTTATCCTTTTGCCGCCGCGACTACGACCAAACTTGGTCCCAGGGACGATCCCTAGGACCTAGAGCTCCTCGTTTTATTTATGCTCTGGGTCTGCGCCTGGCTTTGTACAAAGGGTTACATGCCTTGCCGGCAAAGCTTGTACAAAAGGGTGGCTTGCCGGGGGGCCCGGAAAGCCGCGCCTTATGGGTAAAACTTGCAAAGATGCTCGATGTTCCAGGAATTACTCACCGGAACGACATCCTCGGTCTCCAGGCGGACTGCGCCAGGCCTGGTGACTCGTATTACCCGATAAGGGCCCTCCCACTTCGGTGTCAACTTGTTTGTATTCTTGGCCGATTGAACGCGCCGAAGAACAAGGTCGCCTTCCTCAAAGCTTCGGGCACGGACCTTGCGGCTATGTTAGCGGCGCAAGGCTTGCTGGTAGCATGCTGCTCTCACAGCCGCCCGAAGACGATCTTCCTCAAGGAGCATTGCATCATCTTGCCGCAGTTGCTCTTGCTCAAGCTCATCATAAACGAGCATTCGAGGTGACCCGTATATGAGTTCAGTGGGGAGAACTGCTTCTACCTCGTATATCAGGGCAAAGGGCGTCTGGCCGATGGATCGATTTGGCGTCGTCCTGATCGACCAAAGAACCGCCGGCAATTCATCAATCCAGCGCCTCCCGCTCTTGTGCAGCCTGTCAAAGGTCTTTGTCCTTAATCCTCGCAGCACTTCAGCATTTGCCCTCTCAGCTTGACCATTGCTTCGGGGGTGAGCAACGGAAGGGAAACAGACCTTGCTGTCGAGGTCTTGGGTATATTGCATGAAGGTGCGGCTTGTAAACTGCGTGCCTTTGTCGGTGATAATCCTGTTGGGTACACCAAAACGGCACACTAGCCCCTTGAAGAACTTGACGGCTGACTGAGCTGTGACCTTCCTCACCGCCTCCACTTCTGGCCACTTTGTGAACTTGTCGATTGCAACGTACAAGTACTCAAAGCCCCTGATGGCGCGGGGGAAAGAGCCCAGTATGTCGAGCCCCCAGACCGAGAAGGGCCAGGAGAGAGGAATGGTTTGAAGGGCTTGAGCTGGTTGATGAAGTTTCTTTGAATGGAATTGGCACGCTTCACACCTGGTGACCAGCGCTGCCGCATCCTGAAGGGCAGTGGGCCAGAAGAAGCCTTGCCGGAATGCCTTGCCGGCAAGGGCTCTTGGCCCTATGTGGGATCCACATATGCCTCCATGTATTTCCACCAACAGCTCCAGTCCTTCCTCTCGAGGGATGCACTTCAATTTCACACCGTTCGGTCTTCTCTTGTACAGGACGTCATCGACAAACTGATACATGGCGGACCGATGGGCTACTTTCTCCGCTTCTTCCTGCTCCTCAGGAAGTTCCCCAGTCTGAAGGAATCGGACGGCATGCTGCGCCCACGCTGGAGCCTGGGGCTCGATGACGAGGACTAAAGGCATTTCCTCCGCCAAGGGAGTGGCCATCTTGACGGCAAAAGCTTGATGCTCCGCCGGAGTTAGCCCTCCGGTGGCGGGCTCAGTGTCCCCGGCAACATCCTTGCCGGCGGCTCCAGGGAGCTCGGCGGGAAAGTACTTGCCAGGCCCTGACTTCCTCCTCTTGTTCTGCTCTGTTGATGGATCAATGGATGGTTGAGAAAGCTGAAGCACAAAGGTACCTGGTCCCACAGGTAACTTGAGGGCAGCGCGCTTTAACAAGTAATCGGCGATGTTGTTCTCCGCTCGGGGAACGTGCTCCGCCTGTATACCGTCAAAGCGCTCTTCCAACTTCCTCACTTCATCGACGTAGGCCTTCATCAAAGGGCTCTGGTAATCCTTGTTAACTTGTTTGACGACAAGCTGTGAGTCGCCTCTGACAATGAGCTTCTTGATTCCGAGGTCCGCCGCGATCCTAAGGCCGGCAAGCAGCCCCTCGTACTCGGCAGTGTTGTTCGTTGATACCTCCCTAGGGAAGTGCATCTGGACCACGTACTTGAGGTGCTCTCCGGTGGGCGCGACCAGCAGTACGCCAGCCCCGGCGCCCTGCAAAGAGAAAGCGCCATCAAAGTACATGACCCAGTTGTAACTTGCCTCTTTGCCGGGGAGAGCAGTTTCTTGGACTTCTTCATCAGGCGTTGCGGTCCATTCTGCGACGAACTATGCCAGGACTCGGCTTTGAATTGTCGAGGTGCTTTGAAACTTGAGGCCAAAGCTGGACAACTCCAGTGCCCACTCTACAATCCTTCCCGTTGCATCTGGATTGTGCAATATCCGTTGCAGAGGGAGGCGAGTGACGACAGTGATCTCGTGCACCTGGAAGTAGTGACGCAGCTTCCTCGAGGCCATAAGAAGGCCGAAGAGCAGTTTCTGCACACCGGAGTACCTTGACCTAGCCCCTGCAAGAGGGAGCTAACGAAGTAGACCGGGTGCTGCATCATCTTCTTCTTCGGCTGCACTCCAATCGGCTGTGTCGTCTCTACGCCAGTGGCACCAGGCTCCTTTGCTGCTATCACCTCATCATCGATTTCTCTCTATGCCACCAGTGTAGCACTGGCCACCTGGTTCGTTGCCGCTAGGTATAGCAGCAGCGGTTCCTGTGGTCGAGGCGCAACCAGTGTTGGCGTGGAGGAAAGATACTTCTTCAGATCCTGTAACGCTGCTTCGGATTCCGGCGTCCACTCCATTGGGCCCGCCTTTTTCAAAATCTTGAAAAAGGGGAGGGCGCGCTCAGTAGACTTGGAAATGAATCTGCTCATGGCGGCAACGCAGCCAGCAAGCCGACGCACATCCTTGACCCGTTTGGGTGCTTCAATCTGCTCTATAGCTTTGATCTTGTCCGGATTGGCTTCTATCCCACGCTGTGACACAAAGAACCCGAGAAGCTTGCCAGACGGAACACCGAAGATGCACTTCTCAGGGTTTAGCTTGAGGTTGATCTTGCGCAGGTTCACAAATGTTTCTTGTAAATCTGGTACAAGGGTTGCCCTGTCCTTGGTTTTGACCACTATATCATCCATATAAGCCTCCATATTTCTATGGAGCTGGGATTCAAAACCAATCTGGACTGCCCTCGCAAATGTAGAGCCAGCACTCTTCAACCCGAAAGGCATTCGTACGAAACAGTACGTACCACATGGGGTGATGAATGCTGTCTTCTCTTCGTCGTCACTCGCCATGAAGATCTGGTGGTAGCCGGAGTAGGCATCGAGGAATGATAGCAGGTCACACCCTGCCGTGGAGTCAACAATCTGGTCTATGCGCGGCAGCAGGAAGGGGTCCTTGGGACAAGCTTTATTGATATCTGTGTAATCAATACACAGCCTCCACTTCCCATTTGCCTTGCGCACTACCACTGGATTGGCCAACCACGTTGGGTGGAGCACTCCTCTCACCAAACCCGCAGCTTCCAGTTTCCGGATCTCCTCGGTGATGAACTCCTGCCGTTCCAAAGCTTGCTTCCTGACCTTCTGCTTGACGGGCCGCGCATGAGGGCAGACATCAAGGTGGTGCTCAATCACCTCCCTGGGAACGTCGGGGATGTCGGATGCTTGCCAGACAAACACGTCGACATTCGCCCGCAGGAAGGTGACGAGCGTGTCTTCCTATTTGTTGTCAAGGGCGGAGCTTATGGTAAAAGCCCCTCCCGTGCCGTCCTCCTTGATAGAAACCTTCTTGGTTCCTGGCGGCGTAGCCCGTGATCTCTTGTTTCTGCCGGCGGAGCTCTCTGGCACGTCCTCGACGGGAGCACGACACTCCGAAGAGGTGTGCTTGCCGGAGTGGGTGTCTGAGGTCTCGCCGATCTTCTCCTTTCCGGTGGAGCTCTCAGGCACGTCCTCGACGGGAGCACAGCACTCCGAAGAGGTGCGCTTGCCAGAGTGGGCGCTCGAGGTCTCGCCGGTCTTCTTCTTCTTCCCTCCCGAGACTCCAGTGGCAGGAGCAAATGCCCCCGTAGCGGCAGTTGCTGCAACTGCTTGCTGGTACAATTGGTCGGCGCAAATTAGCGCGTCTTTCTTGTCGGAGGGGATGGTGATGATCGTCATGGGCCCTGGCATCTTCAGGGTGTTGTAGGCATAGTGCGATGCCGCCATGAACTTGGCCAGCGCTGGGCGGCCAAGGATCCCGTTGTAAGGCAGGGGGATCCTGGCGACATCGAACACGATCCTCTCCGTCCTGTAGTTTAGATCACTTCCAAAAGTCACGGGCAGTGTGACTTTCCCCTTTGGTTGGCTCCTTCCTGGGCTGACCCCTTGAAACGTGCCCCTCTCCTCGAGGTCTCCATCAGGAACTTGTAGCTTCTCGATCACGGTGGGCGAGAGTAGGTTTAGGCCGGCCCCGCCATCGACTAGCATCTTCGTCACCTTGAGGTTGCGTATTTTTGGTGAAACCAACAATGGCAAGCACCCGACCACAGTAATGCGATCAGGGTGATCCTCGGCGTCAAAGTGTGCTGGACCATTTCAACGGCTTTTGGGCACCGGGCGACGGCTCTGCCGCAATAATCTCTCGTGCCCACTGTTTAAGTTGGCGGTGAGAAGCATGCAGCGAGGCGCCACCATCGACGCACATGGCGTCCGTGGCCTTCTGAAACTCTTGGCCGCCGGACTCGTCGTCCTCTTCGTGATCGTCGTCTTCAGGTCTTCTATCGCGGCCCCGGGCGGGCCTTTCTTGCTGTTTCTCCTTGCCGCGACGGACTGCTTGGCCGTCACGCTTCTTGCTGGATCCCTCAGCGCCGTCTTGGCCCTTCTCCTTGTCCCGCCTCTCGTATTCAGCTCTTTGCTTCTCAACAAGGAGCTCAACCTGGTGGCAGTCCTGGAGATCATGGCCCTTGGTGCGATGGATCTTGCAGTACCGTTTGCCGGAGTTTCCTAGCTTCTCGGCGGCCGCCAAGGCCCGGCAGGCGACACATCCGGCAATTTCCTTGCCAGGGTCACCCACCTTGGTTTTCTTGGCGGAGCCGGCATCATCAGATCCCTCGACGGCAAGCACGGCCTTCCCCTTGCGCTTCCTGTTACGGTTCCGGCCCTTCTTCGCTGGAACAACGGTATCTTTGTTCGAGGAGTCGGTTTCCGCACCGGCGCTTTCGCCGGGGTACTTCCTTCCCTCTTCGGCCCGGGCACATCTGTCGGCAAGAACGTAAAGTTCCGCCACGTCCTTCACCTTGGTCATCGCCAGTTCTTCGCGCATCTTGCGGTTGCGCACGTTCTGGTGGAACGCGCTGATGATGGCGGCAGGGTGAACATCGGGGATATTGTACTGTACCCGGCTGAATCTCTATATGTACTTGCGCAGAGTCTCGCCTTCCTTCTAGGGTATGACATGCAGGTCACTCGCTTGGCCATGGGCTTGATGGCCTCCGGTAAAGGCGCCAACAAACTCATGGCACAAGTCGGACCAGGAGGAAATAGAGTCTACTGGCAAGTGCATCAACCACGACATGGCGTTAGGTTTAAGAGCTAACGGAAAGTAATTCGCAAGCACCTTGTCGTCGCGGGCCCCAGCAGCTTGCATCGCGATGGTGTAGATGCTGAGGAACTCCGACGGGTGGGTCTTGTCGTTGTACTTCTCGCCAACGTCAGGTTTGAAGGTGCGGTGAGAGGGCCACTGGAACTGCCGCACCTCACGGGTGAAAGCCGGACAGCCCACCTCGTAGGGTAGACCTCCAGGGCTTTCCGGTGCTGGGCGGTCCGCAGCAGGCCCTGCTCGCCTGTCTGACTGGTGGCGCGTTTCCCGCCGGCGCTCGATGGTAGTCCGAGCGTCTTCACGGGCTCGCTCCTGAAGAACTTGACGCTGGTCACCGCGGGTCCGTGGGTCGGATGACACTATGGAGATGGCGTCGCCCGCGACGTCTCGACGGGTCGACGCACGCGGCACTGGGCGAGGGGGAGGCGAATGCACCGTAGCCACGGCGCTGCCAGCTCTCCCGCCCACGGTGCGTGGGACCCCATCGAAGCGTCGGCCCGGGAGCTCCGCTGGATTTAGGTCGTCCCTGTTGGCGACTGCGACAAGGCTTCGGATGGTGGCTCTCGATTCGTGAAGTTTCCCCGTAACGGGAGGAAAGTCGAGGAGCAACTACGGGCGTGCCAAAGCTTCGGCTGGTGTTGGCGGTAGCGAAACCTGCACGGATCGTGACGCGCTTCGACCCCTGACCGCGTCAGGGGGAGCTCCATCACGATCCCGCGGTCGCCTATCGTCTCCACCAGCGCTTCGACGAGCGGGCAGGCCTTCTACGTCCCGGGAGCGGCGCTCGGGGCTCTTCCCATGGCGACGTCCGGGGTCTTCGGGATGACGACGCCGTTCGTCGCGCGCTGCTTGAGAAGAGCGCGCTGTAGGCACCGGCGTGGGAGTTCTGGAGGGCCTCGTGTCGCCCTCGGGTGGTGTGGCCGCGGCCTTGGAAGGCCCTGCACCACCCGCGAAGGGCCGGGTTCCATCTCTGGAACTGTTGATGTGCGGCCTGTTACCAGGCGCACAGGTATCGCCACCTCCCAAACTCCGGCTATCGGGATGGCGTTGGTGTTCGCGAGCAGCACCCCGAGTCCTTTCCGCGACTGGTCCACTGCTCGCCCGCGTCAGGACGGGCTGTCCGGCTTCCGACTGGCCAACCGCCACTGTCGTCTTCTTCTTGGGCGCCATGATGATGCAGAAGCGTCGAACTAACCGCTAAAGCCGATTCTCACAACTGTGCCCCCCTACCTGGCGCGCCAAAGATGTCGGCGTATTTGGATCGACACCTATGGTATCACAAGAATCCCTACTACGGTTGCGGGGCGCGGGGTTGAGAGAAGGGCGGATCTAACGATCAGGACATGGTTCCTTTACCCAGGTTCGGGCCGCAAAGATGCGTAAAACCCTACTCCTGCTTTGGTGGATTATATGTTGGTGTTCTTCAGCTAACGAGGAGCTCCCGAAGAGTCGTGAGGGGTTCCGAAAAGCCGAATCCCCCTCCTGGTTGCCTCGGGCCTCCTTTTATAGGGAAAAGGGGTTGCCACAATGGCACACAGGAGGTGGAAAGGGTACAGTGATGCGAGGTTATCCCTCGCATTACAGGACAAGGTGCATTTAATGCGCCCAGCTTAGGTGTCCTTGCTTTATCGGGGACGAGGGGAGACGCCCGTCTTGTCCGTCGCCGCTCCTCCTCGTGTCGACACGCGCCCTGGCCAGCGGTGCCTGAGGCGCCATGTAGGTAGACAGGCAGCTGAGGTGGCGCAACGGCGGGTCTCCATGAAGATCTGTGGGTTGCCACGCAGGAGCCTGTCCAGCTGGTCGGGTCGACAGCTGCGTGGGTCGGT
The DNA here is from genome assembly GCA_902687465.1 of Secale cereale. Classification (NCBI taxonomy): domain Eukaryota; kingdom Viridiplantae; phylum Streptophyta; class Magnoliopsida; order Poales; family Poaceae; genus Secale; species Secale cereale. The sequence continues at coordinate 664,385,243 of LR738711.1, forward strand.
GGAAACCCAGTTGGTGCGGGCCTGATGGTGGCCCCGTGGGTGTCCTCGGCAAGGGCCTTGTCGGGGCCCCGGCAAGGGTCTTGCCGCGGCGCCTGCTGTCATCCCCGACAAGGTGCTTGCCGGGGGCCTTGTGGACCTCCTTGGCTGGGATCCCGCCAAGGGTCGTCGTCTTCTTATCTTGCATCTGATCTTGAAGGTCTTCACAAAGATCTGCATGCCACCACGGGGATATCTCCCGAATCCTCGCCCCATGGGGGTGGTGGACTCAAGGGTGATTCACTCCGTAGGCGCGGGGCGAGCTGCCGCGGCAAAGGTCTTGCCGGGGCTGCCAGAGCCGGCCCCGGCAAGGATCTTGCCGGGGGAAGCCGCTTCGTCCCTTTGCTCTTCGTGGTCTTGTTCTTGGCGTCGCTCCAGTCTCCATCAAGCTTTAGTCTTGCCCCGGCTTGCCTCCCTCGCCATGCTTGGTGTGATGGCGCCGTGGCTCAGACTGCCCGTGCACAGTCATAGGGGTACAAAAAGTGTACCCCTCTTTTTGTACGCCGACACAGTGTTGGAAAGATCCTGACATATATACCCAATTGAATATAAGTTTTCATGGTCTATTACTGTTGACATTACCCTTGAGGTAAGAGGTTGGGAGGCAACACCATAAGCTCCTATCTTTTTCTGTGTCCGATTAAAACTCCACAACCATAAGTATTGCGTGAGCGTGAGCAATTGTGAAAGACTATATGATAGTTGAGTATGTAGGCTTGCTGAAAAGCTCTTATGTTGACTCTTTTCGATGTTACAATAAATTGCAATTGCTTCAATGATCGAGATCATAATTTGTTGGTCTTCAATGAAGTTTCTGATTCATACTTGACATTGTGAATGAATCGTTACTTTAGCATAAGAATCGTATTACAATATATATATATATATATATATATATATATATATATATATATATATATATATATATATATATATATATATATATATATATATATATATATATATATATATATGTTGCTGTTATAAGAATGATCATGATGCCCTCATGTCCGTATTTTATTTTTATCGACACCTCTATCTCTAAACTCGTGGACATATTTTTCGATATCGGCTTTCGCTTGAGGACAAGCGAGGTCTAAGCTTGGGGAGTTGATACGTCCATTTTACATCTTGCTTTTATGTGGATATTTATTGCATTATGGGCTGTTATTACACGTTATGTCACAATACTTATGACTTTTCTCTCTTATTTTACAAGGTTTACATGAAGAGGGAGAATGCCGACAGCTGGAATTCTGGGCTGGAAAAGAAGCAAACTCTGGAAACCTATTCTCCACAACTCAAAAAGCTCCGAAACTCCACATGACACCATTTTAGAAAATATAAAAAACATCTGGCGAAAGAAGATCACCAGGGGGGCCACCACCTGTCCACGAGGGTGAGGGCGCCCCCCCCTCTGGGCGCGCCCCTGCCTCGTGGGCCCGCGATGCCCTCCGATGCCCATCTTCTCCTATATGAGGTGTTTTGACCTGGAAAAAATCATAAGGAGGCTTTCGGGACCAGACGCCGCCGTCTCGAGGCGGAACCTTGGCGAAAACCAATCTAGGGCTCCGGCAGAGCTGTTCTACTGGGGATACTTCCCTCCGGGAGGGGGAAATCGTCACCGCCGTCATCACCGACAACTCTCCCATCTTGGGGAGGGCTATCTTCATCAACATCTTCATCAACACCACCTCCTCTCAAACCCTAGTTCATCTCTTGTATCCAATCTTTGTACCCAAAAACCTCAGATTGGTACATGTGGGTTGCTGGTAGTGTTGATTACTCCTTGTAGTTGATGCTAGTTGGTTTATTTGGTGGAAGATCATATGTTCAGATCCATTATGCATATTAATACCCCTCTGATCATGAACAATATTATGTCTTGTGAGTAGTTACTTTTGTTCCTGAGGACATGGGAGAAGTCTTGCTATTAGTAGTCATGTGAATTTGGTATTCGTTCGATATTTTGATGAGATGTATGTTGTCTCTCCTCTAGTGGTGTCATGTGAACGTCGACTACATGACACTTCACCATTATTTGGGCCTAGAGGAAGGCATTGGGAAGTAATAAGTAGATGATGGGTTGCTAGAGTGACAGAAGCTTAAACCCTAGTTTATGCGTTGCTTCGTAAGGGGCTGATTTGGATCCACTTGTTTCATGCTATGGTTAGGTTTACCTTAATACTTCTTTTGTAGTTGCGGATGCTTGCATTAGAAGTTAATCATAAGTGGGAGGCTTGTCCAAGTAAGGACAGCACCCAAGCACGGGTCCACCCACATACCAAATTATCAAAGTACCGAACACGAATCAGATGATCGTGACGAAAACTAGCTTGGCGATAATTACCATGTGTCCTCGTGAGCGTTTTCCTTCATATAAGAGTTTGTCCAGGCTTGTCCTTTGCTACAAAAGGATTGGGACATCTTGCTGCACCTTATTTACTTTTACCTTTTGTTACTTGCTACCAATTACCTTATCACAAAACTATCTGTTATCTATAATTTCAGTGCTTGCCGAAAATACCTTACTGAAACTGCCTATCATTTCCTTCTGCTCCTCGTTGGGTCCGACACTCTTACTTATCGAAAGGACTACGATAGATCCCCTACACTTGTGGGTCATCAGGATCGTCCGAGGGCGGTTTGGAGGAGTATCATAAACGGTTCTAGGGATTCCAAGTACGATCAACACCGACTCGTCGACTATCATAAAACACAAATACCAAAAATGCAAGTTTGCAAATAAAACCATGTAGTCGAGGCTTTTTGTGAGCTGCCAGGCTCAAAGCAAGGTTCAGCCAATCAATGGATGTGGGTACCATCCAGAGGGCCTTATGGTTCGGATACGACCATAGGAACCGGATATGACCAACAGGGGTTAAGCTAGGATTCGGGTACAATCCTGCCCCCTGCTGGCCAGATAAAACTTAGCCAATCAATGGATTCGGATACGATCCATTGGGCTTATGCCATGTCCTCTTTGGTTTGGATACGACCTATGTTTGAACAAAATGGCATTATTAGGTTTGGGTATGTTCTCTTTGGTTCGAATACGACCTATGTTTGAACAGGAATCCCTTCAGTAAGTTTGGGTATGTTCTCTTTGGTTCGAATACGACCTATGTTTGAACAGGAATCCCTTCAGTAAGTTTGGCTATGTTCTCTTTGGTTCGAATACGACCTATGTTTGAACAGGAAGCCCTTCCGTGGGTTTGGCTATGTTCTCTTTGGTTCGAATACGACCTATGTTTGAACAGGAAGCCTTTAAGTGATCACATCGGCAGAGTACATATATGGGAGCTGCCCTGCACAACCAGATAGACCGATCAAAGCATCTTATTTTCTTAATGAAGAATTATATAACAAGAGAAATAATATTGTAGATGGATATCACCTGAGTGAATTTGAACCGGTATGTTGAATAGACCGGATCACAGGGTGGACAGTAAACGACCGCAGTATTTGAGGTGGCTCAAACAGTTAAACCGACTGATTTGCTCGAACAACAGATGGATCGGCCGGCGTCGACGGGCTAGTTATCCTCCTCGTTGTAAGCCGGTGTGGTTACAAGAGATGGTCATGGCGTTGCAAACCGGCGCAGTTGCGAGAGACGCCCACGGCATTATAAACCGATGTGGTCACGAGATACTGCCACCATGTGGTAAGTCGGTTTGGGGTCCGTTGAATAACAACCGCTTGTGCTGAATGTTATTTAGCGTGCCTCCATCTCCGCGGTATAATACCACCTTGTAATGAATAATTTTCCTGTATATAAAAGATAGCAGGGCGAGGTATTTTTTCCTCGTATGGTTTGATATGTATTAAAAATAAATAGGATAGATATCACCTGATTCACCCGGATAACAAATGAGTCGGCCACGACAGTGTAAGCCAGTGTGGTCGCGAAAGATGGCCTCAGCGTTGTAAACCGGCGCGATCGCGAGAGATGGCCATGGACCGGCCGTGAAGGTGGACGGGTGAATCGACCGTGGCATTGTAAGATGGCGCGGATGGGCGCGTTAATCGCAGGTGCGGTAAACCGCGCAGTCAGTCGAGCAACGTATATGCTTTGTACTCGTAGTATAATGCTTCATTTACAATGAATAATTGTCCTGCAAAACAATATTACAAATCCAAGTAATTGTTCACACATAATTAATCCGTACTATTAAAAACAGATTGGACGGATATCACCTGATGTTTTGCCCGGCGCACGCGGACACAACTCGTCTGATATGCGGGGCAGTAATTAGGAGTACTAAATAGTACCAACTGATGACCATGTTGTGTTTGTTACTGGGACAAAGCTCTGAAGCGGTCGGAGCAGCAAAAACAGCAGAGGCGGCCGGTAGGCCAGCCGCTTGGAGGCGAGGTGCCAGGCCGGTGCCCGGCGGCTCAACGACCGCCGAGTCATGTAGGGACGGCGTACATCGAGGCGATTTAATCAGGGCATCCAACGAGCCGGCGGCAGGTGGACAGATGCGTCGATGGCCTGCGGTAGAGATAAGGCCGTGGGAACGGCGGTTTAGACAACAGCTGGCGGGTTGGAGGCCACGGCGCAGGCCGACTCAGAGCAACGTGATCTTGGCGCTGGAGGGGAAAAGAGCCCGGAATCCTCTTTTGAGTCGTGCTTGTGCTGATAAAACGACGAGGCAGAGTGTGATGGCAAGGCAACAAAGTGGATGGTGATTCGGGTCGGATCCCAGGCGGGCACGCGGTTGGTGAATCTGAGTCCGGCTCAACCCGAAGTCTAGTACAGTGCCTCACAGGATCCCTCTTCTTGTCACAGCAGCACAACGACTCATCTATGTTGAACCGGGGCATGTACGCACAGCGCCCCGACGATAGCGACTTGAAGCGGAGATGCGGCTACGGCGGATCCGTAGAAGTGGAGCGAAGCGGCGGCGTCTACTTGGCTTGTCAGTGACTTGGGGGAGGCCTAGCAGTGGCGGCTTAACACACCAATGCGGCCCGGAGGCGCCGGGTCTTTGGCGGAGGCAGCGAGCATGGCGATGCCTAAAGCATAGCGCAGCGGAAGCGGCTTAGCGGCGTAGACAGACGCCGGCAGAGGCGGCGGGCGCTCGAGATAAGGCCCGGTGGTTCTTAGCTGCAAACCAGCCCGTTCCTGTGCCGCAGGGGTGAGATGTGGTGCTCGGAGGCGGCACGGACCAAGGTCAGCGGAGCAGGGCGGCTTGAGGCCAAAACGATGGCGGCTCGAAAGACCGGCGCACATGCGGCAGGTCCGCGGCCGGTGGCAGAGGCAACTACGGTGGCTTCACTGCAGAGGCTCGTGGACGGCCACGGAAGGAACGGCTCCAGGCGATTCAGAGCAACAGCGGAGCAAGGCGGGTCACCCAGGTAGGGCCGGCTCACCAAGGGCGGAATCCGAAGGTGAGGAAGAACAGGCGTGGCCGGCGAATCTGAGTCCGGCTGTAGTTTAGAGTCAGATATGATGCTTTGTTCAATTTGACTAGTACTTTACTTAACACGGACATCTCACACCGGAGTAAGTCCAATCTAACTTGCCACTGTTGATCAATATGATGTGTTGGAGTTGCCGAATCCAAATCGTCCTCTGCTCGCAAGTTTTTCCCCGATGTTGATGAAGCAGCCCAACCACGCTGGAGAAATTTCGACCCTTTAACCACGCGTCCGATGAATTTCTTGTTTTTCTTTCTTTCTTGATTCAGTCAATGGATATAATAACAGGTCTCCTGGAGATGGATAATTGCAATACGTCTGTTGGTCTTGGCGACTTGAAATCGAGCAAATCACGCAACAACAGCGGACAAAAAAACCGCAACCCTAACTTTTATCTTGAACTTAAATCCCACAGGTTGTAACTCCGGACTGATGAACATGAAGTTGACGTAGAACCTCGGCAATAATAAGTCTTCTTCATTCGGAAAATTGCAAACCTCTTGATACCTGGGAGAGATCCCTTCAAGAACTCAACACCACCGTGCGCAGGCCCCACGGTGGGCGCCAACCGTCGTGGAATTAACACGTCAGATGTCCGGTTTAGCGGACTTTGTCGTGAGGCCGCGCATCTATGTAGTAGCTTGAGAGGGGTTGAGCGGAATCGAGAGACGCAACGCAAGACATGGATTTAGACAGCTTCGGGCCCCGGGAAACATCATCCGGTAATAACCCTACGTGCTGTTTGAGGCTAGATCTCATTATGATCCTCATGGTGTCGCCGGTCAACCGGCTCTTTGTGTCTAGCCCTAGAAACTTATCTGCTTGTGGCTTGTCTAAACCTGTCTAACTTGTCCCCCTCTTTGGGGAGCCCTGCCCCTCCTTATATATGTTAAAGGGGCGGGTTACATGTAGAGTCCTAGTAGGATTAGGATTGCTTTATTACAAGGAGTCCGAGTCTTGCTTCCTTTGTAGGAGAATATCCCTTATGCTTTCTTCATAAACCGGCCCACTATAACATGAACCGGCCTTCTGGGCCTTGGGCCCTGTCATCCATGATCCACCTGCCGGGTTACCAATAAATTTCCAAGTGTAAACCGTCTTAAGTAAACTGCCAAGTCCGGCCGGGTTATAATTCCGGCTGGTTCATACCGCGGGGTATATCCCCGACAGAGTTGGTAACAATCGTTGATCCAAACCCTATATGCATCTTCATATTTTTCCTGGGTGTTCGTGGGGCGTTTTGTTTTGTTTCCTACTACGATTCCCAACAGGGATAAGGTGGGGCCTCGAGTCCCATGTGGGCGTCCGAGTCCCATGTCCTACTCTTCCTCGCCGATGACCGCACCTTCACTTTGTGGGTCTCACGACCATTGAATTTAGAAACATTATAACCGAGCACTTTTCCGGCCATCTCAGGCTATCTGTATTTGAAACCGTTGGATCATCACTTCCGCATTTTTGGCCGTCCGTCTGGCTTTTAATCCCGCGTGGGCCGCTGTTCATACTGGGCCGCTACTCCAGTGACAATTTTGGGCCCCTGACGTTATTTTGGGCCTACTTGGCTAACAACAGTTTCCCATAGCGACTGGGACCCTAAGCTTTTTTTTAGGGTACTGGGATCCTAAGCTAGACGATGTGATCACGCGGCCTTGCCCGTCACGCAGCGAACCATGCGACCGAGCAGGTTCGAGCCTCCTACGAGGTAGAGGCGATCAGGCGAAGCGGTGGCAGACTGTTCATGAGCCATACCAGTGAAACGGATTTGCCGGGATTGAAGGAGGCAATGAATTGTCAGTTCCATGGAGAATTCATCGCGGGTGATGTGCGCCACTCGCCGGCGATAATTAATGGAGGCGTGTGTTTCTTTTTCCTAACCTGCTTATGCGCCTGTATATATACTTCATCTCCTGACGCTCCCCCTTTCCTGTATGATTCGATTGTAATTCAGTGTGCCGGCGGTCTGTTTCCTGTTCAAGTTCGATGGTGGTGCATCAATTAGTGGCCTGATTCCCTATGTTCTCCTTACTTCGTAAGCCTATTTATATTTTTTGGTTCATTATTATATGTAATTTCTCTACTTGGATCTGGAATTCCTGATTCCTCATATCTTTCCTGGTTCCCACGCTCGATGACTTTCTGAGCCTCCATGGCTTTGCATGGATTCACTCCAAGGCTCCAAGCTGGCATCCTCTGCTCCAACATTGCTGTCTGCCGCCAACACACTCCTTTTGGCCTATGATATCCGTCTCCTCTATGTGTAACGGACGGTGGTTCTGTTTGCATCCTCAAACAAGGTCAGTCCGTTGTTGCTTGATTTACTTCTGGATTGATTTAAAACTGGGATAATAGGTTTCTTGATTTTTTTCCCAGGACAACCTTTTTTTCGTCAGGTGAGAATCTCACAGCACTTCTGAATTTCTAATCAATGATTGAGACTAAGCTTAATTATGTTCAATCTAAAAAGATATGAAGATTCTTACTTTTCATAATGTTTTGGCAGTGTGATGATCAAGGCATTATAATTTTTCCTACTCTACATGGCATGTACATCAATTTCTTCTTGATACACAATTATCTTGATGTGGAGTATAATATCATGAACGAGGCTATATCTTGTCGTACTAATTCCAGCCGAGAGTTGATTATATTACCGCAGGGTGTTGGATTCAATGGCTAAAAATTTCTTACTGTTTTCTTCGGATCCACTATTTGCCAATAGCCTGTCAGCCATGAGATCAACTGCGGGTGGTTTCAGTTTATGAATATTTCACGTCTGTGCGAAAAAGTGAGCATGGAAACCTCATTGCGGAGGTTTTCTAGAGAAAATTATAGGGCTCTAGAAGAATTGTTTCAGTGTTTTATGTGAGCAGAAGGAAACTCAGCTACCTTCTTGATGGTAATCGTGAACAAACCTTATAAGGTATATTTCCTTTCTTAATTATTTATCCCCACTTTATATATACACAAAAAGTATAATATCTTGTTGCATTTTTTTCAGGAAGATATCTTGTTGCATAACTTGCATAACCTTGGGACAAACTGAAAGTTGACGTGCCTTTTCTACTTTCCTATCTATAACAGAACAAGTTGCTGAAACTAGAAGAAAAAAAAGGATTCCCACAAGAGAAATCATTAACTATGCAGTGGCGTAATTATATTTTTCTTCCAAATTAATCAAATTTCCTTCCTCTCTGCCCCAATGTTTTTTGTATAGGCTTTCCAACTAATTGTTGATTAAAACTACTCGAAGGTAAGGGGTAAGGAATTCCACTGCCAATAATTATATGTTTGGCCCATATCTTTTACCTTGTGAAAGGTTAAAAATCTACAGGTAGCATTAGTGGATGAAACAGATTTTCACTCACCAACTGTGTTATCAAATGTTGCGCCATATACTAAAAATTTGTGTCGTGTGAATTATCTAAATATGTAGTAAGGTTATGTAAATATATAAGGAGTGAAGTATTTGTGGTGAGTTACTCTAGTATACATGGTGTGAAGAGTAAGAATCATCCTTCAATTTTGCGTTCATAATTTAGGAATACACCCTAAACTGGTACATTGTTTCGATTGTTGATTCTTCAAAAGATGTTCATATGTGTTAAGACAATATAGTATAGCTCTGTAAATGCTTAAATACAAGAAAAATTAGTAGGGAACTACTATAATGTTGTCTTGTTTTTACAAACAGGGAAGTTGGCGCATTTTGCAAGGCCGAATGCACCTGGAGTTAAAGGCTAACAAGATGGCGGGTAGGATGCATAACAAAAATCAAACATTTAAACTGACTTTGCACTATTTCGCTCAGTATCAACTAATTTTATATGTTTAATTACTGAGATATTTGATCATCCGCAAAAAAATAATTACTGAGATATTTATTGGTCTTAATGCATATTTTTTTATGGTTCATGTCTTCATATATTTATAGAAATTCCTATCATTTTATAGAAAAAATCGACGGGCGCGGCAACGCGCGCCACTATGGTCTAGTATGGACACATAAGGGAACAACAAGGACTTGGAGGACGAGTGTTAGCGAAGATTTAGACAAGGTTAGGGTTCGAACACTTTTTTTAATTAAATATGTCAAAATATAACAAATGTGATCCAGTTTAAATGAAAATCACATGGCTTGCATGAAAAATGTTCGGTTTGGTCAAATTCACTTGGAAATGTATGCACGCACGATTGGATGGCCAGTTCCGGTATCGTTGTCCGCGGACACGGCTATCCTGTCTGTTTTAGGGGTCAGTGTTGGAGATACCCTAAGTTCCTTTTTTTGCAAATGAGAAACTTTCATTAATTAAGGACTCAACTGTTGGGGAACGTTGCATGAAAGACAAAAAAATTCTATGCACACGCAATGATCTATCCATGGAGATGCATAGCAACGAGGGGGAGAGTGTGTCTACGTACCCTCGTAGACCGTAAGCGGAAGCGTTAGACAACGCGGTTGATGTGGTCGAACTTCTTCGTGATCCAACCGATCAAGTACCGAACGTACCCCACCTCCGGTTCAGCGCACATTCAGCTCGGTGATGTCCTCTCCTTCTTGATCCTGCAAGACGGGCGAAGTAGTAGATGAGTTTGAAGGTAATATGCCCTAGAGGCAATAATAAAGTTGTTATTTATATTTCCTTAGATATCATGATAAATTATTTTATTCATGCTAGAGTTGTATTAACCGGAAACTTGATACATGTGTGAATACATAGACAAAACAGAGTGTCGCTAGTATGCCTTTACTAGACTACTCGTTAATCAAAGATGGTTATGTTTCCTAACCATAGACATGTGTTGTCATTTGATCACCGAGATCACATCATTATGAGAATGATGTGATGGACAAGACCCATCCGTTAGCTTAGTGATACGTCCAAAACATATCTATAATTTCTGCTTGCTCCATGCCTCTTTTGGGTGATATTGCTATGATATTTATACACTTCCATACACTTTTGATCATATTTGGACTAACCTATTAACTCAGTGCACCCCAGTGCCAGTTTCTGTTTTCGGCTATTTTTGTATTTCAGGTTTTCCCATTACGAGAACTGCTAGAAAAATCCCGGAAAAATTATAAAAAAAATCAGCATTCCAGAAGCTACCAGGCACCCGAAGTACAGCCGGAGGGGGGCCACCAGGGCTCCAGGCGCCCTGGTGGCGCGCCCCCTGGCCGCGCCGGGGGGGGGGGGCGCCTGGGCCCCCCGAGCCTCGTCTGATGCCCCCTTTGGCATATATTTATATCGTGTCCCAAAACCCTCGAGACGGGAACCCTTTTTCGCGATCTCATCTCTGTTCCGCCGCCGCCGCCACTTCCAAGATCAGGAGCACCAGGAGAACTCTTCCCGGCACCCTGCCGGAGGGGAGGATCACCACCGGGAGCTTCTCCACCACCATGGACGCCTCCCGGATGAGTTGTGAGTAGTCTCCCTTGGACCATGGGTCCATGACCAGTAGCTATGTGATGTTCTCCTCCCGTTCTTGTGCTTCACTAATTAGTCCTCGTGAGCTGCCCTACATGATCAAGGCACATATGTAATCCTTATGCTGTTGCTATGATGAGTTTGCTGGGATCCGATGGATTGTGAGATTATGTTCAAATTGTGTTTGAGTAATATATTTGATTCACCTCTTTTATATTTATGTTCGTAAGTAATTCTTGCATGTTCTCCGTTGTTATTTATTGCTTTGGCCAAGTAGTAGGTAGTGACTCCAAGAGGGAACGTTATGCTTGATTGTGGGTTCATGCCCCTCGATGACTAGCTTGAGTGACAGAAACATGAGTCTAGGGGATGTGCTGTTGCCACAAGGGGGAAAACAACGGTGCTTGTGCCCGCGGGTGCAAGGATTGTTTACTTTACGCAAAGTTCTTTTAATGCAGTTGTCTGTTGCTTTGAGTTTACACTATGGGTGGGACTCGCAACTTAATACCAGCGATATGTTCTGGATAGATATCTCAAGGTGGATGATTAGTAGTAGATGCAGATGGATTTCGGTCTAATTGCCTTGGCGTACCGCCCATGCTTTGAAGCTCTACCTTTCTTGCAACATAGTTAGCATTGGTTTGCGCACATAATTCTGTCAATTGCCCAGCTGTAATTCGTTTACCTCACATAGCTGTTTTATCGTATTTTGGGAGAGACACATCACTAGTGAACATCATGAGACTCCGGTCCATATTACCATCATTGATCACATCCGCTATTTACTTTCCGTTTTTACTTACTATTGCAGCAATACCTATCACTATTATCACTTGCTTTGATCCTTTGTAAACGACAAGGCCAGAGGGATTGACAACCTCTCTGTACTCGTTGGGAGCAAAGTTATTTGTATCTGTGTGCAGGTCCACGTTGATTGCTAATATCTGGCGCCGTTAGCAGTTGACACCTTCTTGTTGAAACTGGGAGTCTCAGGGAAATCGATCCTTGGTATCTTTGCCAAGGGAAAACTTCCGCTACACTGCATCTCAAACCTTCCACTTGGGGTAACCAACGAGGGGCGAGAAGCCATCACTTAGTACTATGATCATTTAGTTTTACTGCTATTGCTTTCTTCATGACTTATACATGTTCCTCATAACTATGAGATTATGCAACTCCCGAATACCGGAGGAACACCTTGTGTGCTATCAAACGTCACAACGTAACTCGGTGATTATAAAGATGCTCTACAGGTGTCTCTGAAAGTGTTTGTGGTGTTGGCATATCTCAAGATTAGGTTTTGTCACTCCGAGTGTCGGAGAGGTATCTCTTGGCCCTCTCGGTAATACTCATCATAATAAGCCTTGCAAGCAAAAGACTAATGAGTTAGTCACGAGATGATGTATTACGGAACGAGTAAAGAGACTTGCTGGTAACGAGATTGAACTAGGCATGATGATACCGACAATCAAATCTCGAGCAAGTAACATATCGATGACAAAGGGAACAACATATGTTTTTGTGTGGGTTGACCGATAAAGATCTTCGCAGAATATGTAGGAGCCAATATGAATATCTAGGTTTCACTGTTGGTTATTGACCGGAGATGTGTCTCGGTCATGTCTACATACACTGGTGCGCGTCGGTCCTAAACAAACGGTTTAAAACCCCTTTCCGCGACGGCATTTGGAACCGTCGCCAAGTGCGTGTGGGCGATAGGGGGGTCCTTCCCACACGACCCAGAAATCGTCGGGGATAGGCCCTCGTGGGACCCAGGCTGGGGCCGTGTGCGATCGGGCGAGGCATGGAAACCCAATCATTTCCGTTGGTATGTACATCCCACACGGTGAATCCCAGAAATCATTTCCGTAGGTATGTACATACCACACGGTGAATCCCAGAAATCATTTCCGTACGTATGTACATCCCACATGGTGAATCCCAGAAATCATTTCCGTCGGTATGTACATCCCACACGGTGAATCCCAGAAATCATTTCCGTAGGTATGTACACCCCACACGGTAATCCCAGAAAATCATTTCCGTAGGTATGTACATCCCACATGGTGAATCCCAGAAAATCATTTCCGTAGGTATGTACATCCCACACAGTTCTTTGTGTGGAAATGTTTGTGCAAGGTGGCCTAACGCAAACAGTTCGCTACCGGAAGCCGTGTGTGATTGTTAGTTGATCAAACACGCCTACTTTCTAGAAACCGTGCGGGTTGTTTGAGTTCATCACCCACGGTGCTGCCTGAGTAACTGTTTGCAATAGAAAACCCCAATAAGCAGGGTAATTAGCCTATTATTGATAATCCATGTACTAATCAAACTGATATTTCTTATAAAACACGCTAGATATTTCATATCCGTATAAAAGCAACCAGGATTTCATAATCGAATTACATCAGATAGCTTCGGCACTCAGTTACGCCATTACACAACAGCACCAAGTTTCACATGCAACATCAAAAACCTTTGGAAAGTAGCATCATACATGGTAAATAGACAGATGAATCTCATCTGGGAAACTGCAGAAGCGGAAGGCAAATATTGAGCCTTCAGTGATGTTGAATGTCCTTGGAACTTTAGGCCAGTGGCTATGGATAATTGCCCGCCCAACCTTCGTCCTCTTCAGCAAGACTTCAATATTGTACCGTGGGTGTTGAATGAATAACTTCCTCGCCTCTTGACCATGCAGGTGGTTTGAGAGGTAATCATCGGTGAACTGCTTTGAAAAGTACTGGAAACAAGCTATGCATAAATCGTTGTTGTAAATTTTGAAATGGCGCAAGGGGTAAAAATAAGGTAAAAGAGTTGGTACCATCCTATAGTTGACTGATGTCTTCTTCATTATGCAAACAAAGATCTTGCTATTATTCGTCGCAAGTTTCTTCATCCTAACAATCTTTCTGAGTTTCTTGACTTGACTGATATTCATAGACATCTCATTTCCCATATGCAAAATGGGTTGAACAATAGGTGTAATGCCCAGGATGGAGTTATACCTCCTACGTGTCGAGGCACGACTTAAAGGCATAAGTCCATCCTAGAATGATCTCAAGTTTGGTAATCTTTGCACAACTCACGTAAAAGAGGGGATAGTAAACTGAAAATAGTTGGCTTACAATCGCCACGTCACAGAATTACAGTACAAGTCTCAAACATCATACATTAAGATCACTACAACCCTCTAAGGGCAAAAGCCAAATGTCAAAGTACCAAACTCAGATAAAACAACCACAGGCGGATCGAGTCCTAGTAAGAGACTCCACTACTGATCGTCCGGGTAGCGCACGTAGTAACGACTACGCTCCTTGTCGTACTCCCAATCCAGCTCGGTGCCATCACCTGGATAGCTCACAGCTGGACCTGCATCTGGTGTGTGAAGTAACTGTGAGCCACAGAGGACTCAGCAATCCCGTTCCCGGGTAACAGAACTATCAAAGCCTTTGGGTGAGGGAAAGGCTGAAGAAAGAACAAGTCTGCAGCAGCAACTAGCATCTAGCTTACGCAAGTGAGAGCGAGAAGAGAAGGCATCGGCGAGAAGTGATCACGAAGTGATCCTAGCTACAAGCTCACAATCATAACCCCTCCGTGTTCAACTCCCGAATCCCTATTCGGAAATTGACAGTCACGGAACACACGCTGGTAGTGTATTAGTATCATTTTGTCAAGTTATCTACAACCGGAATTAACAAGCTCCCATCTGCCACATAACCGCGGGCACGGCTTTCGAAAGTTCAAACCCTGCAGGGGTGTTCCAACTTGACCCATTACAAGCCCATGATCCGCGGAGTCGCAACTCCAAAATGGGAAGACCCGAGTATCCTCGGAATCCCGTGCTCAAGATATACCGAGCTAAGGTAAGGCTAATCCAGCAAATCCTCCCGGCGTGCCGACACCCTGATAGTATCCGCGCGTATCTCGTCTCAGGCCACGACCGGATGGGCGATTCTACAGGTTTTTACCAAACCTCGAGTTTCCTTGAGGTGGCCCCGCAGAACCCCCGTTTCGGACCAACACTCATGTGGAGCACTGGCCCGGGGTTGTTGAATTAAATAAAAGGGTTTATAACTCCCTATGCAAGTTTAGTTTGTTATTAGGCAAATAGTACCAATGTTGGGATTTGCTGGAAAAGACTTAGCACTTAGCGGTTTATCGAGGGGGTCCCATACACCCCAACCGTGTTAGGAACGCATAATCAAGGAACATAAAACCGGCTTATACGGATCCTAACGGCATGAGTGGAACAAATCACCAAGCAAAAGGCTTAGCCTTCCACCCTTGCCAATATATAGATGATTTCATTTGAAGCATTTATATAGTGTGATATAACCCAACCAAACTTCAACATGAAGCAAGCATCTTCAATCTTCACCTGCAACTAGCAACGCTATAAGAAGGGCTGAGCGAAGCGTACTTAGCCAAGCAACGGTTTGCATAGGTAGGTTGGTTAAACATGGCAATTGGTTACAAGTAGGAGGCTGACAAGAAGAACATGGGCATCGAGGCAAAACTATAGATCGAGACTACTAGCAATAGGCAAAGATAGTAAGGTTATCGGGGTTCGGTCATCTTGCCTGAAGAGAAGTCGTTCGGATCGTAAGAAGGGTCCTCGTGCTCAACCTCGTTGGAAACCTCGTGCTCAACTTCGTACTCGTTCTCAGCTTCCGGCTCTAAACAAGACAAACACACCAAGCACCAATCAACAAGATGCAATGCGCACTCGAAAAACATGAATGCATGATGGATGCACTAAGGATGCACATGGAGCACGTAAAACATCACTCAAGAAAAACACCTCAAAACAAGATAACAACCTGATATTATTAATCTACACAGAAAAACACCCAAGTTTGATATAAGATTCGCTGAAATCGGAGTTACGGGCTAAAAGTTATGCCCGAAACAAGATTTGAGCGAAAGCTGAAAATTACAGCAACATAGCATCTTTGGAGCTCAAAATAATTAAGCTACAGCACCCAAAAAGCATGGCAAAGGACTTGAACACAAACTAGATATAAAGTACAGCAACTAGGTCCAAAGTGCACCCCCAACGGAGTCACGGATCAATAGCAATGATCTTCGACATATTGAACTTTGCAATAAAATTCTGGCAGCAGAATTTTATTGAAACTTTAGAGCAAAAGATAAACATGCTACAGCCACTCTAATGGACATGTGAGGACATGAATGGAAAAACAACAATATATACTACAAGGATCAAACAAAAATCCACCCCAAAACTATCATGCTTTGTCCTACAACATCACACGAACATGGCATCGGAACGTTACAGATTTCAGACTTAGTGAAAAATCACTAAGTCCTAAAACAGCAATATCATCATAGCATCAACAAGAGCATGTTTAAGTCACATCGAAACTAAACATGGCAAAGGGTAAGCACCTCATCAAAAAACATATGAAGGTGATCCCGAAACACACAAGCATGCATCATAGAGGTGAACACAACGATTGCAACGAGCTCAACAAGATGGCATTTCATAACAAGTGAAAACACATCATGTGAACATGGCACTTTGCAAAGATGATAACAAGGCAACAATAAATCTACCATGCAACCTATCACAAGCAACACGTAGTTCGTGACGAGACGAACACGTGGACATGTCATTTGCATCGTTTGGACAAACGAGCTAAAAGATACCACATGTCAAAGGTGGCATGAAAATAACACATAACAGCAGTTTATAACATGATGCACTCTTGCAACAGCAAAACAAGTGTCAAGATGACATCTAACATGCATGACTACAACAGGTAAAACGTAGAGGACATCTCCACGAACATCTGGACATGCTACACGCGCAAAACGGAGCAACAGGCACAAAGTTAGAGCAGTTCAAAGTTTGCATTCCAGAACAGAAAAACTGGACTTAGGGAAAAAAATTAGGTCAACCTCAACGGATCCAGATCTGAACTGAGGAGAGACGGGCCGGCGGCGCGGATCCGGCCCAGGGCGGCTGGAACTGTGCGGCTGGAGGCGGAGGCGGCTACTGGGCCCGGCCCGAGTCGGCGCGGAGAGGCGGGCGAGGCGATGCGGCCCGGCGGCCCAGGCGCGGCAGGAGCCGGTGGGGGCGGCGGCCCGCTAGGCGGCCTGCGGCGCGAGGCGCCCGGTGGCGCGCGGCGCGGGAGGCCCGGCGCGGAGAGGATTCGCGAGGCGGCCCAGGTCGTTGCGGGGGCGCGGCCCGGCGCGGAGACGGCGAAGGAGGGCCCGCTCGGAGAGGAGAGGAGGCGACGAAGTGGGGACCCTCCTTGGGCTGGCGGCGGCGTACGGCCCAGTACGTCGGGGCGATGGCGATCGGGCCTGGCGCGGTCGTCCGCTGCGTTGACTCGCGCCAGCCAGATCGAGGCGAGGAGATCCCGGCGGTGCAGCCTCGAGCCGCGGCTGGCTGCTGCTTCTGCGATGGATCGAAGGATCCCCTCGGGATCCGGGCAGGAAAATTCGGATCTGGAGAAAGAAAAGAAAAAAAAAGAAGGGGATCTAGAGGAGGAAGAAGAAGGGGATAGGGATGCCCAAAATAGACTAGGGGGGTCTATATGTAGCAGTTTTTAGGGTTAGGAGGGGATTTAGGGGCGCTAGGAGCCCTCCGATCGCGATCCGACGGATCCGATCGCGGGGGTAGATTTTAAAAGGCCTAGACGGAGATAAAAGAAAGCAGTAGGGGTATTTCCGGGACACGAAGTGAAGGCACATCGGACCCACACAGACAACGGGGGGAAAAGTCAACGGAGTCCAAACGAGACGAGATTTGAGAGGCGGGTTGCACGCAACAAAACAACAACACACACAACAACCTCGCGGCACACCGGTAACGAAAAACGCCCGAACAACAAAGTAGGCCTACGGGACGTCACGAACACGTGAGGGAGCTCCGGAACACGAAACGGACAACGGGAAGAAACACACGGAACCGGATGAAACCCACAACACAAATGCAATGCAATGCACATGTCTACATGATATGAATGAATGCCACACACTCACACAACAAAACGACGAAAGCCCGAAAGACAAAGAACCCGAAATGGAAATAGATGAAGCCGAAGATTTATTATATACCCAAAAGGGAAAGTATTACATCCTGGGCATTACAAACTCTCCTCTACTACAAAAAGATCTCGTCCCGAGATCTAGGACTGGAAAAAGGAAGGGTACTCGGAACGAAGATGATCTTCTCGTTCCCAGGTAGCTTCTCGGTCTGTGTGATGTGACCACTTGACTTTCAGAAACTTGATGGACTTGTTGCGAGTCTTGCGTTCGGTTTCTTCGAGAATTGCAACTGGATGCTCTCGGTAGGAAAGGTCTTGTTGAAGATCAATCTCCTCAAACGGAATCATGCGCTCAGGTGCCTTGAAGCATTTGCGCAGTTGAGACACATGGAAGACATCATGAACATTTGCAAAGTTGGAAGGGAGCTCGAGCTGATAAGCTAGATCGCCTCTTTTACCAAGAATCTTGAAAGGCCCGACGTATCTAGGAGCAAGCTTTCCTTTGATACCGAATCTTTGGGTTCCTTTCATCGGAGAAACTCAGAGATAGACATGATCACCGATGTCGAAAACCAAATCACGATGCTTTCCGTCATAGTAGCTCTTCTGACGCGACTGAGCGGCCTTGAGATTCTCACGTATGACTTTGCACATTTCTTCGGCTTCAGAGATCAAATCATTGCCAAGAAGTTGGCGTTCGCCTGTTTCAGACCAGTTGAGAGGGGTACGGCACTTTCTGCCATAGAGAATTTCAAACGGTGCTTTGCCTGCACTTGCTTGAAAGCTGTTGTTGTAAGAGAACTCGGCAAATGGAAGGCAGTCTTCCCATTTCATGCCGAAGGAGATGACACAGGCTCTGAGCATATCTTCTAGGATCTGATTCACACGTTCGACTTGACCACTAGTCTGAGGGTGAAAGGCAGTGCTGAACCTGATCTTCGTGCCCATGGCGGACTGAAAGGAGTCCCAGAACCTTGATGTGAACAAGCTGCCACGGTCTGAGGATATCACTTGAGGAATGCCATGTAGGGACACAATTCTGGAAGTGTACAACTCTGCAAGTTGAGCTGCATTGATCGATTCTTTGACTGGAAGAAAGTGAGCGACTTTGGTAAGCTTGTCAATCACCACAAAGATATCATCATTGCCTCGCTTGGATTTAGGAAAGCCAGTGACGAAGTCCATTTCAATGTGGTCGAACTTCCACTCAGGAATAGGAAGAGGTTGGATAAGACCGGCTGGACGTTGATGTTCTGCTTTCACTCTTCTGCATACATCACATTCGTTCACGAATTGGGCAATTTCCCTTTTCATGCGTGTCCACCAGTAAGATTGCTTGAGGTCTTGATACATCTTGGAACTGCCAGGATGAATGGAAAGGAGAGAATCATGAGCTTCTTCCATTATGAGATTCCTGAGATCACCTTTGGGAACAACGAGTCTGTCCTCGAAGAACAAGGTATCTCTCTCATCAACGCGGAAGCACTTGTATTTTGGAGTGCCCTTTGCAATCCCATGTTTCACCTTCTTCACCATGGTATCACTGAGCTGGGCCTCACGGACTTGATCTTCCAAGGTAGGAGCAATTTGGAGATTAGCAAGAAAACCCTGTGGAACAACTTGAAGGTTGAGCTTCCTGAAAGCTTCACAAAGCTCAGGCTGGTGTGGCTTGATAAGAAGGCTGTTGCAATATGCCTTTCTGCTCAAAGCATCTGCAATCACATTCGCCTTGCCTGGAGTGTATTCAATGCTGGGGTTGTACTCTTGGATCATCTCGACCCAACGAGTCTGGCGGAGGTTCAGATGCGGCTGTGTGAAGATGTACTTCAAGCTCTTGTGATCAGTGAAGATGTCGACCTTTCTGCCCAACAACAGATGTCTCCACGTAATCAGAGCATGTACCACAGCTGCTAGCTCGAGATCATGTGTGGGATAGTTCTTCTCACTGGGCTTGAGCTGCCGAGAAGTATATGCCACAATTTTCTTATCTTGCATAAGCACACCACCAAGACCTTGAAGAGAAGCGTCACAGAACACTTCATAGGGCTTGGTTTCATCCGGAGGAGTCAGAACTGGAGCAGAGACAAGCTTCTCTTTGAGGGTTTTGAAAGCCACTTCACACTCGGGAGACCAAAAGTATTTGACATTCTTCTGAAGGAGGTTGGAAAGAGGCTTGGCAATCTTGGAGAAGTTCTCCACAAACCTTCTGCAATAGCTGGCCAGACTCAGAAAACTGCGGAGCTGCTTGACGTTCTGAGGAGCTTCCCAGTTGACAATTGCTTCAACTTTCTCGGGATTAACCGCAATACCGTCAGCTGAGATAATGTGGCCCAGGTACAAAACCTTATCGAGCCAAAACTCGCACTTTGAGAACTTGGCATAGAATTTATGCTCTCGGAGTCGATCAAGAACCAGACGCAAGTGCTTTTCGTGATCTTCTTCATTCTTGGAAAACACCAGAATATCATCCAGATACACGAGCACAAACTCTCCAGTATAGGGGTTGAAGATGTAATGCATCATCCTTGAAAAGGTAGGAGGAGCATTGGCGAGACCGAAGGACATGACGGTATACTCATATGAACCGTAGCTCGTTCTGAAGGCCGTCTTGGGAATGTCTTCCTCGCGAATGCGAATTTGATGGTAGCCCATTCGGAGGTCAAGCTTAGAGAATACTTTAGCTCCTTTGAGCTGCTCAAAGAGTTCGTTGATGTTGGGGAGCGGATACTTGTTCTTAATCGTCTTCTTGTTCAGTGGCCGGTAGTCAACACAGAGACGCTCCGTGCCATCTTTCTTCTTGACAAATAAGACACCACAGCCCCATGGAGATGTACTCGGTCTGATGAGACCCATACTCTCCTGCTTATCAAGCTGCTTCTTCAATTCCTTCAATTCATCCGGAGAGAGCTTGTAAGGACGCCGGCAAGCAGGTTCGGTGCCCGGATCGAGTTCAATGACAAACTCCACCTGACGGTGTGGAGGCATGCATGGAAGATCTTCTGGAAAGACGTCTTGATATTCGTTCACCACTGGAATTTGTTCTATGGCATTAATTTCGCCCTTATCATTAAGAGAGAAAAGCCGAATAGTATTATCCCTGGAGGCGAAGATAATCACATCTTCATCAGAATGAGTCATCTTGACTTCCTTTTGAGCACAATCAATGTGAGCATCATGCTGAGAAAGCCAATCCATTCCGAGAATGAGGTCAATATCAGAATGACCAAGAATCACCGGAGAAGCCAAAAATCGATAATCGCCCATGCGAATAGAAACATCCGGAGCATATATGCTGGAATGCATCTGCTTTCCCGGAGAAGAAACTGCCAACTGCCTCGGTAAAGCTGCTGTGGTCACACTATGCTTGGATGCAAACGGGTATGACATGAAAGAATGTGAAGCACCCGAATCAAATAACACTTTAGCTGGAAAAGAGTTAACTGGAAGGTTACCCAGAATGACATCTGAAGAAGCCTCCGCTTGTGCTGCATTCATCAGATTGACCCTTGCAGCCTTTGGATCATGCTTGACCATAGCGGTACCGACAGGAGGAGGAGGAGGAAGACGCTTCGGATTCGGACATCTGTTGGCATAGTGACCTTTCTGAGTGCATTTGTTGCAAGTCACTTCTGAGAGAGGACGGAACTGAGAGCCACTGGACTTGGAGCCTTGAGACTGAAACTGCTTCTTCGACTGGTTGCTTGGGTTGGGTGGGTGGGAGAAACCACGACCACTAGAGTTCTTGTTGTTGGAGTTGTTGAAGTTGCTGGAGTTGTTGTATGGAGCTCGAATCACTGGAGGAGGAGGAAGCCAGAATTTCTGTTGTTTCGCAGCCAACTGAGACGATGAGGAAGAGTGAACAGCATCTCGAATTCTCTTCTTAGAAGCCTCCATCTTGAGCTGAGCTGCTTCTTGTTTCAAAGCCATGTTATAGAACTTATCGAATTCATCTGGCTCGAATAAAGTGAGAGCAAGCTGAAGTTCATCTTTGAGACCTCCACGGAACTGATAGATTTTACTCTTTGCATCAGGAATGTCTTGCTTTGCATAGCGAGCGAGGTTTTGGAACTTGACATTATACTGATAGACTGTCATGGAGCCCTGCTTGAGGTTGCGGAATTGCTCACGCATACCCTCGATGACACTTGTAGGAATGTGATGCGAGCGGAAATCCTTGCAGAAATTCTCCCACGAGATCACTTGACCCGGCCTTGAGTCTTTGTACTGCTGCCACCAGTCAGCTGCTTGATCTTTCAGTTGGAAGGCTGCAAACTTCACATAGTCATCTTCTTTCACGTTACTGCACTCAAAATGCTTCTTTATGTCGGTCAGCCAATCCTCAGCATCAAGAGGGTCGACACAGTAACTGAAAGCTTTAGGATTGTTGGCCAAGAACTGGTTGAGGGTAGCATGGTGCTGCTGGAAGAAGTTGCCTTGGTTCATTGGAACGCCCTGATTAGCTTGATTAGCTTGATTAGCTTGCATCATCTGCATCATCTGCATCATCAACTGAGTGTTCTGAGCAGTAGTCTGCATAATTGCTCTCCAAGCCTCAGGCGGAGGAGGAGGTGAAGGAGGATGCTCTGGGACCTCTTCCACCTCTGGGTTGGCATTCGGAACCTTTTTCGAAGCCATCCTGTAAGAGATGACCACGAATCAGCAATTGATTGACAAAAGGAATAAGCTGAATCAATGGAATGAATTGCAACAAGTCTTCACAATAATCATTCGAACAATAAGAACGAATGAAATCATCCGAACAAGAGGAACGAATGAATTTCTCAGTTAATTGATAACATCAGTCTTCACGAGAAGCCACATAGGGATCAAAAGGATAAAATAATAAAACAACAAGGTACGGAAAGGAACAAACACAAGAGAGGAGTTTCGTTCAAACATCTTTGTGCTGAAAGCATATGAACGCGTTACGAAAAGGTTTTGCAATCCTCGGATCAGCATAGCCAAGGACCCTTTAAGATGCAACTCCTGATAGTAACCTCGGTCATATAACCCCTTCACTCAATGTCGAACCCCAAACTCACTAACCGTCATTCGTTGGAAGAATGCCTACGATCTACTGGATAAAACCCACCTATAGTTTTCCGAAAGATTCCAGTTATGCAATCAGGTGTTGGGGATACACGGGAAGCACCGCGCAATCAACTCTAACCTACATCCAGGTGTATCCATCCTTCAACACATAACCAGTCTTTCTCGGAAACTGTGTACCTCGGACCTTCGAAAAGCATCCACTATAACAAGCTATGGCAATACTCCCGAACTACCTCCCCAGTACTGGGTGATGTCGGGGTTATCTTGCCACTGGCCGTATAGGGGAGATTTTCGATGTCGGCCGTCTTAAGTATTTAGTATTGCCGCGATATGCTTGTTACAATGATACCCCGAAGCTCAACTCCTCGGTAACAGGAGGCATCGGGAACAATATCCTTGTCACAAGAACATCGAAACAATCCCAGAATACTCGCGGGATTCCTAAAAAAAAAAATTTGTGCAAATTTTGAAGATAGGAGAGACAAGAGTAGACGTCAGGAGTCCTCACCAGAGAGAAAGGGGATGAGAAGCAAAGAAATCCTACTCTCCGATATAATATAGGACTCAAAAAGTTTTCAGTGTGTGCCTAGACTCAACCGTCAACGGTTCGATCAAACAGTGGGGGCTCCTAGGTCGGAGAAGGCTCTGAATACCAACTTGTAATGCCCAGGATGGAGTTATACCTCCTACGTGTCGAGGCACGACTTAAAGGCATAAGTCCATCCTAGAATGATCTCAAGTTTGGTAATCTTTGCACAACTCACGTAAAAGAGGGGATAGTAAACTGAAAATAGTTGGCTTACAATCGCCACGTCACAGAATTACAGTACAAGTCTCAAACATCATACATTAAGATCACTACAACCCTCTAAGGGCAAAAGCCAAATGTCAAAGTACCAAACTCAGATAAAACAACCACAGGCGGATCGAGTCCTAGTAAGAGACTCCACTACTGATCGTCCGGGTAGCGCACGTAGTAACGACTACGCTCCTTGTCGTACTCCCAATCCAGCTCGGTGCCATCACCTGGATAGCTCACAGCTGGACCTGCATCTGGTGTGTGAAGTAACTGTGAGCCACAGAGGACTCAGCAATCCCGTTCCCGGGTAACAGAACTATCAAAGCCTTTGGGTGAGGGAAAGGCTGAAGAAAGAACAAGTCTGCAGCAGCAACTAGCATCTAGCTTACGCAAGTGAGAGCGAGAAGAGAAGGCATCGGCGAGAAGTGATCACGAAGTGATCCTAGCTACAAGCTCACAATCATAACCCCTCCGTGTTCAACTCCCGAATCCCTATTCGGAAATTGACAGTCACGGAACACACGCTGGTAGTGTATTAGTATCATTTTGTCAAGTTATCTACAACCGGAATTAACAAGCTCCCATCTGCCACATAACCGCGGGCACGGCTTTCGAAAGTTCAAACCCTGCAGGGGTGTTCCAACTTGACCCATTACAAGCCCACGATCCGCGGAGTCGCAACTCCAAAATGGGAAGACCCGAGTATCCTCGGAATCCCGTGCTCAAGATATACCGAGCTAAGGTAAGGCTAATCCAGCAAATCCTCCCGGCGTGCCGACACCTTGATAGTAGCCGCGCGTATCTCGTCTCAGGCCACGACCGGATGGGCGATTCTACAGGTTTTTACCAAACCTCGAGTTTCCTTGAGGTGGCCCCGCAGAACCCCCGTTTCGGACCAACACTCATGTGGAGCACTGGCCCGGGGTTGTTGAATTAAATAAAAGGGTTTATAACTCCCTATGCAAGTTTAGTTTGTTATTAGGCAAATAGTACCAATGTTGGGATTTGCTGGAAAAGACTTTGCACTTAGCGGTTTATCGAGGGGGTCCCATACACCCCAACCGTGTTAGGAACGCATAATCAAGGAACATAAAACCGGCTTATACGGATCCTAACGGCATGAGTGGAACAAATCACCAAGCAAAAGGCTTAGCCTTCCACCCTTGCCAATATATAGATGATTTCATTTGAAGCATTTATATAGTGTGATATAACCCAACCTAACTTCAACATGAAGCAAGCATCTTCAATCTTCACCTGCAACTAGCAACGCTATAAGAAGGGCTGAGCGAAGCGTACTTAGCCAAGCAACGGTTTGCATAGGTAGGTTGGTTAAACATGGCAATTGGTTACAAGTAGGAGGCTGACAAGAAGAACATGGGCATCGAGGCAAAACTATAGATCGAGACTACTAGCAATAGGCAAAGATAGTAAGGTTATCGGGGTTTGGTCATCTTGCCTGAAGAGAAGTCGTTCGGATCGTAAGAAGGGTCCTCGTGCTCAACCTCGTTGGAAACCTCGTGCTCAACTTCGTACTCGTTCTCAGCTTCCGGCTCTAAACAAGACAAACACACCAAGCACCAATCAACAAGATGCAATGCGCACTCGAAAAACATGAATGCATGATGGATGCACTAAGGATGCACATGGAGCACGTAAAACATCACTCAAGCAAAACACCTCAAAACAAGATAACAACCTGATATTATTAATCTACACAGAAAAACACCCAAGTTTGATATAAGATTCGCTGAAATCGGAGTTACGGGCTAAAAGTTATGCCCGAAACAAGATTTGAGCGAAAGCTGAAAATTACAGCAACATAGCATCTTTGGAGCTCAAAATAATTAAGCTACAGCACCCAAAAAGCATGGCAAAGGACTTGAACACAAACTAGATATAAAGTACAGCAACTAGGTCCAAAGTGCACCCCCAACGGAGTCACGGATCAATAGCAATGATCTTCGACATATTGAACTTTGCAATAAAATTCTGGCAGCAGAATTTTATTGAAACTTTAGAGCAAAAGATAAACATGCTACAGCCACTCTAATGGACATGTGAGGACATGAATGGAAAAACAACAATATATACTACAAGGATCAAACAAAAATCCACCCCAAAACTATCATGCTTTGTCCTACAACATCACACGAACATGGCATCGGAACGTTACAGATTTCAGACTTAGTGAAAAATCACTAAGTCCTAAAACAGCAATATCATCATAGCATCAACAAGAGCATGTTTAAGTCACATCGAAACTAAACATGGCAAAGGGTAAGCACCTCATCAAAAAACATATGAAGGTGATCCCGAAACACACAAGCATGCATCATAGAGGTGAACACAACGATTGCAACGAGCTCAACAAGATGGCATTTCATAACAAGTGAAAACACATCATGTGAACATGGCACTTTGCAAAGATGATAACAAGGCAACAATAAATCTACCATGCAACCTATCACAAGCAACACGTAGTTCGTGACGAGACGAACACGTGGACATGTCATTTGCATCGTTTGGACAAACGAGCTAAAAGATACCACATGTCAAAGGTGGCATGAAAATAACACATAACAACAGTTTATAACATGATGCACTCTTGCAACAGCAAAACAAGTGTCAAGATGACATCTAACATGCATGACTACAACAGGTAAAACGTAGAGGACATCTCCACGAACATCTGGACATGC
Organism: Secale cereale; assembly: GCA_902687465.1. Lineage (NCBI taxonomy): Eukaryota > Viridiplantae > Streptophyta > Magnoliopsida > Poales > Poaceae > Secale > Secale cereale. Next base: position 664,411,704 of record LR738711.1, read on the forward strand.
TACACGCGCAAAACGGAGCAACATGCACAAAGTTAGAGCAGTTCAAAGTTTGCATTCCAGAACAGAAAAACTGGACTTAGGGAAAAAAATTAGGTCAACCTCAACGGATCCAGATCTGAACTGAGGAGAGACGGGCCGGCGGCGCGGATCCGGCCCAGGGCGGCTGGAACTGTGCGGCTGGAGGCGGAGGCGGCTACTGGGCCCGGCCCGAGTCGGCGCGGAGAGGCGGGCGAGGCGATGCGGCCCGGCGGCCCAGGCGCGGCAGGAGCCGGTGGGGGCGGCGGCCCGCTAGGCGGCCTGCGGCGCGAGGCGCCCGGTGGCGCACGGCGCGGGAGGCCCGGCGCGGAGAGGATTCGCGAGGCGGCCCAGGTCGTTGCGGGGGCGCGGCCCGGCGCGGAGACGGCGAAGGAGGGCCCGCTCGGAGAGGAGAGGAGGCGACGAAGTGGGGACCCTCCTTGGGCTGGCGACGGCGTACGGCCCAGTACGTCGGGGCGATGGCGATCGGGCCTGGCGCGGTCGTCCGCTGCGTTGACTCGCGCCAGCCAGATCGAGGCGAGGAGATCCCGGCGGTGCAGCCTCGAGCCGCGGCTGGCTGCTGCTTCTGCGATGGATCGAAGGATCCCCTCGGGATCCGGGCAGGAAAATTCGGATCTGGAGAAAGAAAAGAAAAAAAAAGAAGGGGATCTAGAGGAGGAAGAAGAAGGGGATAGGGATGCCCAAAAAAGACTAGGGGGGTCTATATGTAGCAGTTTTTAGGGTTAGGAGGGGATTTAGGGGCGCTAGGAGCCCTCCGATCGCGATCCGACGGATCCGATCGCGGGGGTAGATTTTAAAAGGCCTAGACGGAGATAAAAGAAAGCAGTAGGGGTATTTCCGGGATACGAAGTGAAGGCACATCGGACCCACACAGACAACGGAGGGAAAAGTCAACGGAGTCCAAACGAGACGAGATTTGAGAGGCGGGTTGCACGCAACAAAACAACAACACACACAACAACCTCGCGGCACACCGGTAACGAAAAACGCCCGAACAACAAAGTAGGCCTACGGGACGTCACGAACACGTGAGGGAGCTCCGGAACACGAAACGGACAACGGGAAGAAACACACGGAACCGGATGCAACCCACAACACAAATGCAATGCAATGCACATGTCTACATGATATGAATGAATGCCACACACTCACACAACAAAACGACGAAAGCCCGAAAGACAAAGAACCCGAAATGGAAATAGATGAAGCCGGAGATTTATTATATACTCAAAAGGGAAAGTATTACATCCGGGGCATTATAGTAGGTCTAAGCCTCTGACAGCAGGACCTACATGTGCAAGACCAAATTGTAAGAAACCTAAATATTAGAATGATTCCCGCAACGGCACAATAACGTGCTATTAGCCAAAGGACCCTGCTTGAACAAACCTCGATGGTAAACCGCAATGTCTCCCATTGTTTCCCTGCAACACACATAAGGAAGATCTTGATCAGGTTAATTGAGAGTTGCCATACTATCAGTAGAATATGTATTGAGTACAGCCAAATTCGATTGGTGTCACATGTATAACAATACAAAATTGTACCCACAACAAATGAAAATCAAATTGCATAACTAAACCAAACAGTTAAATGGACAGCAGACCAAATGAACCAAAATAGTTAACTGAGCACAACATTGCAGAATAGAAACATGTACTAGAAGATAAGACAGTTAACAAAACAAAGAATGCTTGAGAACAGTACTACGAAATGTAGCAATTGTTGGAGCAAAGTGTTAACTGAACATTACATTTCATAGGACCAAACTGTTAACTGAACATCAGATTGCATATTAACATTACACATGACAAATCACTATAAGGCACTGGCGGTGGCCTCGAGAAAACATCACGAACTGTATTTTAAAGTAGACAACCGCGCGACAATGTCGACGGTGGCCTCGAAGACGAGGTGCTCCTCCAAGATCCGGCGGTCGACACGCATGTCAGCCATAGCGACCTCGTTCGCGCGTGCGGCCGCATGCTACTCAGCTCCACGTTATACTGCATGTAAAATGGATGTGGGCGACGCTTAATTGCAGGAGGGGGGCAGTGATTTCGGTGCAAGTGTTGCCCCGTCAGTCGGGGCATGTGGGACGAGAAAGGAGGAGGATGGTGTGGGTGGGGTGTGGATTACATGACCATATCGACGAGGCCGCGCGACAAGAAGAAGGGTCGGCGGCGAGGAGGCCGCGCAGCAAGAAGAAGGGTCGCCGGCAAGGAGGCGGCGCTGCAAGAAGAAGGGTCGCCGGCGAGGACGCGACGCTGCAAGAAGAAGGGTAGTCGACGAGGAGGCGGCGCTGAAAGAAGAAGGGTCGCCGGTTAGGAGGCTGAGCTGCCAGTAAGCAGCAGTGAAGGTTTGAACTTGGAAAGCAAGGAGGAACAGTGGGAATGTGGCTTTTGGTAGGAGGGAGGGGGCGGGGAGATAGATATTTCCGCGGTGGCAATTTTTTTCGCTCGGTGCCGCGAGAAACTGACGCGCAAGTGTGGTTCAAGCGGGGGCGATGAACTGTAGACGACGAAGCTTCGTGCGTAAGCCAGACAAGACGGTGCGCCAAGATATTTTATATCGCATCCCACATGGTTCTTTCTAGTGAACTGTTTGTGTTATACCTGATTTTTTCATTATGTTTTGAAAGACAAAATGGTGTTACGGAGGGAAAGGATGGTGTTTGAATTGCTAGAACAACTACATACAGTGAACATGCAACTAGTACATGAGTGTTGTGTTTAAATTTGGAATTATTCCAGGTTCGTTTAGCATTTTTATGCATTAATTGAGTTTCTGGGCATTTAATGTGCATAATTCAAATGTGAACTACAAGCACATGCTCCAATGCACCAAAGTATGCTGAAAAATCACATGTGTGTCTTTGGGTGAATTTATAGGTCCCATGCAAGAAATGAGAATAAAATTCAAACATCTGGGTGTCGTGGCTCGGCCGAAATGATTGAGAAACTTGGTTTTTTAATTCCTGTAAATACAAAACACGATAGAAAATCATGAAACTTGGCATGGTGTCATGACATGGCATCAACATGCTGTAGTATTTTTTTTGGCTAAATTGGGACAAGCTTTGGGACAAGCTTTGGTGTAAGCTTCTTGCAAACCGGAGCTTCCCTGAAGAAGGCTTCTGGTTCCGAGAGGGAACATGTCACCTCCGTGTGCGAAATGACATACGTACACTGCCTTCTCCCGCCTTAATTTTTTTACACAAGCAGATTAGATCAAATAGAAGTACTGTGCTAAATTTTGGAATTATTCCGGGTTCGTTTGGCCTTTTTAATACATTAATTGAGTTTCTGAGAATTTAATGTGCATAATTCAAATTTGAACTACAAGCACAAGCTCCAGTGCACCAAAGTTGTTTGAAAAATCACATGTGTGTTCTTGGGTGAATTTCTAGGTCCCATGCAAGAGATGGGACTGATATTCAAACATCTGGGCGTTGTGGCTCGGCCGGAAATATTGAGAAACTTGGTTTTTTAGTTCCTATAATTCCAAAACACGCCTGAAAATCATGAAACTTGGCATGGTCTCATGACATGGCACCAACATGCTGCGATAAATTTTTAGGTCGAATTCGGAATAGCTTTGGTGTAGGCTTCTTGCAAACCGAAGCTTCCCTCAAAAAAGGCTCGTGGTTCCGAGAGGGAACGTGTCACCTCCGTGTGCGAAATGACATACGTACACTACCTTCTCCCGCCTTAATTTTTTACACAACCAGATTAGACCAAATAGAAGTACCGTGCTAAATTATGAAATTATTCCGGGTTCGTTTGGCCTTTTTTATACATTAATTATGTTTCTGGACATTTAATGTGCATAATTCAAATTTGAACTACAAGCACAGGTTCAAGTGCACCAAAGTTGTTTGAAAGATCACATGTGTGTCGTTTGGTGAATTTCTAGGTCCCATGCAAGAGGTTGGAGTGAAATTCAAACATCTGGGCGTCGTGGCTCCGCCGGAAAGATTGAGAAACTTTGTTTTTTAATTCCTGTAATTCCAAAACACGCCTGAAAATCATGAAACTTGGAATGGTGTCATGACATGGCACGAACGTGTCGCGATAATTTTTTGGCTGAATATGGACAAGCTTTGGTGTAAGCTTCTTGCAAACCGGAGCTTCCCTCAAGAAGGCTCGTGGTTCCGAGAGGGAACGTGTCACCTCCGTGTGCGAAACGACATACGTACACTGCATTCTCCCGCCTTAATTTTTTTACACAGCCAGATTAGACCAAATATAAGTACCGTGCTAAATTATGGAATTATTCCAAGCTCGTTTGGCCTTTTTTACACATTAATTGAGTTTCTGGGCATTTAATGTGCATAATTAAAATTTGAACTACAAGCACATGTTCCAGTGCACCAAAGTTGTTTGAAAAATCACATGTGTGTCTTTTGGTGAATTTCTAGGTCCCATGCAAGAGATTGGAGTGAAATTCAAACATCTGTGTGTCGTGGCTCGGCCGGAAAGATTGAGAAACTTGGTTTTTTAATTCCTGTAATTCCAAAACACGCCTGAAATCATGAAACTTGGCATGGTGTCATGACATGGCACGAACCTGCTGCGGTAAGTTTTTTGGCCGAATATGTACAAGCTTTGGTGTAAGCTTCTTGCAAACCGGAGCTTTCCTCAAGAAGGCTCGTGGTTCCGGGAGGGAACGTGTCACCTCCGTGTGTGAAGCGACATACGTACACAGCCTTCTCCCGCCTTAATTTTTTTACACAGCCAGATTAGACCAAATAGGAGTACCGTCCTAAATTTTGGAATTATTTCGGGCTCGTTTCGCCTTTTTTATACATTAATTGAGTTTTTGGGCATTTAATGTGCATAATTCAAATTTGAACTACAAGCACATGCTCCAGCGCAACAAAGTTGTTTGAAAATTCACATGTGTTTCCTTGGGTGAATTTCTAGGTCCCATGCAAGAGATTGGAGTGAAATTCAAATATCTGGGCGTCGTGGCTTGGCCGGAAAGATTGAGAAACTTGGCTTTTTAATTCCTGTAATTTCAAAACATGCCTGAAAATCATGAAACTTGGCATGGTGTCATGACATGGCACCAACATGCTGCGGTAATTTTTTTGGCCGAATTGAGACAAGCTTTGGTGTAAGCTTCGTGCAAACCGGAGCTTCCCTCAAGAAGGCTCGTGGTTCCGAGCGGGAACGTGTCACCTCCTTGTGCGAAACGACATACGTACACTGCTTTCTCCCGCCTTAATTTTTTTACACAGCCAGATTTGACCAAATAGAAGTACCATGCTAAATTTTGGAATTATTCCGGGCTCGTTTGGCCTTTTTTATACATTAATTGAGTTTCTGGGCATTTAATGTGCATAATTCAAATTTGAACTACAAGCACAAGCTCCAGTGCACCAAAGTTGTTTTAAAAATCACATGTGTGTCCTTGGATGAATTTCTAGGTCCCATGCAAGAGATGAGAGTGAAATTCAAACATCTGAGCGTCGTGGCTCGGCCGGAAAGATTGAGAAACTTGGTTTTTTTAATTCCTGTAATTCAAAAACATGCCTGAAAATCATGAAACTTGGCATGGTCTCATGACATGGCATCAACATGCTGTGGTAATTTTTCTGTCTGATTTGTGAAGGCGCACACATTAACAATCATAAAGTCATTTTGGAACAAGTGCTGTCACGTTACAAATCGGAAACACAAGTATTATTGAAACCGTGGGCGTTCGACTTACCAATTACGTGCGGCCGCGCGTCCCCTTTTTTATTGGCTAGGAGGTGCCGTGCGGGGTAGCTATTTGAGTATGGGAGGCGTGCGATCAGACTCCTGCGCGTGCTCATTAGGAGGAGAGCCTTTTTGACCGCTACCTGCCGCGCACTTCCCTCCCAACATCTCCATTAATGGTGCCCGAGCACCTGTTCTACGACGTGGCTATATGTCTCACTGGACCGAGATTTATGAAAGAAAAATGAAAATCTAAAAAGAAAGTTTTGCACGGATCTTGATGTAAGATCTAACGGACCTATATAGCATCGACTGCGACTTATAGCAAGCATGATGAATACAAGGACGATGACATTGGATAATAATTTTCTTACATATTTATAAACATAATTAAAAAAAGCCACATGTGGCAACGCCCGGTATACACAAGGGCAAAAGAAGAAGGAAGACAACTAGTCTCCACGGCGGGCGGCGACGAGCTCTTTCTTGTCCTCAAGATGCTGGTTGATAGCATCCACAGATTCCTCCACCAGCCTTCTCCGCTCGTTGCACAGCATGGCATTCTCGTCCATAAGTTTCTCGACGATGACGCCGGTCCTCTTCAACAAGGCAGCGGTCTGCTCCTGTTGCTCCGCACTTCCGACGATCTTCGCCCTCAGCAGGTCGTGCTCGGCCCGGAGCTTCGCATTGCTCTCATTTAGTTGCCGGATGACGTCGGTAGACTATTCAAACGAGGCTTGCAGGTCATCCTGCAACCTCGCCCTCCTGGAGATCTGATCCATCTGCGTAAGGACGAGGGCACACATGCGCCTATAAGAGTCCTCGCCTGCCCGCGAGGCATTTTCCCAGGCCGCCGTGGCAAGGGAGGACATCTCTGCTGCATTCGCGGCACGGCGGGACATCTCTTCTGCTTCCGCGGCGCGGCCGGACCAGTCTGCTGCATCGACGGTGCGCGAGTCCTCCGTGCTGCTTCGTCGGTGCGGCAGGACCTCTCTGCTACTACGGTCGTGCGACGGGACATGTTGGCTGCTATCGCGGCGAGGCGGGACATCTCTCGTGCTCCCGCTTCCAGGCTCGCCTCTCCTTGGTGGCAATCTCTCGACCCAAAACTCACGCTGGCCATGGCAGACGCAAGGGAACGGTGATGAATGACTTGTTTGTTTTTGACTTTTTGTGGATGAGGAGTTGAGGAGGAATATGCAGTCATCTTGGAGTAGTAGTATTTATAACCGCGTAGTAATACACTCCTAAGTGGGAAACCATTTAGGTTTTGATCGGTGTGAGCAGGTTTGCAATTTGGAATGTGACGGGACACATGCTCAAAATTTACCGACGGTTATAAGTGCGACACTATTCCCGGAAGGCGTAACGTGGGCACGTATGCCTTCTCAGCCGCGTACGTGGCGTTTGCACCATAGGGTGCACCGCAATAGGCAATGTCAGCAGACGTATTGTTCCAACAACCGTGCGCGCTTGTTATTACCATCGTGCATGCTTCTTTTAATTAGAATGGGTGTGCCCGTTTAGCGCACACACGTTGATCTATCTAACCGTTTCAGCTTGTTGTGGCTAATCACAAACAGTTCATCCATGTGAAGTGTATGCCATCAATCGCAGACACTTTGATCTGGCTTACCCGTTTCTGTTCTATTGCTTAATTGCAAATAGTCAATCCTTCTGAAACGTATGCCGTATATCACACACACCTTGATCTGGCTGACCGTTTCTTTTGTGTTGCCTAATCACAAACAGGTCATCCGAGTGAACCGTATGTTGTATATCGCACACACCTTCATCTGGCTGCCCATTTCTTTTTGTGTTGCCTAATCACAAACAGTTCATCCGAGTGAACCGTATGCTGTGTATCGCACACGCCTTCATCTGACTACCCATTTCTTTCGTTCCTCCTCATCGCAACAGTCAATGGAACTGAACCGTATGCCCTTCATTGCACACACAACTAAAACCTAAACCATGTTTGATGCATCCGTCATCGCAAACGTTTTATACATTTCTGACGGTTTTCATACACCATCGTTTGTGATTATGGCTTCGCACATAGTTTCTAGAAGGGTCTCTGATTGTAGTGTCGCGTTAGCAGCATCTTGCAGTAGTGATAGTTCTCGAACCCGTAGGGTCCGCACGCTTAACGTTCGATGACGATCGGTATTATGAGTTTATGTGTTTTGATGAACTGAAGGTTGTTCGGAGTCCCGGATTAGATCACGGAAATGATGAGGAGTCTTGAAATAGTCGAGACATAAAGATTGATATATTGGACGACTATATTCGGACACCGGAAGTGTTCCCGAGAAGTTTCGGATAAAACCGGAGTATCGAAGGGTTACCGGAACCCCCTGGGGGAACTAATGGGCCAAATGGGCCTTAGTGGAGAGGGAGAGGGGCGGCTAGGGTAGGCCACACGCCCCCTCCCCCTTTGGGTCTGAATTGGAATAGGGAAGGGGGGCGCCCCCCTTTCCTTCTCCCTCTCCCTCTCCTTCCTTCCCCCTCTCTCCCTCTTGGTGGACTCCTACTAGGAATAGGATTCCTATTCCTAGTAGAACTCCCCTTGTGGGGCGCGCCCTAGGAGGGCCGGTCGGCCTCCCCTTGCTTCTTTATATACGGGTGCAGGGACACCCTAGAACACACAAGTCGACAATTGTTTTAGCCGTGTGCGGTGTCCCCTCCACTGTTACACACCTCAGTCATATTGTCGCAATGCTTAGGCGAAGCCCTGTGTCAGTAACTTCATCAACACCGTCACCACGCCGTCGTGCTGACAAAACTCTACCTCGTCCTCAACTGGATCAAGAGTTCGAGGGACGTCATTGAGCTGAACGTGTGCAGATCGCGGAGGTGCCGTGCGTTCGGTGCTTGATCGGTTGGATCGCGAAGACGTTCGACTACATCAACCGTGTTACTAAACGCTTCCGCTTTCAGTCTACGAGGGTACATGGACACAGTCTCCCCGCTCGTTGCTATGCTTCTCCTAGATAGATCTTGCGTGATCGTAGGAATTTTTTTGAAATACTACGTTCCCCAACAGTGGCATCATGAGCTAGGTCTATGCGTAGATGATATGCACGAGTAGAACACAATGAGTTGTGGGAGATAATAGTCATACTGCTTACCAGCATGTCATACTTTGATTCGGCGGTATTGTGAGATGAAGCGGCCCGGACCGACATTACGCATACGCTTACGCGAGACTGGTTTCACCGTTACGAGCACTCGTTGCTTAAAGGTGACCGACGGGTGTCTGTCTTGCTCACTTATGTTGAATCGAGTGTGACTATGCCCGGTCCTTGTGAAGGTTAAAACATCACACTTGATGAAAAATCGTTGTGGTTTTGATGCGTAGGTAAGAACGGTTCTTGCTAAGCCCGTAGCAGCCATGTAAAACTTGCAACAACAAAGTAGAGGACGTCTAACTTGTTTTTGCAGGGCATGTTGTGATGTGATATGGTCAAGACGTGATGAGTTATACGTTATTGTATGAGATGATCATGTTTTGTAAATTACCGACAACCGGTAAGAGCCTTATGGTTGTCTTTTTATTGTATGAATTGCGAAAGCCATGTAATTGCTCTACTTTATCACTATGAGTTAGAGATAGTAGTAGTAGCAATAGTTGGCGAGACGAACATGATGCTACGATGAAGATCATGGTGTCAAGCCGGTGATGATGGAGATCATGACGATGCTTTGGAGATGGAGATCAAAAGCACAAGATAATGATGGCCATATCATGTCACATAGTTTGATTGCATGTGATGTATATCTTATTTATCTTAGTATGGCGGTAGCATTATAAGATGATCCCTTACAAAACTTTCAAGGTACAAGTGTTCTCCCTGAGTATGCACCGTTGCGAAATTCGTCGTGCCGAGACGCCACGTGATGATCGGGTGTGATAAGCTCTACATTCAAATACAACGGGTGTAAGACAATTTTGTACATGCAGAATACTCGGGTTAAACTTGATGAGCCTAGCATGCACAGACATGGCCTCGGAACACTAGATACCGAAAGGTCGAGCGTGAATCATATAGTAGATATGATCAACATAAGATGTTCACCATTGAAAACTACTCCATCTCACGTGATGATCGTACATGGTTTAGTTGATTTGGATCACGTGATCATTTAGATAACTAGAGGGATGTCTATCTAAGTGGGAGTTCATTAGTAACATGATTAATTGAACTTTAATTTATCATGAACTTAGTCCTGATAGTTTTTGCATATCTATGTTGTTGTAGATCAATGGCCCGTGCTACCGTTCCCTTGAATTTTAATGCGTTCCTAGAGAAAGCTAAGTTGAAAGATGATGGTAGCAACTACACAGACCAGGTCCGGAACTTGAGGATTATCCTCATTGATGCACAGAAGAATTATCTCTTTGAAGCACCGCTAGGTGACATGCCTGCTGTAGCAGCAACTCCGGACGTCATGAACGTCCAGCAAGCTCGTTCTGATGACTACTCGATAGTTCAGTGTGCCATACTTTACAGCTTAGAATCGGTACTTCAAAGACGTTTTGATGGAGCATATGAGATGTTCCAAGGTTTGAAGTTAATATTTCAGGCAAATGCTCGAATTGAGAGATATGAAGTCTCCAATAAGTTCTATAGCTGCAAGATGGAGGAGAACAGTTCTATCAGTGAACACTTACTCAGAATGTCTGGATACTACAATCATATGACTCAACTTGGATGCAAAGTTGATGAAGATAGTGTTACTGATAGAGTTCTTCAATCACTGCCACCAAGCTATAAAGGCTTATTGATGAACTATAATATGCAAGGGATGCAGAAGACAATTCCCGAGCTCTTCGCTATGCTCAAAGCCACGGAGGTAGAAATAAAAAAGGAGCATCAAGTGTTGATGGTTAACAAGACCACTAGTTTCAAGAAAAAAGGCAAGGTAAAGAAGGGGAACTTCAAGAAGAATAGCAAGCCAGTTGCTAATCCCATGAAGAAACCCAATGTAACATCCCAAATTTTCAATTTGGAATGTTATACTGAGATCATCATATGCATATCATGTTTTGCCTGCATTGTTGGTTTAGATCCTAAAATCCTAAGCAACTCAAGGACCCTCGGAGAGAGTTGGAGATTTCATTATTTTCATATTTGAATTTTCTCAAATATTGAAAAGGGGATCATTTGATTTTAATTATTTTTCTCTCTAAAATATTTCAATATCAAAAATGTGAGAGGAGATAATATGACTTCTCCAAAATAAAAGAAATATTGGAGGAAAAATATTAAAACTGAATAAACAAATTTTATTTGGATTTTATTGCTATTTTATTTGCACTAGAAAAATATGCATTTTTCAAAACTGCATTTTTGGGCCAAGAATATATTCACCTAGTTCTAAATATTTTATCACGACAGTGAAAATTATTTTTGGCATTTGTAGATTTTTTTAGGATTTGTCTTCTGTTCGGGTGTTAACAAAAAATTAGGCCGCCCCGACCAGCTGGGCCAAAGCCCAACTGGCCACCCGCCGCCGCCTCGCGCACGCGCGCCCTCGCCCTGGCCCACCTGGCCCACCTGGCCGTCCACCCTGCCGCCGTCCTCCGCTCGGACTCCGACGGAGTCCCGCTCGCCGTAGCCGCCTCCGAGTCCGGCTGGACCACGCCCCGCCTCCCTTTTCCCCCTCCCAAGCCACCGCCCTGCCCCCTAGCCTATATAAGCCGCCGTTTCCACCTCGTTTTTGCCACCCCGCCGGTTCCCGAGCTCGCACCGCCACCGGAGTTCGCCGCCGCCGCGCCTAGCTCCGCCACCGCGCCGCCGTCCGCTCCACCGCCCCGCGCCGCCGTCCGCCTCGCCGCCTCGCCTCGCCCTCGGACGTAGCTGAGCCTCGCCGGAGCCGATGCCGCAACCACCGCCGTCGCCGTTGACCTCGCCGACCGGTTTTTCTTCCGCCGGTTTTCGAGGTAAAACCGAACGTTTTTTTTGTTTAAATCAGTTTAGTTGTTTAGATCGTTTTTTAAACCAGTTAGTCAACGAACGTTCGTTTGTTTAGGATTTTTATTAAACAGATTCGTTAGTTAGTTTTAACTAGTGAATGTTCGTCTGTTAGTTTTTCTTTTTAGTTGTTTTTCTTAGCCAGGGACCTATCCGTAGTTTTTATTTTTGCAGTTTAGTCCCTGATCTTCTTTTGATCACAACTTTTCGCTCGTTTATTGGAATTAGGTGAAACCAATGCCCACGTTTTCGTTACGACCCCCTCTGTTTAGTTAATCAAGTTAAATATGATTTTGACAATTTTAAAACTAGTGTTCAACCAGTTTTGTGTTTAAACTTCGTTTAGTCATAACTTGAGTTTCGTAACTCCATTTTCTTCGATTCTTTTTGCAAATCGAAGCTCTTGATGTAAAATTTCTAATAAGACCAAATTCATTCAGTTTTGGTACTGTTAGATTTTTCTATTGTTTTACTTGTTTGCTTGTTTTCGAAGTCTTCCGAGTTTCGTTCTTCGATTCGATTGCTTGATTGCTTATGTATGCTATTGTTTGAATGCGATAGAATACCCGGAGTGCGAAGCTTGCTACTACGAGTCACTAGGTTTCAACGATCGTCAGCAAGGCAAGTTCATACTTTGATCATACTTTCCAATACCTAGTTTTCATTGCATTAGTTATATCCTCAAACACTTGCATGAGTAGGATTGGTTGCTTAATATGATGCTTGTAGTTCATGAGGTAGGAACCCATTGACTTGAGATCAAACCAAGGGAATATATGTTTTGTTACTTATCGCTTGGCCATGCTTGTAGACGTAGATTGGTATGAGTGATTTCATGAAAGTTGTGAGTGTAATTACAACTAAGGGTCTCTTTAAGGTGGAATTTAATACACATCTGGGTGGATTGGTTGTGACACCCTGGGGATGTACCAGTGGATGTGAGGGCACCTGGGGATTTACCAGTGTTGTCCAAGGAATGCCACCCAGGCTCAAAGGGATCTTATATCATTTACGCCTATAAATTTCCGTGTGTAGCCACAATGCATTATGGGCTCTGGCATAGTGGAGTATGTTGTGTGACCTCTTTCAGTGGTAGACTAGTAGATGTAGCGGATGTAGGTGGTACGATCTACCCAAGGTAAAGAGCTAATGCTTCTGAAAAACTATGTCTCGGTCATCCGTTTCTCAAACACCATGTAGTGCGAGAAATCAAACGGAGGAGATCGAGTCGTGTGGGAAAAAGTGCACAAACCTTCGCACAGAGTACAAACTATTCATGAGTAGCCGTGTCCCCGGTTATGGACATCTTTGAGTATCCTGGTATTTGAATTATGGACTGTTCTCATCACTTTACTAATTTTGTTGGGTTAATAATGACTTGGTTTTGGGATTCAGATGGGGGTACCATTTCTCAATCGTACATGCTTTAAATTTAACAAAGTAGTAAATAAATTTATTCCTTTGTTGTAGGGAAAAATTAGCTTTATGCAAAAATAAACCTTACAGCTTCCACTAGCCATATATGCATGTAGTTCTACGGCTTGTTCATCTTCATTACAGTGTGTTCTTGCCAGCATATTCAATGCGCTGACCTATATGGCTGCAACGTATCATGTTGCAGAGTTTTTAGATGAGGATTAAGGTGCGATAGGTCATTGTCATGCACTCAATGTTTGCCGTGGAGTTGGATGGACTCAACTACTCTTCATAGCTTCCACAGTTTATTATTTTAGATGGCCTTTAGCCATTATCGTGTAATGGATATTGCCTCGTCGAGGATCTTCGATGTAATAAAGTGTGATTGAACCTCTATTATAAATCCTCGAGTACTATGTGTGTCAGCATACCGATCCAGGGATGACACTGAGCACAGACACTTTGGTCCATTCGGATCGTGGTCGCTAGAAGATGGTATCAAAGCACAAGTTGACTATAGGACGCGACCACTAGGATAAGCCACATGATGTTTCTTCTCTACTCATTCTAATCCTTCTCCCTTTCTCTTCTATAGATGTCAAGTCCCGGGAGCAAGTTCACTCAGCTAGACGATGACACCCCTTTCGGAAAGCACTTGAAGGAAGTCACTAGATACTTGCACATTGGAATACCAAGTATCACTGGAGATCTCTACGCAACATCACCGGAAGAGGAGTGCTGGAACATCAAAGTTAGTGTACCTGGGAGGACTATTGCACCATTCATTGAACCAATTGAGCTAGCCTTTGACGCGCCGACATGGAGCCTGGGAAAAAGTATGGCAGCTCATATCACATTTGGACGCATATGTGAAATCTACAACAAGGACCTTGAAGACACCATCTACCAGATCTGTGGATGTCGAGACGAGCAATGGGAGATGCTCTGCACCAGGAAGGATGGATCCATTGCAGCATACATCCAAGAGATGGACCAACACATTCGATGCTACGAGAACCAAATGTGCGCACTTATGCAGAAGACCAATATGGTGATAACTCGGAATGTGGAGCTAGAAGAAAAACTCAAGACAGTACGCGACGGATATGAAGAAGAAATCGCCGTACTATTGGAGCAGAATGAAGCACTGAAGAAGAAGGCTGGAAATGTCACAGTGAAACCAGAACCAGAGACGGGAATTACTATGGAGAACTACATTCTGATAGACGACACCGATAGTGATGGAAGTGACTATGAAGACAAAGCTGGAGCAGATATCATGGAATCTTCAGATGATAGTGATTAGATGACCACCCTGTAATCATTAGTGTTAAATCGAGTAGTTAGAATCATTCGCTAGCTCTGTAATAGGATCTTTTGTGTGCTCTTGATTGAAATTGAGTGATATGGTATGAAATTGTTTGTCTCATGTGCATATGGGTAGTGATTTCCCCTAGACCTCATTCTATTCTAAATCTCTTCCCTCTAAAACCCTCAGATGCCTCCGAGACATGAATTCGAGTTTTCCCCTGAGCTCACCCAGTTGATCCAGCAGCAGAACACTTTGATGCAACGACTTGTCCAGAATCAGAACAACAACAACAACAACAACAACCACAACAACAACAACAACAACAACCCACCGCCGCCTCCCCATGACAATTTGACTCGGTTCTTAAGGTTGCAACCGCTAGTGTTCTCTAGTAACACCGAGCCGATTGTTGCAGATGACTGGCTCCGCAAGATGGGAAGAGAGCTAGCAACTGTAGGATGCACAGATGCAGAGAAAGTGCGTTTTGCCGCGCATCAACTTAAGGGACCAGCCGCCGCATGGTGCGAGAACTACACAACCACCTATCCACTAGCTACAGTTACATGGAATCAATTTCAGCAAGCTTTCCGCACCGCCCATGTCTTAGCTGGAGCAATGAGCCTGAAGAAGCGTGAGTTTCGCAACTTACGCCAAGGAAACCGTACTATGGGGCAGTACGTGGATGACTTTAGGCAGTTAGCTCGCTATGCGCCAGATGATGTGGCCCCTGACGCAGCAAAGCAGGAGAGGTTCTTAGAAGGGCTTAATGATGAGATGAGTATGCAGGTGATGCTAGCCACCTACAACAACTATCAAGATCTAGGGGACAAGGCCATCATGATCGAAAGAAAGTAGCAGCAGATTGAGAACCACAAGAGGAAGTATGGAGCTGGGAAGTATAAATCTGGAGCTCAGCAGAAGCCCTGCTACACTCCATACTCATGAGGACACAACCATCCCACCCATAACCATGGAGGCCAATCTAACAATGGAGGGAATGCACACAGCCACAGTGGTGCTAGGAATGGCAATGGGAATGGAGGAAGCAACAATCAGAATCGTTCGACTCCCTCAACACCTGCCAAGAAGGATTTGAACCACATTACTTGTTTCAAGTGTGGGAAGACCGGACATTACACCAATGAATGTCCCGAGTCGAAGAATGGGAATGGAAACGGAAGCTCAGGAAAGAAGCCCAACCCTTTCACTAGAGGACAAGTGAACCACGTCAATGTGGAGGAGATTAACGAGCAACCCGACGCAGTAGTCGGTAAGTCTTTGATTAATGCATTGACCACCCTTGTTCTTTTTTAGACTGGTGCATCGCATTCATACATATCAAGGGGTTTTGTGGAAACATATAAGTTGCCCACTGTAGCCCTTAGGACACCCATGTTAGTCAGTTCCCCTGGAGCAGAGTATAAGGCAACCCATGGATGTTACCAAGTGCCATTAACCATTGGAAGACATGTATTTCCCACAGATCTCATTCTTTTGGGAACCCAAGGTTTTGATGTGATCATAGGAATGGATTGGCTATCCAAGTTTGGAGGAAACATCGATTGCGCCAGCAGATCAATTCTTCTCACCACACCGGAAGGGAAAAGAATCAAGTATGTGTCAAAGCACACGCCCAGGAAAGCGCATGTGAATGCACTCACAGGAGTTGTTCAGGAGGAAGTGCCAGTTGTGAAGGATTACCCGGACGTATTCCCGGAAGAGTTGCCTGGCATGCCACCGGATAGGGACATAGAGTTCCTAATTGAGCTACTACCCGGCACCGGACCAATATCTAAGAGGCCATACCGGATGCCCGCTAATGATCTGGAAGAGATCAAGAAGCAAATCAAGGAACTAATGGATAAGGGTTACATACGACCTAGTTCTTCGCCGTGGGGAGCCCCAGTGCTCCTAGTTGAGAAGAAGGATGGATCTTTGAGAATGGTTGTTGACTATCATGCATTGAACAAGGTTACAATCAAGAATAAGTACCCATTGCCAATGATCAACGATCTGTTTGACCAGTTACAAGGGGCCAATGTATTCTCGAAGGTCGATTTATGATCTGGATACCATCAATTGAAGATTCGAGAACAAGACATACCCAAGATCGCTTTTACCACGAGCTACGTGCTTTACGAGTATACGGTTATGTCATTTGGTTTGACTAACGCCCCTGTCTATTTCATGAGTATGATGAACAAGGTATTCATGGAGTTCTTGGATAAGTTTGTGGTAGTATTCATCGATGATATATTAATTTACTCCAAGAATGAAGAGGAGCACAAGGAACATTTGTGTTTAGTGCTCGAGAAGCTATGAGAATATCAGTTGTATGCCAAGTTCAGCAAGTGTAAGTTTTGGTTGAAGGAAGTTGGGTTCCTTAGACATGTTATATCAGGAGACGGTATATCCGTAGACCCCGCCAAGGTTGAGGCAGTCACAGAATGGAAAGCACCCACTTGAGTTGGTGAGATTCGCAGTTTTCTTGGACTTGCAGGATATTATAGGAGGTTTATCAAGAACTTCTCAAAAATTGCGAAGCCCATGACTGAATTGTTAAAGAAGGAAACTAAGTACAAGTGGACCGAAGAGTGTGAGGCCAGTTTTCAGGAGTTGAAGAAATGCTTGGTTACAGCCCCAGTGCTGATCCTCCCTGATATACGCAAGGATTTTCAAGTATATTGTGACGCTTCACGTCAAGGACTTGGAGGAGTTCTCATGCAAGATGGAAGAGTTGTGTCTTACGCCTCACATCATGTGACACCCCGAGACCGGTGCGCCAGGTGTCTGCCAGTTATTCGTTGTCAGCGCCATGTCATCTACTTGCGTGTTGCTTCTTGCCATGTCATCATGTGTGTTGCATCAGCATGTTTTCAAAACTTGCATCCGTCCGAGTCCGCCCGTCCTTTCCATTGTCCGTTCTGAGCCCAGACACACTCACACGCGCCCGCGGCGCCTTCGGATATTTATTTTATGAGTGGCCGGAAAACGTTCTCGGAATGGGTTAAAACTTGGTGTGTGGTCTTATTACAGCATAGGTAGACCGCCTGTCAAGTTTCGTCGCGTTCGGAGTTCGTTTGATAGCCCAACGGTTAACCGTGTTAACCACCGGAAGCCTTTTCTCTTTTGGCCCAGCACCCCTTTCTCACAGCCCACCTAGCCCATTCTAACCCCTCCATGCTCTTGGCCGTTCGATCACGATCGCGTGGCCGCGAACGGCTCCTCATTTGGACACTCCTAGCTCCCTCTACCTATAAATATGTGCCTCCCCTCCATTTTCGCGCAAATGAAACCCTAGCCTCTTCCCTCGCGCCGCCGGACATGTCCATCCGCGCCGGACATGTCCGCCGGCCACGTCCCCGTAGCCAATCAGATCTAGCCACGTCACCCCGCCGCCCCGCTCAGCCAACCAGGCGCCGCCACCTCGCCCTCTCTATCCTCCCACCTTGCCGCGGCCCGCGGAGCCCGCGTCCGGCCCGCCCGGGCCCGATCCGGGCCGAGCTGCCCGTTGCCCCGCCCGAACGGCTCCAGCGCCCCACCGCCGCGCCGGACCGCGCAGCCTCGCCGCCGGCCGGGTCCCTTCGCCCCCTCGCCGTTGCAGCCGCCGGAGCGCTCGCCGCCTCGGCCTTAGGCTGCTGCCGCCGCCCCGCCTCCCTCCGGCCGGATCTGGGCCCGGCGCCCCCGGATCCGCTCATTCCGCCGCCCGCCGGACCTTCCCGGCCTCCTTCCCTCCGGCGCCGCCGTTCCATCGCCGTGTGGCTAGGCACAGCTGCTCGCTGCGTCGTGTGTGAGCACGAGGGTGGCCGGCTTGGCCTCGTGGGCCGACTGGACCGACCGTCCCAGCCACCGCCCCTGCCTGGCTGCTAGCCGCGGCCCAGCGCCAGCTCCCCAGCCCGTCTCCTCGGCCTGCCACGCGCTGGCCTTCCTCCCTGTCCAAAATGGGCCGAAGCCCATGGGTGAGCTTCCCACTAACCCTTGCCCCGTGTGGTTTTTAGCATTTAGCGCCCGTTTGTTTTTTCCCCTTCTTAAAAACTGCTAAGTCATTTTCTGTCAGTATTTTGTTGCTTACTTTGTGATGTTGTAAATTGATGTGTGTATGTCCAAATGATGCATATGATATGTCAAAATGATCGTGGTGATATGCTCTACACTTTGTTCCATTGTGCCATGCTCATTTGAGTTCATCTAGATGCTCTAATCTCTGTTGCAAGAGTGCTACTTGTTATAAACTGCTGCTACTTGTTATTTTCATGCCATGTTTGAGATATGATAACTTGGTGCATGTTTATCCAAATGATGCATATGATATGTCGAAATGTTCATTATGAAGTGTACAACATGTTGGTTGCTGTAGCATGCTTGTTTGAGTTCATATTGCTATGTTAATCTCTGTTGCAAAAGTGCATTTGACTGTTAAGTGCTGAAACTTGTTATGAGATGCTGATTTCAATTGCTCTTTGCTATTGACGTGTTTGTCTTCATGCCACATGTCTAGATGTTTTAGAAGCACCATTATATGGTCATTGCTGTGGTGCATTTCACTTTCCATGATATGCCTTGAGGTGACTTAAACATGCTTGCAAACATGCCATGCCAACATAACTATTTTATACTTAGTGAAAATTCTGCTAAGTCTGGAATCTGTTATAACCTAATGCTATGTTTGCTTGATGCCCCACTCAAATCCATTCTTGTTTTGGAGTGGCTTATGATCATGCCTTGCTGTCCATGTTATTGTCTATCCATTCATGCCCTTACTTGCTCATATGACCTGCTGTAGCTTATTTATTTCTTGCTCTCAAGTTGCTATAAAAGATATCTGTCAGAATTTTATCAGCATGTTCAATTTGGTGGAGCTTGTTGCTATTGATCCATGCCTCCTATGGAGTTGCTCCAATGGAGTTGTTTGCTGTAGGATATGTCTACTACATGTCCATGCTCTTTATATACTTGTTAGAGTTGATATGCTTGTTGTTTTGTACCTCCGAAGGCAGCATCGTGATGATGTTTTTGCCTTCCTAGATTTGGCTAAGTCTGGAATATTTTATTGCAACTTGCCATGCTTGTTTAAATGTGTTCCAGCAAGCTTTTTGGTGTGTTCTAAGTTCCTACTTGTTAAGTAACATGTCTACTTCACATCCATGCTTCTTGTTAACATGTTTGAGTGTTGTAGCTTATATTTACCTTGCTCCAAAGTGGCTATGTGGTTGTTAACTTCAGCTTGTTGTTCTATCTTGTTTCATGTGTATCTTTTAGCCCGTTGCACCGTTTTGAGTGTGCCCTATATTAAACTTGTGTGATTTTGCATGTAGAATCATAATATCATGTTGTTTTCATGTTTGGAGTGTGTTTGCTTTCTGTTTGGGTGCATCTTGCACCGTTGTCATGCTTGTCTTGTTTTCCTCATATCTTCAAGACCGTAGCTCTGAATTAAACAAACTTTATATGAAACTTGACTAGTATTTTGTGTAGATCATCATGGTGCATGTTAACTTGCTGTTTAACAACTTTAACTTAATATTTGTGCAGATCTGGACTAATTTCAAATTATGCATACGAGGGCTTACCGGATTTGTTATGTGTAGTTTCCGGCCTCATTTAAACTTGTTGCTTGTGTTGTTTTTCTGTGCTTCCTACCTTGCCGTGTATTGCATCATATATAGACTTGTCTTGCATCATACTTGCTTGAGCATATTGTCATGTTCTTATGTTGTTTTGCTGTGCTTCCTACCTTGCCATGTATTGCATCATATATAGACTTGTCTTGCATCATACTTGCTTGAGCATATTGTCATGTTCTTGTGTTGTTTTTCTGTGCTTCCTACCTTGCCATGTATTGCATCATATATAGACTTGTCTTGCATCATACTTGCTTGAGCATATTGTCATGTTCTTGCGTTGTTTTTCTGTGCTTCCTACCTTGCCATGTATCGCATCATATATAGACTTGTCTTGCATCATACTTGGTTGAGCATATTGTCATGTTCTTGTGTTGTGTGTTTACTGTATTACTTGCTTCTTCTCGTTAGTGCTTGTTCCATTGCGATCGTGAGGATTCGTTCGTCTACCCGTGGTTCTTCTTCAAGGCTTCTTCTTCGTCTTCTTCATGGACCCGTTCTTCTTCCTTGCGGGATCTCAGGCAAGATGATCATACCCTTGGATACCTTTACTACCATTGCCATGCTTAGTCGTCTCGATGCTATCGTTACATGTCGCGCTACCCATCTTTTATGTCAGCCTCTCCTTGTTGCCATGAAACCTCTAACCTTTTGACACCTTCCTAGCAAAACATTGTTTGGCTATGTTACCCGCTTGCTCAGCCCCTCTTATAGCGTTGTTAGTTGCAGGTGAAGATGAAGATCGTTCCATGTTGGAACTTGTTGTTGGATTATCACAATGTCTATTATTATTATTAACACACCTATATACTGGGCATGGGTGGAAGGCTTGGCCTTTTGCTCGGTGTTTTGTTCCACTCATGCCACCTTAGGAGCCGATAAATCAGCATTATGTTCCTTGATTTTGCGTTCCTTACACGGTTGGGTATATGGGGACCCCTTGACACTTCGTCTTTGAATAAAACTCCTCCAGCAAGGCCCAACATTGGTTTTAATTTGCCTCATTATAACAACTTAATTAATTAATTAAAATTGCATAGGGGGTCGCGTCCCCGAGTATTCTTCTACATAGCAGGGGGGGCCAGTGCTGATGGTGTTGGTCCCAAACTAGAGCCACTTGTGGTGCCACCCAGTTATCTGGGGTCTTCGGTTACTGTACGTATTGCTTATCCGGACGTGGCCTGAGACGAGATACGCGCGGCTACTATCAGGGTGTCGGCACGCCGGGAGGTCTTGCTGGACTTGTTTTACCATTGTCGAAATGTCTTGTGCACCGGGATGCCGAGCCTGATGAAATTTCCCTAAGATAAGGGGTAATAATTATTATTACTTTAGCTGATCATGAGAGCTTGTGATGGGCTAAGTTGGGACACCCCTGCAGGTTTATGATCTTTCGAAAGCCGTGCCCGCGGTTATGTGGCAGATTGGAATTTGTTAATGTTCGGTTGTAAAAAACTTGACAGAGGATCCGAAGTAAAACACACAACTATGTGAGTAACCGTGACTGTCTCTTTTCACTTTGAGAAGAGAACACGGTGGGGTTATGTTTGACTCGTAGGTAGTTCAGGATCTTTAGTGATCATTACTAGTTTGCGACCATTGTGTAGATGCTCATCTTATTCTTGTACTCGTAAGTTATCCACCATATATTTGGCTTAGCCGCTGCTGCAACCTCACCACTTTACCTCTTCCTACCCCTTTAAGCTTTGATAGTCTTATTACCCATGGTTATGGGATTGCTGAGTCCTCGTGGCTCACAGATACTACAACAACAGTTGCAGGTGTAGGTTCCGATGTCTTGACGTGAGAGCGATGTCGTTGTGTTGGAGTTCTTTCTTCTTCTTCTTCTTCAGTCTTGGGTTAGGTTCCGGGTCGGCAGCCTGGGATAGCAGATGGATGTCGTTGTGCTTTTCATGTTTGCATTCGTAGTCAGATGCCTTGTATTGATGATGTTGTATTCATGTGACTTGTATGTATTGTTGTATCCCCCATGTATGTATGTAATGGTATGATGTAATGATATCCATCTTGCTACACGCCCGAAATGCGGTTGTGCCCCAATCACGTAAGTGTCACGTGATCGGGATAGAATCGCATATTGGGCCTGACATGTCAGCTTCGACCACATGAGTTAAATTATGCCACACATGATTTGGAGTTAGCTCCCGTAGTGCACACGCTCAAAACCTGGAGACATTTTCTTACTGCCAACCGTTGTGATGTATACACGGATCATAAGAGCTACAAGTATATCTTCACACAGAAGGAGCTGAATCTCAGGCAAAGGAGATGGCTCAAACTTATAAAAGATTATGATATGCGATTGCATTATCATCCAGGAAAAGCCAATGTCGTGGCAGATGCCCTAAGCCGTAAGAGTTATGTTAACACGATCCTACCCGGAGGTTTACCCCAGGAGTTAGCCGATGGACTTAAGGATTTGCAATTGGAGATAGTCCCAAAAGGTTATGTTGCCACCCTGGAAATCCAGTCCACTTTTTTGGGAAGGATTTGAGAAGCTGAGAAGTGATGGGGAACGTAGTATTTTTAAATTTTCCCACGATCACGCAAGATCTATCTACCAGATGCATAGCAACGTGAGGGGAGAGTGTGTCTACGTACCCTCGTAGACCGGGAGCGGAAGCGTCAAGTGACGCGGTTGATGTTGTCGAACTTCTTCGCGATCCAACCGATCAAGCACCGAACGTACGGCACCTCCGCGTTCAGCACACGTTCAGCTTGATGACGTCCCACGAGCTCTTGATCCAGTTGAGCTTCACGGGAGAGTTTCGTCAGCACGACGGCGTGGTGACGGATATGATGTGTTCACCGGCGCAGGGCTTCGCCTAAGCTCCGCGACGGTACGACCGAGGTGTGATTCTGTGGAGGGGGGCACCGCACACGGATAAAACAATTCAACTTGTGTGTGTTTGGGTGCCCCCTGCCCCCGTATATAAAGGAGCAAGGGAGGAGGGCCGGCCAACTCTCTATGGTGCGGCTAGGGAAGGGACTCCTACTAGGAATAGGATTGCAATCCTATTCCTAGTAGGATTCACCGAAAGGAAGAAGTGGGAAAGGAATAGGAGAGGTGGCGCCCCCCCAATCCTAGTCCAACTAGGATTCCTAGGTGGGGGCGCCGGCCAGCCCTATGGGCTGCCTCTCTCTCACCCTTTAGGCCCACTATGGACCATCCCCTCTCGTAAGGGGTTCCGGTAACCCCTTCCGGCATTCCCGATAAATCCGAAACTTTTCCGGTATACTTCCGGTGTCCGAATATAGGCGTCCAATATATCAATCTTTATGTCTTGGACATTCCGAGACTCCTCGTCATGTCCGTGATCTCATCCGGGACTCCGAACTACCTTCGGTACATCAATACTCAAAAACTCATAATACCGATCGTCATCAAACGTTAAGCGTGCGGACCCTACGGGTTCGAGAACTATGTAGACATGACCGAGACTCATCTCTGGTCAATAACCAATAGCGGAACCTGGATGTTCATATTGGCTCCTACATATTCTACGAAGATCTTTTATCGGTCAGAACCGCATAACAACATACGTTGTTCCTTTTGTCAAACGGTATGTTACTTGCCCGAGATTCGATCGTCGGTATCTTTATACCTAGTTCAATCTCGTTTACCGGCAAGTCTCTTTACTCGTTCCGTAACACATCATTTCGTGACTAACTCATTAGTCTTTTGCTTGCAAGGCTTATTGTGATGTGTGTTACCGAGAGGTCCCAGAGATACCTCTCCGACACTCGGAGTGACAAATCCTAATCTTGATCTATGCCAACACCACGAATACTTTCGGAGACACCTGTAGAGCATCTTTATGATCACCCAGTTACGTTGTGACGTTTGATAGCACACAAGGTGTTCCTACGGTATTCGGGAGTTGCATAATCTCATAGTCATAGGAACATGTATAAGTCATGAAGAAAGCAATAGCAGTTAAACTAAACGATCATAGTGCTATGCTAACGGATGGGTCTTGTCCATCACATCATTCTCCTAATGATGTGATCCCGTTGATCAAATGACAACTCATGTCTATGGTTAGGAAACATAACCATCTTTGATCAATGAGCTAGTCTAGTAGAGGCATACTAGGGACAAACTGTTTTGTCTATGTATCCACACATGTACTAAGTTTCCGGTTAATACAATTCTAGCATGAATAAAAGACATTTATCATGATATAAGGAAATACAAATAACATCTTTATTATTGCCTCTAGGGCATATTTCCTTCAAGAAGATGGACAAAGAGATTACGGAAATAAAGGAAAGAATGGCTGAAGGAAAGCTGATGGATTTCGTGAGGATGAAAACGAAACCCTTTGGTTTGAAAAGCATATTTATGTGCCCAATGATTCCGAGATTAGGAAGTTGATTCTCTAGGAGGCTCATGATTCCCCATATTCAATTCACCTAGGCAATACCAAGATGTACCTGGATTTGAAGCAAAACTTCTGGTGGACTGGAATGAAGAAGGACATTGCGGAATATGTAGGAGTGTGTCATGTCTGTCAAAGAGTTAAAGCTGAGCATCAGAAACCAGCAGGGTTGTTACAACCGTTACCAATACCCGAATGGAAGTGGGATAAACTTGGAATGGACTTTGATACGTCCATTTTGCATCATGCTTATATGTTGATATTTTATTGCATTATGGGCTGCTATTACATGTTTTTTCACAATACTTATGCCTTTTCTCTCTTATTTTACAAAGTTTACATGAAGAGGCAGAATGCCGACAGCTGGAATTCTGGGCTGGAAAAGGAGCAAACTCTGGAAACCTATTCTGCACAACTCCAAAAGCCCCGAAACTCAACAGAACTTCGTTTTAGAAAATATAAAAAAATATCTGGCGAAAGAAGTTCACGAGGGGAGCCACTGGCTGTCCACGAGGGTGGGGGCACGCCCCCCTGCCCAGGGCGCGCCCCCTGTCTCGTGGGCCCACCGAAGGTCCCCCGATGCCCATCTTCTCCTATATGAGGTGTTTTGACCTGGCAAAAATCATCAATAGGCTTTCAGATACTTTAGGATGTTTTTGACCGCTGTCCAGTGATCCACTCCTGGATTACTTTGGTACCTCCCTGCTAGACTTATAGCAAGGCACACATCAGGTCTGGTACACAGTATTGCATACATGATAGATCCTATGGCTGAGGCATAGGGAATGACTTTCATTTTCTCTCTATCTTCTGCAGTGGTCGGGCATTGAGTCTTACTCAACTTCATACCTTGTAAAACAGGCAAGAATCCTTTCTTTGACTGATCCATTTTGAACCTTTTCAAAATCTTATCAAGGTATGTGCTTTGTGAAAGTCCAATTAAGCGTCTTGATCTATCTCTATAGATCTTGATGCCTAATATGTAAGCAGCTTCTCCGAGGTCTTTCATTGAAAAACTTTTATTCAAGTATCCTTTTATGCTATCCAGAAATTCTATATCATTTCCAATTAACAATATGTCATCTACATATAATATTAGAAATGCTACAGAGCTCCCACTCACTTTCTTGTAAATACAGGCTTCTCCAAAAGTCTGTATAAAACCATATTCTTTGATCACCTCATCAAAGCGTATATTCCAACTCCGAGATGCTTGCACCAGTCCATAGATGGATCGCTGGAGTTTGCATACTTTGTTAGCACCTTTTGGATCGACAAAACCTTCTGGTTGCATCATATACAACTCTTCTTTGAGATATCCATTTAGGAATGCAGTTTTGACATCCATTTGCCAGATTTCATAATCATAAAATGCGGCAATTGCTAACATGATTCGGACAGACTTAAGCATCGCTACAGGTGAGAAAGTCTCATCGTAGTCAACTCCTTGAACTTGTCGAAAACCTTTCGCAACAAGTCGAGCTTTGTAAACAGTAATATTACCGTCTGCGTCGGTCTTCCTCTTGAAGATCCATTTATTTTCGATGGCCTGCCGATCATCGGGCAAGTCAACCAAAGTCCATACTTTGTTCTCATACATGGATCCCATCTCAGATTTCATGGCTTCAAGCCATTTTGCGGAATCTGGGCTCATCATCGCTTCCTCATAGTTCGTAGGTTCATCATGGTCTAGTAACATGATTTCCAGAACTGGGTTGCCGAACCACTCTGGTGCCGAACGTACTCTGGTTGATCTACGACGTTCAGTAGAAACTTGATCCGAAGTTTCATGATCATTATCATCAACTTCCTCACTAATTGGTGTAGGAATCACTGGAACAATTTCCTGTGATGTACTACTTTCCAATATGGGAGAAGGTACAATTACCTCATCAAGTTCTACTTTCCTCCCACTCACTTCTTTCGAGAGAAACTCTTTTTCTAGAAAGGATCCGTTCTTAGCAACGAATATTTTGCCTTCGGATCTGTGATAGAAGGTGTACCCAACAGTCTCTTTTGGGTATCCTATGAAGACACATTTTTCCGACTTGGGATCGAGCTTATCAGGTTGAAGTGTTTTCACATAAGCATCGCAGCCCCAAATTTTAAGAAACGACAACTTTGGTTTCTTGCCAAACCATAGTTCATAAGGTGTCGTATCAACGGATTTAGATGGTGCCCTATTTAACGTGAATGCAGCTGTCTCTAAAGCATAACCCCAAAACGATAGTGGTAAATTGGTAAGAGACATCATAGATCGCACCATATCCAATAAAGTACGGTTACGACGTTCGGACACACCATTACGTTGTGGTGTTCCAGGTGGCGTGAGTTGTGAAACTATTCCACATTGTTTCAAATGAAGACCAAACTCGTAACTCAAATATTCTCCTCCACGATCAGATTGTAGGAACTTTATTTCCTTGTTATGATGATTCTCTACCTCACTCTGAAATTCTTTGAACTTTTCAAATGTTTCAGACTTGTGTTTCATTAAGTAGATATACCCATATCTGCTCAAATCATCAGTGAAGGTCAGAAAATAACGATACCCGCCGCGAGCATCAACACTCATTGGTCCACATACATCAGTATGTATGATTTCCAACAAATCTGTTGCTCGCTCCATAGTTCCGGAGAACGGAGTTTTAGTCATCTTGCCCATGAGGCATGGTTCGCAAGCACCAAGTGATTCATAATCAAGTGATTCCAAAAGTCCATCTTTATGGAGTTTCTTCATGCGTTTTACACCAATATGACCTAAACGGCAGTGCCACAAATAAGTTGCACTATCATTATTAACCTTGCATCTTTTGGTTTCAATATTATGAATATGTGTATCACTACAATCGAGATCCAGTAAGAATAGACCACTCTTTAAGGGTGCATGACCATAAAAGATATTATTCATCAAAATGGAACAACCATTATTCTCTGATTTAAATGAATAACCGTCTCGTAATAAACAAGATCCAGATATAATGTTCATGCTCAACGCTGGCACCAAATAACAATTATTTAGGTCTAAAACTAATCCCGAAGGTAGATGTAGAGGTAGCGTGCCGACGGCGATCACATCGACTTTGGAACCGTTTCCCACGCGCATCGTCACCTCGTCCTTAGCTAATCTTCGTTTAATCCGTAGTCCCTGTTTCGAGTTACAAATATTAGCAACCGAACCGGTATCAAATACCCAGGTACTACTACGAGCATTAGTAAGGTACACATCAATAACATGTATATCACATATACCTTTGTTCATCTTGCCATCCTTCTTATCCGCCAAATACATGGGGCAGTTCCGCTTCCAGTGTCCAGTCCCCTTGCAGTAGAAGCACTCAGTTTCAGGCTTGGCTCCAGATTTGGGTTTCTTCGTTGAAGTAGCAACTGACTTGCTATTCTTTTTGAAGTACCCTTTCTTTCCCTTGCCCTTTTTCTTGAAACTAGTGGTCTTGTTAACCATCAACACTTGATGCTCCTTTTTGATTTCTACCTCCGCAACTTTGAGCATAGCGAAGAGCTCGGGAATTGTCTTTTGCATCCCTTGCATGTTATAGTTCATCACGAAGCCTTTATAGCTTGGTGGCAGTGATTGAAGAACTCTATCAATAACACTATCCTCGTCAACTTTGCAACCAAGTTGAGTCATATGATTGTAGTACCCAGACATTCTGAGCAAGTGTTCACTGATAGAACTATTCTCCTCCATTTTGCAGCTGTAGAACTTATTGGAAATCTCATATTTCTCAATTCGGGCATTTGCTTGAAATATTAACTTCAACTCCTGGAACATTTCATATGCTCCATGACGTTCAAAACGTCGTTGAAGTCCCGGTTCTAAGCCGTAAAGCATGGCACACTGAACTATCGTGTAGTCATCAGACCGCGACTGCCAGACGTTCAAAGCGTCTGCATCAGCGGTAGGGGGCTTGTCACCTAGCGGTGCTTCAAGGACATAATTCTTCTGTGCAGCAATGAGGATAATCCTCAGGTTACGGACCCAGTCCGTGTAATTGCTACCATCATCTTTCAACTTAGCTTTCTCTAGGAATGCATTAAAATTCAAAGGAACGGTAGCACGGGCCATTGATCTACAACGACATAGATATGCAAAACTATCAGGACTAAGTTCATGATAAATTAAAGTTCAATTTAATCATATTAATTTAAAGAACTCCCACTTAGATAGACATCCCTCTGGTCATCTAAATGATCACGTGATCCACATCAACTAAACCATGTCCGATCATCACGTGAGATGGAGTAGTTTTCAATGGTGAACATCTTATGTTGATCATATCTACTATATGATTCACGCTCGACCTTTCGGTCTCCAGTGTTCCGAGGCCATATCTGTATATGCTAGGCTCGTCAAGTTTAACCCGAGTATTCTGCGTGTGCAAAACTGGCTTACACCCGTTGTATTTGAACGTAGAGCTTATCACACCCGATCATCACGTGGTGTCTTGGCACGACGAACTTTCGCAACGGTGCATACTCAGGGAGAACACTTATACCTTGAAATTTAGTAAGGGATCATCTTATAATGCTACCGTCGTTCTAAGCAAAATAAGAAGCATAATAAGATAAACATCACATGCAATCAAAATATGTGACATGATATGGCCATCATCATCTTGTGCTTTTGATCTCCATCTTCAAAGCACCGTCATGATCACCTTCGTCACCGGCTTGACACCTTGATCTTCATCGTAGCATCGTTGTCGTATTGCCAACTATTGCTTCCACGACTATCGCTACCGCTTAGTGATAAAGTAAAGCAATTACATGGCGATTGCATTTCATACAATAAAGCGACAACCATATGGCTCCTGCCAGTTGCCGATAACTTTACAAAACATGATCATCTCATACAAAACCGTATAACTCATCATGTCTTGACCATATCACATCACAACATGCCCTGCAAAACAAGTTAGACGTCCTCTACTTTGTTTGTTGCAAGTTTTACGTGGCTGCTACGGGCTTAGCAAGAACCGTTCTTACCTACGCATACAAAACCACAACGATGTTTTGTGAAGTATGTGCTGTTTTAACCTTCACAAGGACCGGGCGTAGCCACACTTGATTCAGCTAAAGTGAGAGAGACAGACACCCGCCAGTCACCTTTAAGCAACGAGTGCTCGTAACGGTGAAACCAGTCTCTCGTAAGCGTACGCGTAATGTCGGTCCGGGCCGCTTCATCTCACAATACCGCCGAAGCAAAGTATGACATGCTGGTAAGCAGTATGACTAGTATCGTCTATAATCTCATTGTGTTCTACTCGTGCATATCATCTACGCATAGACCTGGCTCTGATGCCACTGATGGGGAACGTAGTATTTTTAAATTTTTCCACGATCACGCAAGATCTATCTACCAGATGCATAGCAACGAGAGGGGAGAGTGTGTCTACGTACCCTCGTAGACCGGGAGCGGAAGCGTCAAGTGACGCGGTTGATGTTGTCGAACTTCTTCGCGATCCAACCGATCAAGCACCGAACGTACGGCACCTCCGCGTTCAGCACACGTTCAGCTTGATGACGTCCCACGAGCTCTTGATCCAGTTGAGCTTCACGGGAGAGTTTCGTCAGCACGACGGCGTGGTGACGGATATGATGTGTTCACCGGCGCAGGGCTTCGCATAAGCTCCGCGACGGTACGACCGAGGTGTGATTCTGTGGAGGGGGGCACCGCACACGGCTAAAACAATTCAACTTGTGTGTGTTTGGGTGCCCCCCTGCCCCCGTATATAAAGGAGCAAGGGAGGAGGGCCGGCCAACTCTCTATGGTGCGGCTAGGGAAGAGACTCCTACTAGGAATAGGATTGCAATCCTATTCCTAGTAGGATTCACCGAAAGGAAGAAGTGGGAAAGGAATAGGAGAGGTGGCGCCCCCCAATCCTAGTCCAACTAGGATTCCTAGGTGGGGGCGCCGGCCAGCCCTATGGGCTGCCTCTCTCTCACCCTTTAGGCCCACTATGGACCATCCCCTCTCGTAAGGGGTTCCGGTAACCCCTTCCGGCATTCCCGATAAATCCGAAACTTTTCCGGTATACTTCCGGTGTCCGAATATAGGCGTCCAATATATCAATCTTTATGTCTCGGACATTCCGAGACTCCTCGTCATGTCCGTGATCTCATCCGGGACTCCGAACTACCTTCGGTACATCAATACTCAAAAACTCATAATACCGATCGTCATCAAACATTAAGCGTGCCGACCCTACGGGTTCGAGAACTATGTAGACATGACCGAGACTCATCTCTGGTCAATAACCAATAGCGGAACCTGGATGTTCATATTGGCTCCTACATATTCTACGAAGATCTTTTATCGGTCAGAACCGCATAACAACATACGTTGTTCCTTTTGTCAAACGGTATGTTACTTGCCCGAGATTCGATCGTCGGTATCTTTATACCTAGTTCAATCTCGTTTACCGGCAAGTCTCTTTACTCGTTCCGTAACACATCATTTCATGACTAACTCATTAGTCTTTTGCTTGCAAGGCTTATTGTGATGTGTGTTACCGAGAGGGCCCAGAGATACCTCTCCGACACTCGGAGTGACAAATCCTAATCTT
Organism: Secale cereale; assembly: GCA_902687465.1. Taxonomy (NCBI): domain Eukaryota; kingdom Viridiplantae; phylum Streptophyta; class Magnoliopsida; order Poales; family Poaceae; genus Secale; species Secale cereale. The sequence goes on from LR738711.1 coordinate 664,442,762, forward strand.
GATCTATGCCAACACCACGAATACTTTCGGAGACACCTGTAGAGCATCTTTATGATCACCCAGTTATGTTGTGACGTTTGATAGCACACAAGGTGTTCCTACGGTATTCGGGAGTTGCATAATCTCATAGTCATAGGAACATGTATAAGTCATGAAGAAAGCAATAGCAGTTAAACTAAACGATCATAGTGCTATGCTAACGGATGGGTCTTGTCCATCACATCATTCTCCTAATGATGTGATCCCGTTGATCAAATGACAACTCATGTCTATGGTTAGGAAACATAACCATCTTTGATCAATGAGCTAGTCTAGTAGAGGCATACTAGGGACATACTGTTTTGTCTATGTATCCACACATGTACTAAGTTTCCGGTTAATACAATTCTAGCATGAATAAAAGACATTTATCATGATATAAGGAAATGCAAATAACATCTTTATTATTGCCTCTAGGGCATATTTCCTTCAAGAAGATGGACAAAGAGATTACGGAAATAAAGGAAAGAATGGCTGAAGGAAAGCTGAAGGATTTCGTGAGGATGAAAACGAAACCCTTTGGTTTGAAAAGCATATTTATGTGCCCAATGATTCCGAGATTAGGAAGTTGATTCTCTAGGAGGCTCATGATTCGCCATATTCAATTCACCTAGGCAATACCAAGATGTACCTGGATTTGAAGCAAAACTTCTGGTGGACTGGAATGAAGAAGGACATTGCGGAATATGTAGGAGTGTGTGATGTCTGTCAAAGAGTTAAAGCTGAGCATCAGAAACCAGCAGGGTTGTTACAACCGTTACCAATACCCGAATGGAAGTGGGATAAACTTGGAATGGACTTTGATACGTCCATTTTGCATCATGCTTATATGTTGATATTTTATTGCATTATGGGCTGTTATTACATGTTTTTTCACAATACTTATGCCTTTTCTCTCTTATTTTACAAAGTTTACATGAAGAGGGAGAATGCCGACAGCTGGAATTCTGGGCTGGAAAAGGAGCAAACTCTGGAAACCTATTCTGCACAACTCCAAAAGCCCCGAAACTCAACAGAACTTCGTTTTAGAAAATATAAAAAAATATCTGGCGAAAGAAGTTCACGAGGGGGGCCACTGGCTGTCCACGAGGGTGGGGGCACGCCCCCCTGCCCAGGGCGCGCCCCCTGTCTCGTGGGCCCACCGAAGGTCCCCCGATGCCCATCTTCTCCTATATGAGGTGTTTTGACCTGGCAAAAATCATCAGGAGGCTTTCGGGGCCAGACGCCGTCGTCTCGAGGCGGAAACCAATCTAGGGCTCCGGCAGAGCTGTTCTGCCGGGGATACTTCCCTCCGGGAGGGGAAAATCGTCACCGCTGTCATCACCAACAACTCTCCCATCTTGGGGAGGGCTATCTTCATCAACATCTTAACCAGCACCATCTCCTCTCAAACCCTAGTTCATCTCTTGTATCCAATCTTTGTACCCAAGACTCAGATTGGTACCTGTGGGTTGCTAGTAGTGTTGATTACTCCTTGTAGTTGATGCTAGTTGGTTTATTTGGTGGAAGATCATATGTTCAGATCCATTATGCATATTAATACCCCTCTGATCATGAACAATATTATGTCTTCTGAGTAGTTACTTTTGTTCCTGAGGACATGGGAGAAGTCTTGCTATTAGTAGTCATGTGAATTTGGTCTTCGTTCGATATTTTGATGAGATGTATGTTGTCTCTCCTCTAGTGGTGTCATGTGAACGTCGACTACATGACACTTCACCATTATTTGGGCCTATAGGAAGGCATTGGGAAGTAATAAGTAGATGATGGGTTGCTAGAGTGACAGAAGCTTAAACCCTAGTTTATGTGTTACTTCGTAAGGGGCTGATTTGGACCCATATGTTTCAGGCTATGGTTAGGTTTACCTTAATTCTTCTTTTGTAGTTGCGGATGCTTGCATTAGAGGTTAATCATAAGTGGGAGGCTTGTCCAAGTAAGGACAGCACCCAAGCACCGGTCCACCCACATACCAAATTATCAAAGTACCGAACGTGAATCAGATGATCGTGATGAAAACTAGCTTGACGATAATTCCCATGTGTCCTCGGGAGCGCTTTCCTTTATATAAGAGTTTGTCCAGGCTTGTCCTTTGCTACAAAAAGGACTGGGCCACCTTGCTGCACCTTATTTACTTTTACCTTTTGTCGCTTGCTACCAATTACCTTATCACAAAACTATCTGTTACCTATAATTTCAGTGCTTGCAGAAAATGCCTTACTGAAAACTACCTATCATTTCCTTCTGCTCCTCGTTGGGTTCGACACTCTTACTTATCGAAAGGACTACCATAGATCCCCTACACTTGTGGGTCATCAAGACTCTTTTCTGGCGCCGTTGCCGGGGAGTGAAGCGCCTTTGGTAAGTGGAATTTGGTAAGGAAAAATTTATATAGTGTGCTGAAATTTATTGTCACTTGTTACTATGGCTCGAAATCCTTTGAGGGGCTTGTTCGGGGTATCTTCACCCCGACCAGAAGAGCAAAGAGTTGCTCCTCAACCTACTGCACCTACTGAAAATATTTGCTTTGAAATTCCTTGGGGTATGATAGAGAAACTGCTTGAAAACCCTTTTATAGGAGACGGAACATTGCATCCCGATTTACATCTAATCTATGTGGATGAGGTTTGTGGATTGTTTAAGCTTGCAGTTATGCCCAAGGATGTTATCAAGAAGAAGGTCTTCCCTTTATCTTTGAAGGGAGATGCATTGACATGGTTTAGGCTATGTGATGATATGGGATCATGGAACTATAATCGTATGAAGTTGGAATTTCATCAGAAGTTCTACCCTATGCACCAGGTTCATCGTGATCGTAATTATATTTATAATTTCTGGCCTCGCGAAGGAGAAAGCATCGCTCAAGCTTGGGGGAGGCTTAAGTCAATGTTATATTCATGCCCCAATCATGAGCTCTCAAGAAAAATGATCATTCAAAAATTTTATGCTCGGCTTTCTCTCAATAATCACACCATGCTCGATAATTCTTGTTGTGGCTCTTTTATGATGAAGACTGTTGAATTCAAATGGGATTTATTGGAAAGAATTAAACGCTACTCTGAAGATTGGGATATCGACGAAGGTAAGGAGTCAGGTATGACCCCTAAGTTTGATTGTGTTAAAGCTTTTATGGATACCGATGTTTTCCGTGAGTTTAGCACTAAATATGGACTTGACTCTGAGATAGTAGCTTCTTTCTGTGAATCTTTTGCTACTCACGTTGATCTCCCTAAGGAGAAGTGGTTTAAATACCATCCCCCTATTGAAGTAAAAGTAGTTGAACCTGTTAAAGTTGAAGAAAAGACTATCACTTATAATGTTGATCCTGTTGTTCCTACTGCTTATATTGAGAAACCACCTTTCCCTGTTAGGATAAAAGATCATGCTCAAGCTTCAACTATAGTTCGTAAGAGTAATACTAGAACACCTACACCCTCCGAGAAAATTAAAGTTGAACCTAGTGTTGCTATGGTTAAAGATCTCTTGGTAGAAGATTTAGATGGACATGTTATTTATCTCCAAGAAGAGTCTGCTAGAATAGCTAAACCCAATGCTATGAATAGACATAGACCTGTTGTAGGCTTGCCTGTTATCTCTGTTAAGATAGGAGATCATTTCTATCATGGTTTATGTGACGTAGGTGCTAGTGCGAGTATTGTCCCTCTTGATTTATATCGAGAAATTATGCATGATATTGCACTTGTTGAGTTAGAAGGGATTGATGTTACTATTAAGCTTGCTAATAGAGACACTATTTCACCAGTTGGGATTGTTAGAGATGTTGAAGTCTTGTGTGGGAAGGTTAAATCCCCTGCTGATTTTCTTATTCTTAGTTCCCCACAAGATGAATTCTGTCCCATTATATTTGGTAGACCCTTCTTGAATATTGTTAATGCCAAGATAGACTGCGTGAAAGATATTGTTACTGTGGGGTTGGGGGATATGTCTCGTGATTTTAACTTTGCTAAATTCCATAGACAACCCCTTGAAAAGGAAGCACCCAGTAAGGATGAAATTATTGGTCTTGCTTCTATTGCCGTGCCACCTAATGATCCTTTAGAACAATACTTGCTAGACCATGAAAATGATATGCATATAAATGAGAGAAAGGAAATAGATGAGATATTCTTTAAACAGGGACCCGTATTTAAAAACAACTTGCCTGTTGAAATCCTAGGGGATCCTCCTCCACCCAAGGGTGATCCTGTGTTTGAACTGAAACCTTTACCTGATAATCTTAAGTATGTTTATCTTGATGAAAAGAAGATATATCCTGTCATTATTAGTGCTAACCTTTCAGAGCAGGAAGAAGAAAAACTATTTAAAACTCTGAAGAAGCACCATGCTGCTATTGGATATACTCTGGATGATCTTAAGGGCATTAGTCCCACTATATGCCAACACAAGATAAATTTGGAAGAAAATGCTAAACTGGTTATTGATCATCAGCGACGGTTAAATCCTAAGATGAAAGAAGTGGTAAGGAAGGAAATACTAAAGCTTCTAGAGGCAGGTATTATCTATCCAGTTGCTGATAGCCAGTGGGTAAGTCCTGTCCATTGTGTCCCTAAGAAAGGAGGTATGACTGTCGTTCCTAATGATAAAGATGAATTGATCCCGCAGCGAATAGTTACAGGTTATAGGATGGTAATTGATTTTCGTAAGTTACATAAAGCTACTAAGAAAGATCATTACCCCTTGTCATTTATTGACCAAATGCTAGAAAGGTTATCGAAACATACTAATTTCTGCTTTCTAGATGGTTATTCTGGTTTCTCTCAAATACCTGTGTCAAAAGGGGATCAAGAAAAGACCACTTTTACTTGTCCTTTCGGTACCTTTGCTTATAGATGTATGCCTTTTAGCTTATGTAATGCACCTACTACCTTTCAAAGATGCATGATGGCTATATTCTCTGATTTTTTTGAAAAGATTGTTGAGGTTTTCGTGGATAATTTCTCTGTTTACGGAACTTCTTTTGATGATTGCTTAAACAACCTTGATCGAGTTTTGCAGAGATGTGAAGACACTAATCTTGTCTTGAATTGGGAGAAGTGCCACTTTATGGTTAATGAAGGCTTTGTTTTGGGACATAAAATTTCTGAAAGAGGTATTGAAGTTGACAAAGCTAAAGTTGACGCTATTGAAAAGATACCATGCCCTAAGGACATCAAAGGTATACGAAGTTTCCTTGGTCATGCCGGGTTTTATAGGAGGTTCATAAAGGACTTCTCCAAAATCTCCAGGCCTCTGACTAATCTCTTACAAAAAGATATTCCTTTTGTCTTTGATGATGATTGCCTAGAAGCATTTGAAATTCTGAAGAAAGCATTGATCTCTGCACCTATTGTCCAGCCTCCTGACTGGAATTTGCCTTTTGAGATCATGTGCAATGCTAGTGATTATGCTGTAGGTGCTGTTTTAGGGCAAAGAGTTGATAAGAAATTGAATGTTATCCAATATGCTAGAAAAACTCTAGATAGTGCCCAGAGAAACTATACTACTACCGAGAAATAATTTTTAGCAGTTGTTTTTGCTTGTGATAAGTTTAGACCCTATATCGTTGATTCTTAAGTAACTATTCACACAGATCATGCTGCTATCAAATACCTTATGGAAAAGAAAGATGCTAAACCTAGAGTTATTAGATGGGTTCTCTTGCTCCAAGAATTTGACTTGCATATTATTGATAGAAAGGGAGCTGAGAACCCCGTTGCAGATAACTTGTCCAGGTTAGAGAATATACTTGATGACCCACAACCTATTGATGATAGCTTTCCTGATGAACAACTAGCTGTCATAAATACTTCTCGTATTGCTCCATGGTATGCTGATTATGCTAATTATATTGTTGCTAAGTTTATACCTCCTAGCTTCACATACCAGCAAAAGAAAAGATTCTTCTATGATTTGAGACATTACTTCTGGGATGACCCACATCTTTATAAAGAAGGAGTAGATGGTATTATTAGATGTTGTGTACCTGAGCATGAACAGGAATAGATCCTATGCAAGTGCCACTCCGAAGCTTATGGAGGACACCATGCGGGAGATAGAACTGCACACAAGGTATTGCAATCCGGGTTTTATTGGCCTACTCTCTTCAAGGATTCCCGTAAGTTTGTCTTATCTTGTGATGAATGTCAAAGAATTGCTAATATCAGTAGACGTCAAGAAATGCCTATGAATTATTCACTTGTTATTGAACCATTTGATGTTTGGGGCTTTGATTATATGAGACCGTTTCCTGCCTCTAATAGGTACACACATATTTTAGTTGTTGTTGATTACGTTACTAAGTGGGTAGAAGCTATTCCAACTAGTAGTGCTGATCATAACACTTCTATTAAGATGCTTAAAGAAGTTATTTTCCCGAGATTTGGAGTCCCTAGATATCTAATGACTGATGGTGGTTCACACTTTATTCATGGTGCTTTCCGTAAGATGCTTGCAAAGTATGATGTCAATTATAGAATTGCATCCCCTTATCACCCACAGACTAGTTGTCAAGTAGAACTAAGTAATAGGGAGTTGAAATTAATTTTGCAAAAGACAGTTAATAGGTCTAGAAAGAATTGGTCCAAGAAACTTGATGATGCATTATGGGCCTATAGAACTGCATACAAAAATCCTATGGGTATGTCTCCATATAAGATGGTATATGTAAAAGCTTGTCACTTACCTCTTGAGCTAGAACATAAGGCATATTGGGCTATCAAAGATCTTAATTATGATTTCAAACTTGCCGGTGAAAAGAGGTTATTTGACATTAGCTGCCTTGATGAATGGAGAACCCAGGCTTATGAGAATGCCAAGCTGTTTAAAGAAAAAGTCAAGAGATGGCATGACAAAAGGATACAAAAGCGTGAGTTTAACGTAGGTGATTATGTCTTGCTATTCAACTCCTGTTTAAGATTTTTTGTAGGAAAACATCTCTCCAAGTGGGAAGGACCTTACATTATCGAGGAGGTTTATCGTTCCGGTGCCATAAAAATCAACAACTTTGAAGGCACAAACCCGAAGGTGGTGAACGGTCAAAGAATCAAACATTATATCTCAGTAATCCTATATATGTTGAAACCAATGTTATTGAAACCGTAACCCCGGAGGAATACATAAGGGACACTTTCCACAATGATTCAGCCTCCGAAAGGAAGAGGTATGTGATACGGTAAGTAAACCGACTCCAAAACAGTCATAAAAGCAATTTTTCTCCGTTTTGGAATATTTAGAAAAATAAAAAAATAAGAAGCAGTCCGGAAGAGACACGAGGCATCCACGAGGGTGGAGGGCGCGCCCCTGCCTTGTGGCCACCCCGTGTGCCTCCCGGACTCCGTTTTCTTGTGGGTTACTCCTTTTGGTCGGTAAAAAATCATTATATTTACTCCCAAAGGTTTTGACCTCTGTATCACACAAAAATCCTCTGTTTTCGTTTCGAGCTGTTGTTTTTGACAGATCTAGATCATCATGGCGTCCTCCAACATCCCCAAGAACAAGTTCTTCAAGAAGGTCATCAACCCCTACCTTGTGGAGGTGTTGCATCACCCTAAAACCATGGAGTTGCATGAGAGGGTGCTGCACATCCGTGATGTTGAGGGGCCGAGGAGGACCGGAAGCGTGGAGACAAGACTCGAAGCAATGGAGCAGGAAGTTTTCAAGTGCCTCCGAGTCCGGCTGGACCATGCCCCGCCTCCCTTTCCCCCTCCCCAAGCCACCGCCCGGCCCCCTAGCCTATATAAGCCGCCGCCCCGGCCCCATTTTTGCCACCCCGCCGCCTCCCGAGCTTGCACCGCCACCGGAGTTCGCCGCCGCCGCGCCTAGCTCCGTCGCCGCGCCGCCGTCCGCTCCACCGCCCCGCGCCGCCGTCCGCATCGCCGCCTCACCTCGCCGCCTCGCCTCGCCCTCGGACGCAGCCGAGCCCCGCCGGAGCCGACGCCGCAACTGTCGTCGTCGCCGTTGACCTTGCCGGCCATTTTTTCTTCCGCCGGTTTTCGAGGTAAAACCAAACATTTTTTTGGTTTAAATCGGTTTAGTTGTTTAGATTGTTTTTTTAAAACCCAGTTAGTTAACGAACATTCGTTCGTTTAGGGTTTTTATTAAACAGATTCGTTAGTTCGTTTTAACTAGTGAACGTTCGTCTGTTAGTTTTTCTCAGCCAGGGACCTATTCGTAGTTTTTATTTTTGCAGTTTAGTCCCTGATCTTCTTTTAGTCATAACTTGAGTTTCGTAACTCCGCTTTCGTCGATTCTTTTTGCAAATCGAAGCTCTTAATGTAAAATTTCTGATAAGACCAAATTCATTCATTTTTTGTACTGTTAGAAATTGTTTTCTGTTGTTTTACTTGTTTGCTTGTTTTCGAAGTCTTCCGTGTTTCGTTCTTCAATTTGATTGCTTGCTTGCTTATGTATGATATTGTTTGAATGCGATAGAATACCCGAAGTGCGAAGCTTGCTACTACGAGTCACTAGGTTTCAGCGATCGTTAGCAAGGCAAGTTCATACTTTGATCATACTTTCCAATACCCAGTTTTCGTTGCATTAGTTATATCCTCAAACACTTGCATGAGTAGGATTGGTTGCTTAATATGATGCTTGTAGTTCATGAGGTAGGAACCCATTGAATTGAGATCAAACCAAGGGAATATACGTTTTGTTACTTATTGCTTAGCCATGCTTGTAGACATGGATTGGTATGAGTGATTTCATGAAAGTTATGAGTGTAATGACAACTAAGGGTTTCTTTAAGGTGGAATTTAATACACATCTGGGTGAATTGGTTGTGACACCCTGGGGATGTACCAGTGGATGTCAGGGCACCTGGGGATTTATCAGTGTTGTCCAAGGAATGCCACCCAGGCTCAAAGGGACCATATATCATTCATGCCTAGAAACTTCCGTGTGCAGCCACAATGCCATTATGGGCTCTGGCATAGTGGAGTATGTTGTGTGACCTCTTTCAGTGGTAGACTAGGAGATGTAGCAGATGTAGGTGGTATGGTCTACCCAGGGTAAAGAGTTAATGCTTCTGAAAAACTATGTCTCGGTCATCCGTTTCTCAAACACCATGTAGTGCGAGAAATCAAACAGAGAAGATTGAGTCGTGTGGGAAAAAGTGCACAAACCTCTGCATAGTGTACACACTATTCATGAGTAGCCGTGTCCCCGGTTATTGACATCTTTGAGTATCCTGGTATTTGAATTATGGACTGATCTCATCACTTTACTAATTTTGTTGGGTTAATAATGACTTGGTTTTGGGATTCAGATGAGGGTACCATTTCTCAATCGTACATGCTTTAAATTTAACAAAGTAGTAAATAAATTTATTCCTTTGCTGTAGAAAAAAATTAGCTTTATGCAAAAAATAAACCTTATAGCTTCCACCAGCCATATATGCATGTAGTTTTAGGACTTGTTCATCTTCCTTATAGTGTGTTCTTGCCAGCATATTCAATGTGCTAACCTACATGGCTGCAACGTATCATGTTGCAGAGTTTTCAGACGAGGATTAAGGTGCGATAGGTCGTTGTCATGCACTCAATGTTTGCCGTGGAGTTGGATGGACTCAACTGCTCTTCATAGATTCCGCAGTTTATTGTTTTAGATGTCCTTCAGCCATTATCGTGTAATGGATATTGCCTCTTCGAGGATCTTTGATGCAATAAAGTGTGATGGAATGTAACGCCCGGATAATTAAGCTACAGTAATTATCTACTAATGATGCCACGTCACCTCGGTTACTGTTGTTAAACTTACATTGGTTCGAAACCGGTTCACATTGAAATTTAAAATAAAGTCAAAATTAAAAGTTTTCAAATGTCAATACTAAAAAGTACAAACTGTGACAAATAATTCGTAGGTAATATTGGTGAAGAAACCAAATTTTTATAAAAGGTTTAGTTGCACTAAAATAATTAAAACAGTGGCGTTAACAATTAATTGAATGCCTTTCCATTTATGAAAAATTCAAACAAACTCAAAAGCCTCCCAAACTAGCTTGTGTTAGTGCTAGATGATGCAAGTTATTTATGTGGCCAAGTCCCACATTTTTCAAGTTACATTTGTTAGCTAAAACAAAATGCAAAAAGAAAAGAATAAATGTAAAACAAAAAATAATAATAAAGGGAAAAAAACAAAACAAAAACTAAAAGGAACCGGCCTCCCCCTTGGGCCAAAGGCCCACTAGGCCACAGGCCGGCCAGCTCCTCCCCACTGTCCTCTTCCTCGCTACAGGGAGGGGAACCGTGGATGCCTTTGATGCCCACCACGGCCTCGGCTCGTCGCCGTGGCGGCCATCCCGCCCCTCTCCGCCGTTTCCCCGCGCATATAAGACCGCCCCGGCTTCATCAATGAACCCTAGATCCCCATTCGCCCCTCTCCCAGCACCCACTCCTCGATCTGGAAGGACCCAAACCACCGGCGCCTCCCCGCGGTTCCGAGCACGCCATCGACCTCCGCTGTGAGCCGCGCCCGTTCCCCCCTCTTCTCCCCTCGTCATCATCGATGTAGGCCGCTGTCGCGTGCCTCGCGAGCTTCGGCCGAGATCGCAGACGCTCGACCACCCGCACCCGCACCACGGGCCCTGGCTGCTTCCCGCACGCGTCCGGGCGCTCGTGCTCGCGCCGGCTACTGCCTGGCCGCGCCCTCGACCTCGCCCTGTTACTCGCCCGTGCCGCGCGCAAGCGCCGCGACCCTCCTCCCGCCTCTACTGACCACCACCGTTACCGCCCGCCCCTGGCCAGCCCTTCCCCTCGTCGGCGCACCTCCGGCCGCGCCTCCCCTGCTGCTTGCTGCTGCATCCGCTCCGCGCTGCAGCTCCACGCGCACCGGCCACTGCTGCCGCCGACCCGCACGACGGCCGCGCGCCCAGGGCCTCCCATGGCCGCGCCTTCCGACGCCAGCCCCTCCCGCGCCGCGGCGCCCGCGCCCCGCCGTGGCCTGGACGCCGCCGCAGCCACGGCTCCGACCGGCCAGCCTCGCCCCCTACCTCGCCGGCCGGCGCCCCGCCATGGCCGCCGGCGCCCGTATGCCCCAGCGCGCCCGGGTGCGCCCCCTCGTGCGGGCGCCCAAGCCCCAGCCCCCGTTAAGCCACCTGCCTCGCGTGGCCTAATGGGCCACTGAGCAGTGGGGCCCAGCCCCTGTTTTTTTTAAAGAAGAATTAAAAAATGGTATAAAAATATATTAATTAATTAATTAATTGTTTAATTAACTTAATTAATTAGGTTTAACTGAACTAATTAATTAGATTAGTTAACTAAACTGTAGTTAGTTAAAATGTGCCTATGACAGGGGCCCCACCCCCTGTTGACCAGTCATACGTTGACTGGTCAACTGGGACCCCTCGCCCACATGTCAACCTCTGGTACACTTCTGTGTACACAGAGCTGGGTACCGTAGCGATTTATTATTTAATTTCGAATTAATAATAATTTCAGAATATTAGTAAAACTTTGAAAAATCATATAAAATAATCCGTAACTCGGATGAAAAAGATTTATATATGAAAATCGCTCAGAATTTCGAGACAAATCCGTATACACGGTTCGTTCGTCCGCCACACATCCCTAGCATAGCGAACATGGAACAATCCCTCTCCGGTTCGTTTGTCCGAAAATACCTAACTCCGGGAAAACATTTTCGGATGCTTTCCCCCTTCGCCGGTATCGTGTAGTACTGCGTTAGAGCACCCCTAACACTGCGTGTTGTCATGTCATGCATCTGTATTGCATCTGTATACTATGTATTTATTGTTTCTTCCCCCTCTTCTTCTCCGATAGACCCCGAGATCATTGCTGATGCCCCTGTGATCGTCTACGTCGACGACGACCGTCCTTCTATTTCAGCAGAGCTTCCAGGCAAGCCCCCCCTTTGATCATCCCGATATCACCCATTCCATTCTCTCTTATGCTTGCATTAGATTTTGCTACTGTTATTGTTTGATCCTATTCTGATGCATAGCCTGCTTTTGTACCTGCTATTGTTACCTACCATGCTATGCTAAACTGCTTAGTATAGGTTGGATAGTGATCCATCAGTGACCCCCACCTTGTCCTTGTTGCCTCCGCTTCATCATCGACGACTCGAGCAACATGATCGAAGATCGGAGACCGACACTTCACATCACATCACACCCCCTTTGTTGCTCGACTCTGCAGAGGTACTATCGGGTGCCGAGGGTGAAACCTCGTAACACACTCATGATGATAACTCTGTAGTGTAGCTATTCGGTCGTGGTCATCGAGGGTGATTCCTCTTTCTCCATTCCCGGTACGACTCTGTCGTGCAACCCCTCAAGTGTGAACCTCGGGGGTGATTCCTCTTAGTTCGCCTTGACGGACACATCGAGTGGAATTCGTCGGGGGTGATTCCTCGGGTTTTCCACCTTGATGTTTTGGACACACAGTTACATGGAGTTTACTTGAGACCTTTGTGAAAGGCGGGCGGGCCCGGAGAGCACCCGCGGGAGTTGTTACGGTGGCGGCTGGCTGTTTAGCGGTATCACCCAGGAGGGGTGATAGCTCCGCACTTGTCCCGACAGCCGTCACTTCTGTCAATAATGCATTAACAGATTTTGGTATTTGTTCTGAGTTGGCCTCTCGCCTTTACGCACTAACCGCCACGCGAGAATAGTTATGGGCCTCGGCGTTGTGGTATCAGCCGAAGCTTTGTCAGATGTCCAGTTCAGCATTGCGGCACGGCCTGGTCGGCGCCCCAGTGGAGGTGGCCTGGATCGCCCTGCGCGCAACGATCCGGAGTGCAACGGGCGATGGCCCATGACCCCGGAGTGCTTAGGATGTAGACCGACGGGGACCTCTCTGCTGAGCCTAGGTAGGGCTGCGACGTGTTGATGTCTACACACGCTTCTACTCTTGTAGACTATGTTGGGCCTCCAAGCGCAGAGGTTTGTAGGACAGCAGCAATTTCCCTCAAGTGGATGACCTAAGGTTTATCGAACTCAGGGAAGTAGAGGTTGAAGATGGTCTCTCTCAAGCAACCCTGCAACTAAGATACAAGAAGTCTCTTGTGTCCCCAACACACCTAATACACTTGTTAGATGTATAGGTGCACTAGTTCGGCGAAGAGATGTTAAATGGCAAATGATATGGATGGCAAAACAAAGTAATATAAATCTGTAATAAAAAGTGCAGCAAGCAAACAAGTGGTAAACGTGAGCACAAATGGTATTGCAATGGTGGAAACAAGGCCTAGGGTTCATACTTTCACTAGTGGCAACTCCCAACAACATTAACATAATCGAATCACATGATATTTCCCATAAAACATGCAAAGGGGACGCACTCGGAGGTCATTTCTTCGTGGTCAAGAGAGGACGAGAATTATGTAGGGCTACAAAAGCACGCCTCAAAGTTCGTAGTTCTCAATCTAAGGATTTCCCAATGTCACCGCGGCCATCCAAAGAGAGTCCCACAATCACCACAACATATCTAAAGGATAGTCAAAGACAAGCACCAAGAGACTCTCAATCTTCAATCAACACACAAGAGAGGAAATCACTCATGAAAATATTTTTCTAATCCATGTCCAATAGACCGCTGTCACCTTGGTCTTGGGGATTATACTAGATAAAGACAAGTGAGTACATCAATCCAATACATAGAAGAAGGGGAAATATCATGGGATCACCCTAGATTAACATAGCCTATGATCACAACGAAGATCACATCATGGGAGAGAGAATTGACCACATAGCTACTGGTAAGAACCTCAGCCCCGAGGAGGAACTACTACCGCATCATGGAGGGAGGAAGCAACGTTGATGGAGATGAATCCGGGGGCACTTCCCCGTCCCGGCAGGGTGCCGGCACAGGAATTCTGGTCCCCCGAAGCTTGATGGCGATGGCGGCGGAGATCGGAATTGCGTCTGGAGAAAAGGGGTTCGGAATCAGGGTTTTCTCGATGGGTGTTAAATATATGCCAAAGGGGGGCATCAGCGGAGGTCTGGGGGGCCCAGGCGCCCCCCCGGCGCGGCCAGGAGGGGGCCGCCTGGGCAGGCCGCCTGGAGCCCCTCTGGCCCCCCTCTGGCCCTACTTTGGCCGCCTGGAAGCTTCCGGAACGCTGATTTTTTATATAATTTTTCCGGGATTTTTCTGGCAGTTCTCGTAATGGGAAAACCTGAAATACAAAAACAGCAGAAAACAGAAACTGGAACTGGGGTGCACTGAGTTAATAGGTTAGTCCAAATATGATCAAAAGTGTATGGAAGTGTATAAATATCATAGCAATATCACCCAAAAGAGGCATGGAGCAAGCAGAAATTATAGATACGTTTTGGACGTATCAACATCCCCAAGCTTAATTCCTGCTCGTCCTCGAGTAGGTAAATGATAACAAGAATAATTTCTGTGGTGACATGCTATTAACCATATAGGACTTTTTCATAGTCATATGACAAAAGCTTACTGAGACAATGAATCTGTAGTAATTAAGTTGCCTCATGAGAAAATCACAAAGAACTGAAAGTTTTACAACATGATACTGAAACATCAAATAGATTTGTAATGAGCATGGTGTGCAAATATGATAAAGTGATATCTCGCTTGCCCCCTTTAGTGAAGCAAAACATAAATGCAGGGGCACCTCCAAGGTTTAAGTGATGACTAGATACAATGATTTCAAAATAAACGATATCACAATCATGCAAATGACAATGCTACTTTGGGACAATGCACATTACACTCAGAATGACAATCATGCTCTCAGTAGTTGGTGCTTTAAAAGAAGGTGGAGACTCTCGAACCGTGGCTTTTGTTGGCAAGGTTGAAAACACGTAGTCGGAAACAAAGACAAAGCATGTACCAGAGCTCTTGGTTTTAAAAACAGAAGTAATAATTATTTTTTTAGAATATGCATATTTCGTCAACAAATGCTAGCAGATAACTCAATCACTTCTTGAGCTGGACAAGTTTCGAGGAACGGCTCCCGAATGAGGACGATCACATCCTCTTAATCTCCTTTGTTTATCACTGCCAAAGTTTTCTGATTTCTCATGAACAAAGCGTGAAGGAGGGTTTGTTTGTTATATTATTTTTGAGCCGGGCGCACTCTTTGCCAGTTCCTTCTCGTATTATGGGTTTGCACATTAGACATGCAATCCCGGGGTGAAGCTTGTCCAACTTAAAAATATCATGAATTAACTACTACTTCCTCATGAGCTAAAACAGAGGCACAAAAGAGAAATGCTTTTTTTGAATAATTTCGAGATGGTACATGAAAGTCTTCGTTAGGAATGGCAGGTAAATACCATGTATAGGAAGGTATGGTGGACTCATATGGCATAACTGGTTTAAAGGATTTTGGATGCACAAGCAGTCAGTCCGCTTAGTACAGGCGAAGGTTAGCAAAAGACTGGGAGCGACCAACTAAAATAGCAATGGCGGTCATAATCATGCAGAGCGACAAAGCAACATTGAATCAGGCATGGAAGTTATATCGCTACTCAGAAATTAAAGATCATTAAGGCTTGACAGACTTTCTTTACAGTCTTAAATATGCGTGAGCATACGCCAAGTCAATCAAAATAAATTCTTGAAGGAAGATATCACTAAACCATACCACATCATTGGCAAACAAATCATGTTGGTACCTCAATAACACATTGAGAACCTCCCAGCTATTTGAGACTAACCATAAGAAAACATGAACTACTAAGCGCCATTATGCACGTAGCATTTTTATCATAGACATATCAACCAATGCAACAGAAGCAAACTCTCTTAATAAGATAAGCATGATAAATAAAGAGAGTTCAAGCAACCAACTAAACAAATGCTCTTTATAAAGATAAGCATGAATACTAAGAGCTAAGCATGATAGTAGCTATTAAAAGACCAAGAACATACACAGCAAAGATAAACATGAAAATTCTATGTTGTGTTCTAGGTAGAAGTGGAGCGTGTTTCTCTCCCACATAAAGAAAGCTGAGTTCCGACTCGTTATGAAAAGCTAAAGAAAACTAAAAAAGAAACTAAAAGCAAGACGCTCCAAGCATAGCACATAACACATGAAGTGATAAAAATATAGTGGAACGAAAGACGAACTGATAATGTTGATGGAGAAGGGGATGCACGGGGGCATCCCCAAGCTTAGAAGCTTGAGTCTTCTTGAATATTTCTTTGGGGTGCATGGGGGCATCCCCAAGCTTGAGCGTTTGACACTCCTGAATCTTTTTATCATCTTCCCTCGCACACTTGAAAACTCCCTTCATACATAACTCATCATAATCTGATTAGCGAGGTTAGTACCCATAATAAAATAAGTGTTCCTTGCTGGAAATAAGGATATTCTTGAAGGTCTACTGTTTCTCAAGATTGCCAAAAGGTTTTTGCAAAGAAAAAGCAAGCTCAAGGTTTGCAAAATGAAGGAAAGGCAAAATAGGACAGAATCTTTGAAAAACAGACCAGCAGGTAGTAAATGATTTTTTCGGGGCACTTCTGCAACTCAAATCAAAAAACTCAGAACAGATGCCCGAAAGCCAATTGTATAGAGCACGCTGTCGAAAAAATTCAGACCAAAAAGATGATCTGGTTATTTTATACGATTTTTTCTATCCAAGGATAGAATCTGTTTCCTGGACAGCACGTCACAACTTTTGAACTTTCTTGCAATCAGAGGGTACACTTGGCACAAAGCTGAAAAGTAAAGATACAATGATGTTGCTACTGTAGTAACAACATCAAGACACAACAAAAGCAAAATAAAATTTTATTCATTGTGGGCTGCCTCCCAAAAGCGCTTTCTTTTATGCCTTTAAGCTAGGCATAAGACTTTAATAATGCTCTCGTAG
The DNA here is from genome assembly GCA_902687465.1 of Secale cereale. Lineage (NCBI taxonomy): Eukaryota > Viridiplantae > Streptophyta > Magnoliopsida > Poales > Poaceae > Secale > Secale cereale. The sequence continues at coordinate 664,459,602 of LR738711.1, forward strand.
GAATAAGAGTTGAAGAACAAAAGAGAGCATCAAGAAGCAAATACCAAACACATTTAAGCCTAACATGCTTCCTATGCATAGGAATATTGCAATAGAATAATTCATTGAAGCACAAAGCAACTAGCATAGGAAGGCAAAACAAGCATAACTTCAAAATATTCACCATAAAGAGAGGAAACTTCTTATTATTAAGATATTTAGAACCAAGTCTCCCTCTCTCATTATAAATTTCAGTGGCATCATGGATGAACTCAACAATATAAGCATCACATAAAGCATTGTTACCATGATCCACATGCAAAAAGGTACTCTTACTCTCCACATAAGCATAATCTTTCTCATTGGTAATAGTGGGAGTAGGACTATCATAAACAACTTGAACACTATAGATTAATTGTGTATTAGGAGGGCGGTGTTCAACAAGGGAGTAATTCCCTCCATGATTATGACAAGTTTCATAAGGATAATTTCTCCTTATGTCATAGGTACCTTTATAATCACTATAGATTGGAGTTATAACATCATCATGGTAGGGAAGAGCATTATCATTGCTAGCAACTATATTTGTAAACATGTTGTCTTTATTCTTACTAGCAAGAGAATTATCAATTATCACATCACTAGTGGGTAAAGGATTTGCATTCCTATCATCCCCAAGCTTAGAGCTTCCCATATCATCACTTTCAGAGTTGGTATCAAAAAGATTTTCAAGATCATAAGTAGCATTATCATCATTTTCCCAATCACAATAAGTAACATGCATATCATAATCAAAATCATCTTCAATAGTACCTACGGACGTATCATCAAGATGATAATTAAGGCAATAAACTTCACCTTCTTCTTTAAACTTACAACCGTTAGGATAAAAGTTGACGGGAGGAATATGCTCAGGCCAGGTTGATACCCATTCTTCTTCCTTCTTGCTCCGCTTCCTCCTCCTCTTCTTTTTCTTCTTCTTCACCTTAGGAGGTAGTGGTTGGAGATGAAGCTTCTCCACATATCCTGGTTTATCATTAGAAACAGTAGAGGAAACTTGGGAGAAACTCTCCTTTTTATTAGCAGAAATATAAGAAACATTTTTATACTTTGGTAAAGTTCCCTCCTTTCTAATCTTACTTATGTATCATTTTCATGGCAATTAACAACACAATAGAGATGGCAGTTTTGCAAAGTATTTCTTACTCCTATGGCATTAACATCTAGCCAAGAAGTCTTTTCTGTTAACTCTTCACACATCAAAAATAACATAAGCTCATCATAAAGATCAGAGGTGATCATGTTATCACACAACTGGTTAACAGTTATGTTTTGAAAGTTCATGCATTGAAAATTAAAGTGACCCTCTATACGGCAAAGTTCACAAGTAAAAGGATAAAGGTCACACAATTCTCTAGCAATTTCATTTAAATCTCTGACCCAAGTGATTGTTCTTTCATGCTTATGTTGCTTACAATACTTCTCTTCTTCAATCATAGGCCTTTCACAGGGTCTATCCACTCCACAAAAATTAACATGCTTATATAAAACTTCATTTTTAGGAATTGGATCATGCATGTTGCAATCATCATGAACAATTTCATTTTCTTTGCAAGTCTCTTTAAAAGGTTTATGATACTTGATCCAATCCTCCTTAGGCATATTAAGATGTGAAGCAAATGATTTGAGGAAATCAACAAGGAGTTGAGAATCAAGCCCAAATTTAGCACTAAACTTATTAAAACTTGTAGTTTCAACAAAGGACTTAATGCAATCATACTCATAAATTATACCTGACTCTTTACCTTTGTCGATCTCCCAATCTTCAGTGTTGCGTTGAATTCTTTCAAGGAGTTCCCATTTAGCATCAGTCTTTTCGTTTGTGAAAGAACCCATAGAGGAAGTGTCGAGCAAATCTTTATTCTGTCGAGAAAGCCTCGCATAGAAATTAGTAATAATCATATCTTTGGGGAGCCCATGGTTAGGACATTTTAGCATTAATGTTTTCAGTCTCCCCCAAGCTTGAGCTATGCTCTCTCCGTCACGAGGATAGAAATTATAAACATAATTCCTATTCTCATGGACTTCATGAAGAGGATAAAACTTGGAGTAAAAGAGAGACATAAGCTCTTGCCAATCAAGCAAGTGCGAGTTATCGAGAAGCTTATACCAATCTGAAGCTTTATTTATAAGTGATACGGCGAACAATTTCCTCATGACAAACTCCCTTGATACACCTGCAAGCTTAAATAATGAACATAGTTGTGACAGATATAGCAAGTCATCGGGATGTCTGTCTCCTGCATAACGATTAGCCAAAACATGGTCGATAATACCAGCTGGTATTTTATAGGGCACAATTTCAGTAGGGGGAGGAGCAACCACCACAGGTGTGGGGCGTCTTCCCGCAAGCAACGATCCAATAGCAAGGTTGTCCATAAGCATAACTAGTGAAATAAAAACAAGAAACAAAAATATTTAATTGCAAGATCTAAAGATATACCTTCAAGCGCTGACCTCCCCGGCAACGGCGCCAGAAATAGCTTGATGTCTACACACGCTTCTACTCTTGTAGACTATGTTGGGCCTCCAAGCGCAGAGGTTTGTAGGACAGCAGCAATTTCCCTCAAGTGGATGACCTAAGGTTTATCGAACTCAGGGAAGTAGAGGTTGAAGATGGTCTCTCTCAAGCAACCCTGCAACTAAGATACAAGAAGTCTCTTGTGTCCCCAACACACCTAATACACTTGTTAGATGTATAGGTGCACTAGTTCGGCGAAGAGATGTTAAATGGCAAATGATATGGATGGCAAAACAAAGTAATATAAATCTGTAATAAAAAGTGCAGCAAGCAAACAAGTGGTAAACGTGAGCACAAATGGTATTGCAATGGTGGAAACAAGGCCTAGGGTTCATACTTTCACTAGTGGCAACTCCCAACAACATTAACATAATCGAATCACATGATATTTCCCATAAAACATGCAAAGGGGACGCACTCGGAGGTCATTCCTTCGTGGTCAAGAGAGGACGAGAATTATGTAGGGCTACAAAAGCACGCCTCAAAGTTCGTAGTTCTCAATCTAAGGATTTCCCAATGTCACCGCGGCCATCCAAAGAGAGTCCCACAATCAACACAACATATCTAAAGGATAGTCAAAGACAAGCACCAAGAGACTCTCAATCTTCAATCAACACACAAGAGAGTAAATCACTCATGAAAATATTTTTCTAATCCATGTCCAATAGACCGCTGTCACCTTGGTCTCGGGGATTATACTAGATAAAGACAAGTGAGTACATCAATCCAATACATAGAATAAGGGGAAATATCATGGGATCACCCTAGATTAACATAGCCTATGATCACAACGAAGATCACATCATGGGAGAGAGAATTGACCACATAGCTACTGGTAAGAACCTCAGCCCCGAGGAGGAACTACTCCCGCATCATGGAGGGAGGAAGCAACGTCGATGGAGATGAATCCGGGGGCACTTCCCCGTCCTGGCAGGGTGCCGGCACAGGAAATCTGGTCCCCCGAAGCTTGATGGCGATGGCGGCGGAGATCGGAATTGCGTTTGGAGAAAAGGGGTTCGGAATCAGGGTTTTCTCGACGGGTGTTAAATATATGCCAAAGGGGGGCATCAGCGGAGGTCTGGGGGGCCCAGGCGCCCCCCGGCGCGGCCAGGAGGGGGGCCGCCTGGGCAGGCCGCCTGGAGCCCCTCTGGCTCCCCTCTGGCCCTACTTTGGCCACCTGGAAGCTTCCGGAACGCTGATTTTTTATATAATTTTTCCGGGATTTTTCTGGCAGTTCTCGTAATGGGAAAACCTGAAATACAAAAACAGCAGAAAACAGAAACTGGCACTGGGGTGCACTGAGTTAATAGGTTAGTCCAAATATGATCAAAAGTGTATGGAAGTGTATAAATATCATAGCAATATCACCCAAAAGAGGCATGGAGCAAGCAGAAATTATAGATACGTTTTGGACGTATCACGTGTTGATCTTCCGAGGCCGGGCATTGACCCAGAAAGGTGTTTCCGGCCAGAGATGATCAAGCGTGAGGGTAACGTGGTGCACCCCTACAGGGAAGTTATCTATTCGAATAGCCGTGTCCACGGTAACGGACGTTCAGTCTTATATCCTGATCTATTTTAACTAGAAATGGATACTTGAGATATGTGTTGGATATGTGGCTGCGAGATTACTTTCTCGCAGGGAGTCGAGGAAGGATCTCTAGGCCGTTAATACTACAACATGCTTGTTAATTATAAATTGCTATTATGTATTTCTTTCTACTGCCGCAAGATGGTGCTTTCCAAAAGATGCTTGAAGATGCTAGTCTTCGATAGGCTAGGCTTTTCCCCTCCTCTTCTGGCATTCTGCAGTTCAGTCCACATATACAGCTTTCCCTTTGATACTGATGCATACTTAGTATAGATCTGATGCTTGCGAGTACTTTGGATGAGTACTCACGGTTGCTTTGCTCCCCCTTTTCCCCCTCTTTCTTCTTTCTGGTTGTTGCAACCAGATGGCGGATCCCAGGAGCCAGATGCCACCCCAGTCGGCTACTACTACTACCCCAACGGAGCCTACTACTACGTGGAGACAGCTGACGACCAGGAGTAGTTAGGAGGTCCCAGGCAGGAGGCCTTGCCTCTTCGATCGTTGATGTTTGTGCTAGCCTTCTTAAGGCAAAACTTGTTTAACTTATGTCTGTACTCAGATATTGTTGCTTCCGCTAACTCTGTTGCTTTCGAGCTTCTGTATTCGAGCCCTCAAGGCCCCTGGCTTGTAATATGAAGCTTGTATTATTTTAATTTGTGTCTAGAGTTGTGTTGTGATATCTTCCCGTGAGTCCCTGATCTTGGTCGTACACATTTGCGTGCATGATTAGTGTACGGTCAAATCGGGGGCGTCACAAGTTGGTATCAGAGCCGACTGCCTGTAGGATCCCCCTTTCCAACTCCTTGGCCGAAGTTGAGTCTAGTCTTTGAAAAACTGTTTTACTAACATGGCTGTGTGGCTTACGAGCCCACGTCGCCAATTGGGTGGTATTAGGATCTTTTACTCCTCGATCTTTACTCCGGGACTTTGAACTCTCTTCTATTCGGGTTAAACGAATTTACTAACTCAAACATTAGGATCCCGTGACCACATTCACCCCAAAGATGGATATATCCATAGTTTTCCTTAGTATAGTAGTTTTGAATAGTGCACACTATGTCCTGTTGTCTACATCGATGCATTCATAGTGTTTCCTTCACTATGCAAGTTTCATCATGAATGGTCACTAGTCTTAGCAAATGCTCAATGCTAAACTACTCCCTGTTACATTTTAGCAGGATGGCTGACAATCCACCACCTCCACCCTATATTGCCGCATTGATGCAGCAGTTTGAACTGAATCGTCAGCTTATGACTGGAGTAATGGCTCAGCTTCCAAACCAGAATGCTCATCAACAGCTTGCCCCAATAACACTGCCAGAATTTATGCGCCTCAACCCGTCCATTTTCTGCAACTCCACCAATCCCATGGATGCTGATGATTGGCTTCGTGACATCCAGATTGAGATGAAGTCAGCTAGTGTTGCTCCTGCCAATTATGTCACCTTTGCGACATTTCACTTGAAAGGTCCAGCTGCCCAATGGTGGGAAAGCCATAGGGGTATGCTGCCGGCTGAAACTATAACCACTTGGCAGGAATTTCAGTTAGCCTTCCGTGCACGGCACATTCCTCAAGGTCTGATGGACCAGAAGAAGAAGGAGTTTCGCAAACTCTCACAAGGCACAATGACTATGGACGAATATCAAAAGAAATTCCTTGAATTATCCCGCTATGCTGAGGATGACGTCGACACTGACGCTCGTAAGCAGGAGAAATTCCGTGAAGGATTGCGTCCCGATATAAAGCTCGCACTTGTTGCTCATGATTGCGTAGACTTTGCGACGCTTGTCAGCCAGGCTTTTCGAACTGAAACTGGTCTAACCGAGTACCAGGAGTCGCTCAAGCGTACTAGAGATGTAGGCCCATCCTCGGGCCAGCCTTCTCAGAAACGTCGAGTCTGGATCCCACACAATGTTCATCACCGACCTGCTCCGACACCAAGGCCGTCTTATGTTGCACCTCGTCTGCCTCCGCCGCCGAGTCAACTAACTATTCAGGGTGGACAATCCAATAATGTGGCTCCTCCCCATAATGATGGCTTATGTCGCAAGTGTGGACAACCAGGGCACCTTGCTATCAACTGTCGCACGGGTCAGCCGCAAAATGCTCCACGTCCTCATATTGGTCGTAAGAAGGGCCGTCGAACCCATCATACCGGACGTTGTAGTGCCGGACCACCTGCTATGACTGGTGGTCAAGTCACCCATGTCAAGATTGAAGAAGCTCGTGAGTCCCCAAAAATCGTGATGGGTACCCTTCACGTTAATTCAGTGCCAGCTTCTGTTCTCTTTGATTCAGGAGCATCGCATGCCTTTGTGTCCCAACAATTTGCTCAGTTGCATGGGCTTGGTATGGAAAATTTGCCCACTCCTTTAGCAGTTCAATCTCCGAGATCCAAATGGCAAACCACAATGTTATGCCCTCGCAACCAAATCGAGATTGGAGGTCTGCTATTTCCGGCTTCTCTCATTGTGCTCGGACCTTCCAATATAGACATCATTCTTGGTATGGATTGGTTGACAGCCCATAATGCTTTGATTGACTGTGCTGCCAAGACAGTCCAGCTCACTCACCCTTCTGGCCAGGCAGTCCAATACTCAACCCAAGCAGCGCAGGATGCCGAGAATCAGATATATGTTCTGAATGCATTGAATTCTTCACCTCTTGAAGGAATAGAGAACATTCCGGTCGTTCGTGATTTCAAAGATGTCTTTCCAGAAGAACTTCCAGGAATACCCCCTGCTAGGGCTGTTGAATTCATCATAGACTTGAAGCCAGGTACTACTCCTATTGCCAAGCGGCCATACAAGATGCCGCCGCATGAACTCCTTGAGCTTAAGGAGGAAATCGACACTTCACTTCGTCAGGGTTTTATCCGTCCAAGTTCATCTGCTTGGGGAGCACCTTCTCTCTTTGTCAAGAAGAAGGATGGTACAAATCGTTTGGTCCAAGATTAACGACCTATCAACCAGGCAACAATTCAGAACAAGTATCCGCTTCCCAGAATCAACGATCTGTATGATCAACTTGCTGGCTCCTCAGTATTCTCTAAACTTGATTTGAGGTTGGGTTACCACCAGATTCGGGTTCGTGAAGAGGATATTCCCAAGACCGCATTCGTTACTCGATATGGTTCATACGAGTACACCGTCATGTCTTTCGGCTTGACCAATGCTCCAGCAACGTTCTCCCGATTAATGAACTATATATTCATGGAATACCTCGATAAGTTTGTCGTGGTTTATCTGGATGATATCCTTGTATATTCCAAGAACAAAGAAGAACATGCTGAACATCTTCGTCTTGTTCTGGAAAAGCTTCGAGAGCATCAACTATATGCTAAGTATTCCAAGTGTGAATTTTGGCTTCCCGAAGTAACCTACCTTGGCCATGTGATCTCCAAGGATGGTATTGCCGTCAACCCTGAGCGAGTTCAGGCTATTCTTGATTGGACTCCTCCGAAGAATGTCAAACAAGTCAGAAGTTTTCTCGGACTCGCCAGCTATTGCCGTCGATTTGTCGAGAACTTCTCCAAGATTGCCAAGCCTCTGACTGGTCTGCTTCACAAAGGTGTCAAGTTCGAATGGACAGAAAAGTGTCAGGAAAGTTTCCAGGCACTCAAAGACAAACTGACTTCTGCCCCAGTGCTTGCTCCTCCAGATACTAAGAAGGATTTCGTCATTTACTGCGATGCTTCACGTCAAGGATTGGGCTGTGTCCTAATGCAAGAGCGCAAGGTGATTGCTTATGGCTCTTGTCAGTTGCGCCCTCATGAAGAGAACTATCCAGTTCATGACCTCGAGCTTGCTGCTGTCATATATGCTTGTAAACAGTGGCGACATTACCTTCTCGGTAATCGTTGCGAGATATTCACCGACCACCAAAGTCTGAAGTATCTGTTTACTCAGCCAGACCTGAACCTCCGTCAGCAGAGATGGATGGAGACTGTAGCTGATTTTGACTTGGGTATTTCTTATACACCGGGCAAGGCTAATGTAATGGCTGATGCCTTGAGCTGCAAGTCTTATTGCAACCACCTCCAGGTTCACAAGGTTCAAACCTCGCTTGTTGAAGAATTCAGAAAGCTGAACCTCCATATTGTTCCTCCCGGAGCACTCACACCGCCTCATCCAGAATTTCAGAAGATGAATCTTCGTGTTGTTTCCCAGGGTTCCCTTAATACCCTGGCTGTCGTACCCAATCTCGTGAGCAGTATCAATACTATTCAACATTATGACTCTGAACTCGAGAAGATTAAACGCTATCTCGCAGAAGGAAAGCCCTCATTTTTCACCATTGCCGATGATGGCGCCTTGTACTTCAAGGGTCGCCTAGTGGTGCCATGTGCAAGGAAACACCTGGATCAGACTCCAAAGGTTATGAAAGAAGCTCATGATACACCTCTGTCTATTCATCCTGGTAGTCCCAAGATGTACCAAGACATTCGTCAGAGATTCTGGTGGTCTAATATGAAGCAAGACATTGCTCGTTATGTTGCTGAGTGTGACGTTTGCCGTCGTATCAAAGCAGAACATCAAAGGCCTGCTGGAACTCTACAACCTATCTCTATTCCTGAATGGAAATGGGACCATGTCGAAATGGACTTTGTCACTGGTTTTCCCAAATCGCAGAAAGGTAACGATGCTATTCTTGTCGTCATTGACCGGCTTTCTAAAGTTGCACACTTCCTGGCCGTCAAAGAAACGATCACTGCTAGTCAGCTGGCAACTCTCTATATGTCCAGGATTGTCTCACTCCATGGTATTCCTTTGGTTATTAGCTCAGACCGTGGCAGCTTATTCACTTCAAGATTCTGGGCAAGTTTCCAAGAAGCAATGGGAACCCCTAGATTAACATAGCCTATGATCACAACGAAGATCACATCATGGGAGAGAGAATTGACCACATAGCTACTGGTAAGAACCTCAGCCCCGAGGAGGAACTACTCCCGCATCATGGAGGGAGGAAGCAACGTCGATGGAGATGAATCCGGGGGCACTTCCCCGTCCCGGCAGGGTGCCGGCATAGGAAATCTGGTCCCCCGAAGCTTGATGGCGATGGCGGCGGAGATCGGAATTGCGTCTAGAGAAAAGGGGTTCGAAATCAGGGTTTTCTCGACGGGTGTTAAATATATGCCAAAGGGGGGCATCAGCGGAGGTCTGGGGGGCCCAGGCGCCCCCCGGCGCGGCCAGGAGGGGGGCCGCCTGGGCAGGCCGCCTGGAGCCCCTCTGGCCCCCCTCTGGCCCTACTTTGGCCGCCTGGAAGCTTCCGGAATGCTGATTTTTTATATAATTTTTCCGGGATTTTTCTGGCAGTTCTCGTAATGGGAAAACCTGAAATACAAAAACAGCAGAAAACAGAAACTGGCACTGGGGTGCACTGAGTTAATAGGTTAGTCCAAATATGATCAAAAGTGTATGGAAGTGTATAAATATCATAGCCATATCACCCAAAAGAGGCATGGAGCAAGCAGAAATTATAGATACGTTTTGGACGTATCACGTGTTGATCTTCCGAGGCCGGGCATTGACCCAGAAAGGTGTGTCCGGCCAGAGATGATCAAGCGTGAGGGTAACGTGGTGCACCCCTGCAGGGAAGTTATCTATTCGAATAGCCGTGTCCACGGTAACGGACGTTCAGTCTTATATCCCGATCTATTTTAACTAGAAATGGATACTTGAGATATGTGTTGGATATGTGGCTGCGAGATTACTTTCTCGCAGGGAGTCGAGGAAGGATCTCTAGGCCGTTAATACTACAACATGCTTGTTAATTATAAACTGCTATTCTGTATTTCTTTCTACTGCTGCAAGATGGTGCTTCCCAGAAGATGCTTGAAGATGCTAGTCTTCGATAGGCTAGGCTTTCCCCTCCTCTTCTGGCATTCTGCAGTTCAGTCCACATATACAGCTTTCCCTTTGATACTGATGCATACTTAGTATAGATCTGATGCTTGCGAGTACTTTGGATGAGTACTCACGGTTGCTTTGCTCCCCCTTTTCCCCCTCTTTCTTCTTTCTGGTTGTTGCAACCAGATGGCGGATCCCAGGAGCTAGATGCCACCCCAGTCGGCTACTACTACTACTACCCCAACGGAGCCTACAACTACGTGGAGACAGCTGACGACCAGGAGTAGTTAGGAGGTCCCAGGCAGGAGGCCTTGCCTCTTTGATCGTTGATGTTTGTGCTAGCCTTCTTAAGGCGAAACTTGTTTAACTTATGTCTGTACTCAGATATTGTTGCTTCCGCTAACTCTGTTGCTTTTGAACTTCTGTATTCGAGCCCTCGAGGCCCCTGGCTTGTAATATGAAGCTTGTATTATTTTAATTTGTGTCTAGAGTTGTGTTGTGATATCTTCCCGTGAGTCCCTGATCTTGGTCGTACACATCTGCGTGTATGATTAGTGTACAGTCAAATCGGGGGCGTCACATTGAACCTCTGTTATAAATCCTCGAGTACTGTGTGTGTCAGCATACCGATCCAGGGATGACACTGAGCACAGAGACTTCGGTCCATTCGGATCGTGGTCGCTACACCTAAGTCTGGAGCCAAGTCTGAAACTGAGTGCTTCTACTACAAAGGGACTGGTCACTGGAAGAGGAACTGCCCCAAGTATTTGGCAGATAAGAAGGATGGCAAAGTGAACAAAGGTATATTTGATATACATGTTATTGATGTGTACCTTAGTAATTCTCGTAGTAGCACCTGGGTATTTGATACTGGTTCGGTTGCTAATATTTGTAACTCGAAACAGGGGCTACAGATTAAACGAAGATTAGCTAAGGACGAGGTGACGACGCACATAGGAAATGGTTCCAAAGTAGATGTGATCGCCGTCGGCACGCTACCTCTACATCTACCTTTGGGATTAGTTTTAGACCTATAATTGTTATTTGGTGCCAGCGTTGAGCATGAACATTATATCTGGATCTTGTCTGTTGCAAAACGGTTATTCATTTAAATCAGAGAATAATGGTTGTTCTATTTATATGAGTAATATCTTTTATGGTCATGCACCCTTAATGAAAGGCCTAATTTTGTTGGATCTTGATCGTAGTGATACACATATTCATAATATTGAAGCCAACAGATGCAAAGTTGATAATGATAGTGCAACTTATTTGTGGCACTGTCGTTTAGGTCATATTGATGTAAAGCGCATGAAGAAACTCCATGCTGATGTACTATTGGAATCACTTGGTGCTTGCGAACCATGCCTCATGGGTAAGATGACTAAAACTCCATTCTCCGGAACAATGGAGCGATCAATTGACTTACTGGAAATCATAAATACTGATGTATGTGGTCCAATGAGTGTCGAGGCTCGCGGCGGGTATCGTTATTTTCTGACCTTCATAGATGATTTGAGCAGACATGGGTATATCTACTTGATGAAACACAAGTCTGAAACATTTGAAAGTTCAAAGAATTTCAGAGTGAAGTAGAGAATCAGCGTAACAAGAAAATAAAGTTTCTACGATCTGATCGCTGAGGCGAATATTTAAGTTATGAGTTTGTCCTTCATTTGAAACAATGTGGGATAGTTTCACAACTCACGCCACCTGGAACACCACAGCGTAATGGTGTGTCCGAATGTCGTAACCGTACTTTATTAGATATGGTGCGATCTATGATGTCTCTTACCGATTTACCACTATCATTTTCGGGTTATGCTTTAGAGACAACTGCATTCACGTTAAAGAGGGCACCATCTAAATCCGTTGAGATGACGCCTTATGAACTGTGGTTTGACAAGAAATCCAAGTTGTCGTTTTTTAAAGATTGGGGTTGCGATGCTTATGTGAAAAATCTTCAACCTGATAAGCTCGAACCCAAGTCAAAGAAATGTGTCTTCATAGGATACCCAAAGGAAATTATCGGGTACACCTTCTATCACAGATCCGAAGGCAAGATATTCATTGCTAAGAATGGATCCTTTCTAGAGAAGGAGTTTCTCTCGAAAGAAGTGAGTGGGAGGAAAGTAGAACTTGATGAGGTAATTGTACCTTCTCCAGAATTGGAAAGTAGTTCATCACAGAAATTAGTTCTAGTGATTCCTACACCAATTAGTGAGGAAGCTAATGATTATGATCATGAAACTTCAGATCAAGTTACTACTGAACCTCGTAGGTCAACCAGAATACGTTCCGCACCAGAGTGGTACGGTAACCCGGTTCTCGAAGTCATGTTACTAGACCATGATGAACCTACGAACTATCAGGAAGCGATGATGAGCCCAGATTCCGCAAAATGGCTTGAGGCCATGAAATCTGAGATGTGATCCATGTATGAGAATAAAGTGTGGACTTTGGTTGACTTGCCCGATGATCGGCAAGCCATTGAAAAAATGGATTTTAAAGAGGAAGACTGACGCCGATGGTAATGTTACCGTCTACAAAGCTTGACTTGTTGCGAAAGATTTTCGACAAGCTCAAGGAGTTGACTACGATAAGAATTTCTCACCCGTAGCGATGCTTAAGTCTGCCTGGATCATGTTAGCAATTGTCGCATTTTATGATTATGAAATCTGGCAAATGGATGTCAAAACTGCATTCCTTAATGGATATCTCAAAGAAGAGTTGTATATGATGCAACCAGAAGGTTTTATCGATCCTAAAGGTGCTAACAAAGTGTGCAAGCTCCAACGATCCATCTATGGACTGGTGCAAGCATCTCGGAGTTGGAATATACGCTTTGACGAGGTCATCAAATCATATGGTTTTATACAGACTTTTGGAGAAGCCTGTATTTACAAGAAAGTGAGTGGGAGCTCTGTAGGATTTCTGATATTATATGTGGATGACATATTGTTGATTGGAAATGATATATAATTTCTGGATGGCATAAAAGGATACTTGAATAAGAATTTTTCAATGTAAGACCTCGGTGAAGCTGCTTATATATTGGGCATCAAAATCTATAGAGTGTGATGGCCTGGCTTATTAGGGATGATAGACTACTAATATCAATAAGGAATTCCTTCTTTTCCGGGAGCCCATGCAGATAGAACTCCAAAGTTAAGCGTGCTCAGTTTGGAGTAGTTTCAGGATGGGTGACCGATCGGGAAGTTGCTCACGGGTGTGCACGAGTGAGAACAAAGTGCGCAGAAAAGACTAGTATTGATATGTGGGGCCTTTCTAGATCCCGCCAAGAGTAATGACCACCGGCGGGTGTGTCCGGGGCGTTACAAGTTGGTATCAGAGCCGACCCTCGCGGTTACACGGATGTTTGCGGATAGCTTCACGGTCATGTCGTTCATGACGTTTGTGACCCGTTGTGGCACACGGCATGGCACATGTATTGGACTGGATGCATAGACGTTTGTGCCAAGAGGGAACGTTCCTGTGGCCCGACGAGGACGTTGGTTCCTCTGAGTGAGGGTGTATGTGATTGCCTGGCTTATTAGGGATGATAGACTACTCATATCAATAAGGAATTCCTTTTTTCGAGAGCCCATTCGGATAGAACTCCAAAGTTAAGCGTGCTCAGCTTGGAGTAGTTTCAGGATGGGTGAAAGACCGGGAAGTTGCTCCCGGGTGCGCACGAGTGAGGACAAAGTGCGCAGAAAAGACTAGTATTGATATGTGGGGCCAGTCTAGATCCCGTCAGGAGTAACGACCTCCGACTGGTGTGTCCGGGGCATTACATAGAGATAGATTAAGACTCTTTCTTGCCTGTGTTACAAGGTGTGAAGTTGAGTAAGACTCAATGCCGACCACTGCAGAAGATAGAGAGAAAATGAAATTCATTCCCTATGCTTCAGCCATAGGTTCTATCATGTATGCAATGATGTGTACCAGACCTGATGTGTGCCTTGCTATAAGTCTAGCAGGGTGGTACCAAAGTAATCCAGGAGTGGATCACTGGACAACGGTCAAGAATATACTGAAGTACCTGAAAAGGACAAAGGATATGTTTCTCGTTTATGGAGGTGACAAAGAGCTCGTCGTTAATGGTTACGTTGATTCAAGCTTTGACATTGATCCGGATGACTCTAAGTCACAAACCGGATACGTATTTTTGTTGAACGGTGGAGCTGTCAGTTGGTGCAGTTCCAAGCAGAGCGCCGTGGTGGGATCTACGTGTGAAGCGGAGTACATAGCTGCTTCGGAAGCAGCAAATGAAGGAGTCTGGATGAAGGATTTCATATCTGATCTAGGTGTAATACCTAGTGCATCGGGTCCAATGAAAATCTTTTGTGACAACACTGGAGCAATAGCCTTGGTGAAGGAATCCAGGTTTCACAAGCGAACCAAGCACATCAAGAGACGCTTCAACTCCATTCGCGATGAACTCAAGGAGGGAGACATAGAGATTTGCAAAATACATATGGATCTGAACATCGCAGACCCGTTAACTAAGCCTCTTCCACGAGAAAAACATGATCAACACCAAGACTCCATGGGTGTTAGAATCATTACTATGTAATCTTGATTATTGACTCTTGTACAAGTGGGAGACTGAAGGAAATATGCCCTAGAGGCAATAATAAAGTTGTTATTTATATTTCCATATATATCATGATAAATGCCTTTTATTCATGCTAGAATTGTATTATCCGAAAACTTGATACATGTGTGAATACATAGACAAAACAGAGTGTCCCTAGTATGCCTCTACTAGACTAGCTCGTTAATCAAAGATGGTTATTTTTCCAAACCATAGACATGTGTTGTCATTTGATCAACGGGATCACATCATTATGAGAATGATGTGATGGATAAGACCATCCGTTATCTTAGCACTATGATCGTTTAGTTTTACTGCTATTTCTTTCTTCATGACTTATACATGTTCCTCTAACTAGGAGATTATGCAACTCCCGAATACCATAGGAACACCTTGTGTGCTATCAAACGTCACAGCGTAACTAGGTGATTATAAATATGCTCTACATGTGTCTCCAAAATTGTTTGAGGTGTTGCCATTGATCAAGATTAAGTTTTGTCACTCCGAGTGTCGGAGAGGTATCTCCGGGCCCTCTCGGTAATACTCATCATAATAAGCCTTGCAAGCAAAAGACTAATGAGTTAGTCACAAGATGATGTATTACAGAACGAGTAAAGAGACTTGCCGGTAACGAGATTGAACTAGGTATGATGATACCGACGATCAAATCTCGGGCAAGTAACATACCGATGACAAAGGGAACAACACATGTTGTTGTGCGGTTTGACCGATAAAGATCTTCATAGAATATGTAGGAGCCAATATGAATATCCAGGTCCACTATTGGTTATTGACCGGAGATGTGTCTCGGTCATGTCTACATAGTTCTCGAACCCGTAGGATCAGCACGCTTAACGTTCGATGACGATCGGTATTATGAGTTTCTGTGTTTTGATGAACCGAAGGTTGTTCGGAGTCCCGGATGAGATCACGGACATGACGAGGAGTCTCGAAATAGTCGAGACATAAATATTGATATATTGGACGACTATATTCGGACACCAGAAGTGTTCCGGAGAAGTTTCAGATAAAATCGAAGTGCCAGAGGGTTACCGGAACCCCCTGGGGGAACTAATGGGCCACATGGGACTTAGTGGAGACAGAGAGGGGCGGCTAGGGCAGGCCGCGCGCCCCCTCCCCCTTGGGTCCGAATTGGACTAGGGAAGGGGGGCCCCTTTCCTTCTCACTCTCCATCTCCTTACTTCCCCCTCTCACCCTCTTGGTGGACTCCTACTAGGAATAGGATTCCTATTCCTAGTAGGACCCCCCTTGTGGGGCGCGCCCTAGGAGGGCCAGCCAGCCTCCCCTTGGTCCTTTATATACGGGGGCAGGGGCACCCTAGAACACATAAGTTGACAATTGTTTTAGCCGTGTGCGGTGCCCCCCTCCACTATTACACACCTCGGTCATATTGTCGCAATGCTTAGGCAAAGCCCTGCGTCAGTAACTTCATCAACACCGACACCACACCGTTGTGCTGACGAAACTCTCCCTCGGCCTCAACTGCATCAAGAGTTTGACGGATGTCACTGAGCTGAACGTGTGCAGATCGCGGAGGTGCCATGCGTTCGGTGCTTGATCGGTTGGATCACGAAGACATTCGACTACATCAACCGTGTTACTAAACGCTTCCGCTTTCGATCTATGAGGGTACGTGGACACACTTTCCCCGCTCGTTGCTATGATTCTCCTAGATAGATCTTGCATGATCGTAGATTTTTTTTTGAAATACTACGTTCCCTAACAGAGTTCCGGAGCACGACAGCGTGGTGACGGTGATGGTGATGCGATCTTCGCAGGGCTTCGTCTAAGCACTACGAAAATATGACCGAGGAAGTAAACGATGGATGGAGGCACCGCACACAGCTAAGACAATGGTGTGTCCTTGTGCGGTACCCCCTCCCCATGTATATATAGGTGGGAGGGGAGGGGAGGCAGACATGCGCTCCCTAGGGCTAGCCGCCGACCCCTAGGGCCCCTACCTTGCCCTACACCCCCTTTCCTTGTATCAACAAGGTGGAAGGAAAGATGGGGGAGGGAAGGAAGGGGGATCCTACTCCACACTTTCCTTTCCCTCCCCTCTTTCTGTCTCCTCCTCATAGGGCCAGCCTCTATAGGGGCGCACCAACCCCTTGTGGGCTGGTGTGTTGTGATACGTCCAAAACGTATCTATAATTTCTGCTTGCTCCATGCCACTTTTGGGTGATATTGCTATGATATTCATACACTTCCATACACTTTTGATCATATTTGGACTAACTTGCTAATCCAGTGCACCCCAGTGCCAGTTTCTGTTTTCGGCTGTTTTTGTATTTCAGGTTTTCACGTTTCGAGAACTGCCCAGAAAAATCCAGAAAAATTATATAAAAAATCAGCGAACCGGGAACGACACTGCGTCCGAAGGGCAGCCTGGGGGGGGGGGGGCACAGGGGCTCCAGGCGCCCTGTGGGCGCGCCCCCCCTGGGCCGCGCCGGGGGGGCGCCTGGGCCCCCCGAGGCTCCCCCGATGCCCTACTTTGGCATATATTTAAAGGGTTCCTCGAAACCCTCGAAACAGGACTTATTTTCGGGATCCTATCTCTGTTCCGCCGCCGCCGCCGCTTCCAAGATCGGGAGCACCAGGAGAACTCTTCCCGGCACCCTGCCGGAGGGGAGGATCACCACCGGGAGCTTCTCCACCACCATGGACGCCTCCCGGATGACTCGTGAGTAGTCTCCCTTGGACCATGAGTCCATGACCAGTAGCTATGTGATGTTCTCCTCCCGTTTTTGTGCTTCACTAATTAGTCCTCGTGAGCTGCCCTACATGATCGAGGCACCTATGTAATCCTTATGCTGTTGATATGTTGAGTTTGCTGGGATCCGATGGATTATGAGAATATGTTCAGATTGTTCTTGAGTAATATATTTGGTTCACCTCTTTTATATTTTAGTTCATAAGTAATTCTTGCATGTTCTCCGTTGTTATTTATTGCTTTGGCCAAGTAGTAGGTAGTGACTCCAAGAGGGAACGTTATGCTCGATTGTGGGTTCATGCCCCTCGATGACTAGCTTGAGTGACAGAAACATGAGTCTAGGGGATGTGCTGTTGCCACAAGGGGGAAAACAACGGTGCTTGTGCCCGCGGGTGCAAGGATTGTTTACTTTACGCAAAATTCTTTTAATGCAGTTGTCTGTTGCATTGAGTTTACACTATGGGTGGGGCTCGCAACTTAATACTAGCGAGATGTTCTGGATAGATATCTCAAGGTGGATGATTAGTAGTAGATATTGATGGATTTCGGTCTACTTACTTTGGCGTACCGCCCATGCTTTGAACCTCAACCTTTCTTGCAATGTAGTCAGCATTGGTTTGCGTTCGTGGTCCTGTCAATTGCCCAGCTGTAATTTGTTTACCTCACATAGCTGTTTTATCGTCTTTTGGGAGAGAGACATCACTAGTGAACATCATGAGACTCCGGTCCATATTACCATCATTGATCACATCCACTATTTACTTTTCGCTATTTTATTTACTATTGCAAAACACTATCTATCACTACTATCATATTGCTTTTAACCCTTTGTGAACTACAAGGCCGGAGAGATTGACAACCTCTCTGTACTCGTTGGGAGCAAAGTTATTTGTATCTATGTGCAGGTCCACGTTGATTGCTAATTGCGCCGTTAGCAGTTGACACCTACCTGTTGAACCTAGGAGTCTCTGGGGATTCGATCCTTGGCATCTTTGCTAGGGGAAAACACTTCTACTTACTGCATCTTACACCTTCCACTTGGGGTAACCAACGAGGGGTTCGAGGCCCATCAAGGAGTATTTTCTGGCGCCGTTGCCGGGGACTCCACTCTTCAGGATAGGGGAGTTGCATGCTATCTTTTACCTTTGCTTTTTAGTCTTGTTAGTTTACTTTTCATTTTTGCTTTAGTTCCTTTTATCGAAAATCACAAAAATAGTTATCTTTTTCTTTAGCTATCATTATGTCGGGTCCTTTTGTCTTTGACGAGGCAGAAGTTCTCACCTTTAAACAAAGAGGTGGGGAAAGTTTGAAAGATGCTTGGTATAGAATTAATGATTCACAAAAAAGAGCCACCAAGAAGCAACCTACTACTATCTTGCTTAGAAATTTTTATGTTGGAATTACTTCTTGGAATAGGTTTATTCTAGATACTGCTATCAATAGGAATTTCCTAGAGGCCCCAGTTTGGGAGTCTCTTAGTATTATTGAAAATCTTGTTGGGGGTCCCCCTGTTGTTAGCATTCGAGAGGACATCACCCTAGCTCACATTATGAAAAAACTTGAAAAAATAGAGCTAGAGATGCCAAGCACTAATAAGATGAATGAGTTGGATAGAAAGATCCAAGGGAATTTGAATAGACTTGATAGCTCCATGCATAAATTTTTTAAAATTTTGGAGACCGTCAAATTCCATGATTCTGACTCTTCTAGGATGGACAAGATTGAGGAAATATTTGATACCTTAGGAACTACTTTCTCCTCGATCAAAACCGAAAAGGTAGAAACTCTGGCAAAGAGGGAGCCTAAGTTCGTTCACGTTCCAAAGGCTCCCCGTTCTAAAAGCAATCCACCAATTGCCAAAGGGGTTGAAACCGTAAAGACTTTGGAAGAAACACCTATCGTTGATGAATTTATAAATGAATCTTCCCTTGACTTTTATCCTTTTGGTCTTCTACCTAGAAGTATCTCTATGAGGCCTTTATTTGAGAGTCCTCTTAAGACTAGTTGTATTATTGTAGAGCTTTTTGATGATCTTGATGATGGTTTAATTGATACAACTTGATCTATGCATTATGCCTAGCTTAAAGGCATAAAAGAAAGCGCTTTTGGGAGGCAGCCCACATGAATAATTTTTTTGCTTTTGTTGTGTATTCATGTTGTTTACTGCTGTAGCATCATCATTGTATCTTTGATTTTCATATTTGGGCCAAGTATAGCCTCTGATTGCTAGAAAGTTCAAAAGTTGTGAGGTGCTGTCCAGGAAACAGATTCTGTCCTTGGATAGAAAAATTCGTATAAAATCGCCAGATCATCTTTTTGGTCTGAATTTTTTCGACAGCGTTCTCTATATAATTGTCTTTCGTGCGTCAGTTCTGAGTTTTTTGATTTGAGTTGCAGAAGTATCCCGAACAGGTCAATTACTGCCTGCTGTTCTGTTTTTCACAGATTCTGTCCTGTTTTGCCTTACCTTCACTTTGCAAATTGAGAACTTGCTTTTTCTTTGCAAAAACCTTTTGGCAATCTTGAGAAACAGTAGAACTTCAAGAATATCCTTATTTCCAGCAAGGTATAATTATTTTATTAAGGGTACTAACCTCGCTAATCAGATTATGATGAGTTGTGTATGAAGGGAGTTTTCAAGTGTGCGAGGGAAGATGATAAAAAGATTCAGGAGTGTCAAGCGCTCAAGCTTGGGGATGCCCCCGTGCACCCCCAAGAAATATTCAAGGAGACTCAAGCATCTAAGCTTGGGGATGCCCCCCGTGCATCCCCTTCTCCATCACCATTATCAGTTCGTCTTTCGTTTCGCTATATTTTTATCACTTCATGTGTTATGTGCTATGCTTGGAGCGTCTTGCTTTTAGTTTTCCTTTTAGTTTTTCATAACAAGTCGGAACCCATCATTCCTTTATGTGGGAGAGAAACACGCTCCACCTCTACCTAGAACATTACATAGAATTTTCATGTCTATCTATGCTGTGTGTGTTCTTTGTCTTTAAATAGCTACTATCGTGCTCTGCTCTTATTATTCATGACTATCTTTTCAAAGAGCTTTTATTTAGTTGGTTGCTTGAACTCTCTTTAATTACCATGCTCACCTTATTAAGATAGTTTGCTTCCGTTGCATGGGTTAATGTGTCTATGATAAAGATGCTACTTTTATGATGGTGCTTAGTAGTTCAGGTTTTCTTATGGTTAATCTCAAATAGCTGGGAGGTTCCCAATGTGTTATTGGAGTGCCAACTTGGTTTGTTTGATGATGTGGTATGGTTTAGTAATATCTTCCTTCGAGAATTTATTTTGATTGACTTGGCGTATGCTCACGCATATTCAAGACTGTAAAGAAAGTCTGTCAAGCCTTGATGATCTTTTATTTCTGAGTAGCGATATAACTACCATGCCTGATTCAATATTGCTTTGTCGCTCTGCATGATTATGAACGTCATTGCTCTCTTAGTTTGTCGCTCCCAGTCCTTTGCTAACCTCCACCTGCACTAAGCAAATTAACCATGCAATACATAGCTCATGGGAAAGTAGCCTAAAAACTATTGTGGTAAAGAATATGTTGCCTATGTATCTTATTTCTTATGAGTTGCTTGCTGAGCGGTAACCATGTTTCTGGGGACGCCATCAACTATCACACTTTTGTTGAATATCATGTGAGTTGCTATGCATGTTCGTCTTGTCTGAAGTAAGGGTGATTTACCGTGGGTTGAATTAATATGCATATTGTTAGAGAAGAACATTGGGCCGCCAACCAAAGCCATGCATCATGGTGGAAGTTTTAGCTTGGACCTTAATCCTCAATCTCTCATGAGAATATGCTTATGCATTAAAGAGGAGTCCATGATCTATTTTCTATGTCCCGGTATGGATGTCCTCAAGTTGAGATCTATCAAAAATGAGAAATCAAATGCGATCTATCTCCTTGGACCTTTTTACAGGTGGCATAGAGGTACCCCTTTGTGACACTTGGTTAAAACATATGCAATGCAATGATAACCCATGGGGATCCGAGCTAATTAGGACAAGGAGCGAGCACTATTGGTATTCGATGCATGAGGCTTGCAACTTATAGGATGTTTTATGCATGACACATATGAAGTACTACTATCGTTGACACAATTGCTTCCATGTTTCCAAAATAAAAAGCTCTAGCACTTCAAGCACCAACTACTGAGAGCATGATTGTCATTCTGAGTGTAATGTGCATTGTCCCAGAGTAGCATTGTCTTTTGCATGATTGTGATATCGTTTATTCTGAAATGATTGTATCTAGTCATCACTTAAACCTTGAAGGTGTCCCTGCATTTATGTTTTGCATCACTAAAGGGGGCAAGCTACATATCACTTTATCATATTTGCACATCATGTTCATTGCAAATCTTTTTGATGTTTCAGTTTCATGTTGTAAAACTTTCAGTCATTTGTGATTTCTCTTGAGACAACTTAGTTACTTTAGAATCATTGTCTCAGTAAGCTTTTGTCATATGACTATGAGAAAGTCCTATATGGTTAATAGCATGTCACCACAGAAATTATTCTTGTTATCATTTACCTACTCGAGGACGAGCAGGAATTAAGCTTGGGGATGTTGATACGTCCAAAACGTATCTATAATTTCTGCTTGCTCCATGCCACTTTTGGGTGATATTGCTATGATATTCATACACTTCCATACACTTTTGATCATATTTGGACGAACTTACTAATCCAGTGCACCCCAGTGCCGGTTTCTGTTTTCGGCTGTTTTTGTATTTCAGGTTTTCACGTTTCGAGAACTACCCAGAAAAATCCAGAAAAATTATATAAAAAAACAGCGAACCGGGAACGACACTGCGTCCGAAGGGCAGCCTGGGGGGGGGCACAGGGGCTCCAGGCGCCCTGTGGGCGCCCCCCCCCTAGGC
>LR738711.1:664481907-664673486 GCA_902687465.1 Secale cereale
GGGCCCCCCGAGGCTCCCCCGGTGCCCTACTTTGGCATATATTTAAAGGGTTCCCCGAAACCCTCGAAACATGACTTCTTTTCGCGATCCCATCTCTGTTCCGCCGCCGCCGCCGCTTCCAAGATCGGGAGCACCAGGAGAACTCTTCCCGGCACCCTGCCGGAGGGGAGGATCACCACTGGGAGCTTCTCCACCACCATGGACGCCTCCCGGATGACTCGTGAGTAGTCTCCCTTGGACCATGAGTCCATGACCAGTAGCTATGTGATGTTCTCCTCCCGTTCTTGTGCTTCACTAATTAGTCCTCGTGAGCTGCCCTACATGATCGAGGCACATATGTAATCCTTATGCTGTTGCTATGTTGAGTTTGCTGGGATCCGATGGATTATGAGATTATGTTCAGATTGATCTTGAGTAATATATTTGATTCACCTCTTTTATATTTTAGTTCATAAGTAATTCTTGCATGTTCTCCGTTGTTATTTATTGCTTTGGCCAAGTAGTAGGTAGTGACTCCAAGAGGGAACATTATGCTCGATTGTGGGTTCATGCCCCTCGATGACTAGCTTGAGTGACAGAAACATGAGTCTAGGGGATGTGCTGTTGCCACAAGGGGGAAAACAACGGTGCTTGTGCCCGCGGGTGCAAGGATTGTTTACTTTACGCAAAGTTCTTTTAATGCAGTTGTCTGTTGCATTGAGTTTACACTATGGGTGGGGCTCGCAACTTAATACCAGCGAGATGTTCTGGATAGATATCTCAAGGTGGATGATTAGTAGTAGATATTGATGGATTTCGGTCTACTTACTTTGGCGTACTGCCCATGCTTTGAACCTCAACCTTTCTTGCAATGTAGTCAGCATTGGTTTGCGTTCGTGGTCCTGTCAATTGCCCAGCTGTAATTTGTTTACCTCACATAGCTGTTTTATCATCTTTTGGGAGAGAGACATCACTAGTGAACATCATGAGACTCCGGTCCATATTACCATCATTGATCACATCCACTATTTACTTTTCGCTATTTTATTTACTATTGCAAAACACTATCTATCACTACTATCATATTGCTTTTAACCCTTTGTGAACTACAAGGCCGGAGAGATTGACAACCTCTCTGTACTCGTTGGGAGCAAAGTTATTTGTATCTGTGTGCAGGTCCACGTTGATTGCTAATTGCGCCGTTAGCAGTTGACACCTACCTGTTGAACCTAGGAGTCTCTGGGGATTCGATCCTTGGCATCTTTGCTAGGGGAAAACACTTCTACTTACTGCATCTTACACCTTCCACTTGGGGTAACCAACGAGGGGTTCGAGGCCCATCATGTTGTCAGGACCGGATTTTCAGGGGTATTAAATTCCCAAAAATGGCCCTTGTGCTCACCAGCCCCAGGATTACTATTAGCTGATGAGGCACCACTTGATACAGAAATTTCCAAGCAAAGGTACAAATATGTAGTACAAGACCATTCTGGTCTTTAAGTACAACACAAGGTTTGTAGTGGCTGATGGCGGAAGCGGTCTGTAATTCGTCGGCGTCTGTGGAACTCCATTTCCCACGGGAACAGCTGACCAGGATAACTCCTATCTTCGCGAGGCTGCTATCACCGTTGCACAGGTTCCGGGTAGTCATCGTAACGCTCCTCTCCAAGCAAGAAATCTGGCCAAGACAATAGCCAGGGACAAACCAGTGAGTACTTTGAATGTACTCGCAAACATTATGAACGTGGGTGAAATAAAATCATGCTCGAGAATATTCGATGATCACGATGTTAATTATGATGTGACAGTCCATAATGCAAGCATTTCATCTGTATAAAAAAATTCATATGCAATCAGGGAGTAGTAATAAAATAAAAAACGATCATGCCACAGTCGGGCGTCTGAGCGACACCACATAAAGGGCTTATAAAGAAAAGTGAATAACAAAATGCCACAGTCGGACGTCTGAGCGACATCACATAAAGGGCTTATAAAGAAAAGTGAATAACAAAATGCCACAGTCGGACGTCTGAGCGACATCACATAAAGGGCTTATAAAGAACAAAATGCCACCGTCGGATTTTTGAGCGACATCACATAAAGGGATAATAAAGAAAGTAAATAACAAAATGCCACAGTCGGACGTCTGAGCGACATCACATAAAGGGCTTATAAATAAAAGATGGATGACACTGAATCTCCTGGAGGTAGAACCATCCCAGGGATACTCATTTATTTAAATAATGCAAAGGGTTAGTTCACCATAATCAATGTCACCACATGCCACACATCATAATAATTGTTCTGGTTTTAGCAGTTTCCTCCTTCGAAGACCGATGCTAAGACCGACACTTGACCCTTCCAGACTGTAGTCCTAACCCAGGGACACGGCTATTCGAATAGATTTAATCTCTGCAGAGGGTGTACTCTTTAAAATACGCTGGTTGCACCCGAGAGCACAGTGCTCTCACTGGCTGACAGGTGGGCCCTGGGTCCACTGTCAGTCTCTTCTTCTACCTCCGGTTCTCTCTTCTCCTCTCTCCCGCGCGCTTTCCCGTGCTTTCTCCACCGGCGACGGCTAGCTCGTAGGGCATCTAGGCCATACTGTCGTAGTGCCCGGCGCGCTAGCTGCCGGTGCAGCGTGCACTCACCTCGCGGGCCAGGGTGCTGTCGGCACTGCTTGCGGATTCGCCTC
Organism: Secale cereale; assembly: GCA_902687465.1. Taxonomy (NCBI): domain Eukaryota; kingdom Viridiplantae; phylum Streptophyta; class Magnoliopsida; order Poales; family Poaceae; genus Secale; species Secale cereale. The sequence continues at coordinate 664,484,582 of LR738711.1, forward strand.
AGAACACCGGCGGTTGAGCGACGAGCGGCGCTGGTGGACTCCGCCCACCGTACACCGATCTCGAGGTATAAAACGACCGAGGTGCTCCTTCTTCCTCCTCTCACCTGGCCTCGTTTTCTTCTTCTTCTTCCCTCTCCTCCATTTGTGTTTGCAGGTAGGGATGAAAATGGAGTGGAAAGTTTCCGCTTTTCCGAAGGAAAAATGGAAACGGAGAGGAAATATGAAAACGGAAACGGAAATTTGCAAAATGAAAATGGAAGTGGAATTTTTTATGCGGAAACAGAAACAAAAATGGAACGGTGTTTTCCACTGGAATAGACGTGGAAACGGAACTCTCCGTTTCCGTGAATATGGAATTTCCGTTTCTACTATAGGCCCATGGCTGCTTTGTATCCCAACTACCAAACAACACACAATGACACAATGAGCAGACCGGATCATTTGAGGACCAACTTTTACTACCACGCACGTTCCGAACTAGACAATATACGAAATGGTCATGCACTACTACAATACTACCCTATGTTGCTAACACGACCATATTATTATGTGAGGATGTTAACAATTTCTTAAAATTCTTTGTTTTTTGTGTGTATTTCTCTGTGATTCAAGGGGTTTTAAGTTCCGGTCAACACAATGTTTTTGTTTCCATGTCCGCTCTGTATTCGCTCCGTTTCTATTTCCGGTAGTATCTGTTTCCGTATTCATTTCCGGGGTTTTCGTATTCGTTTTCGCTTCTGCAAAAAAATATGAAAACAAATATGGTAGCACCCAGTTCCGTCTGTTTCCGCTCCATTTTCATCCCTATTTGCAGGAGCTCGAGTCGAGGCTCTAATGGCGGAGGTGATGCCGGACTGGTGCATGATCCTAGGGTGCGTGGGGTTGGCGGCATTGCTGGGGGTATCCGTGCTTTTGTGTGCGATGATCCTAGATGATCGTCGTGATGCTGCTGCTTGAGTGCTAGCTCTACGCGGCGGCAGCGATCATGAGGATTAGGCGTGAGTGTCGGGTGCTAACGGTGGTTAGTGCGCGGAAGGCAACTAGTTCCTGAATAAACTCCCTCGAGTTTCTCCTCAGGAGACTGTGGAGAGGTGATCGATTAGCTGCAACAGGTGTACGTGGATTAGCAACTTAGTGTACTGTGTGGAGTGGCCGGAGTTGTAATGTTGTTGTTGCGGTGTTGCGCGATAAAATAAAATATCTACGACATGCAGAGGTACAAGTTTTAACAACTCAGGGAGGAAAGCAAATGAAGACTCACTCCAGGTTTTTACTTAGCGGCAAAATTTAATTAAAACAAGAATTATTAGCAGTGGAACTACTCCATAAATTAATACGTGATACGACATACAGCTTACAACTCATAAGTAGAATGCTGGGATAATTATCATAGCAGTGACGTCTAAAACATAAACGGTAAATGGACAGGGTCCTGGGAAAAAGTCTCTGGTGCTGGGGGACACTCTTCTTCTATCGGCGGGAGCGGGTTGACTAGTCGATGAATGTGCTTCTCCTGCCCGGGCCTCAATGGTCTGCCGATGGCGATCCGAGGATTTAAATCGACGAGGTTCTGGAGATAACCCATTATCCGTTGGATCAAACGCTCTTGCGCGATGACATACTGCGTAAGGTTGGCTAGTACTGGGTCTCTCTCAATTCGCCCACCAGGAAAAGTTGCTGCTTCTCCGGGCGCTGCACGGCTCGAAAAGTAATAATACCCCCGTTCGCTGGCATAGGGTACCGCGAATCGAAGGCGAGCAAGCGCTTCACAAGCGGCAGCCTCTATGGCCATCTGAGGAGTTGGCATGGATTTCCCCATGAAGGAAACTTCGGTGGGGTCTTGGTTTGGGTTTGCGGGAGGGATGTGTACTACTGCCCAATATTTCGAGGTGGAAGGTGTGATCCTCGATTTGAGCAGCTCATACTGGGGTGGACGGGTAGCACTCATGGTACTGCAGGTAAAATCCCACAATATTTTCACGAAACTACCAGGGGATGCCTCTGGGGTTCTCAGATATATACTAGGGATCGGCATGGCGAAGGAGATGGCTGTGAGAGTAGTGCACCAGGTGAGGGATGCTTGGCAAAGTTACGATGTGGCCTATTATATAGCAATCGGGCTGGTTCATAGAATCATAGTGAGGGGCATCTATTTCGTCGGTTTCGCTTTCCGGGGTCGGGGTCAATGCTACAGGTACTCATGTCTCGCGAAAATGACGCGTTTACTGTAGGGGTTGTCGGTGAGGTGCTCTGGAAGTTACACTCGAAAAAATGCATACGTACACTGACGTAACTGTGCACGGATGCTATAAAGATAAGGGCGCAAGGGTAAACTGTATAAACATATGGGAGTACAGGTTACATCACCACGGGGTGTGGACAAGATAAGGCTTGGTACTACTCGGGTGATTTAATCAACCTCGTTTATATCCAAGCGGCCTTGCCTTGTGGACTCTGAAGCTTCTCCAAGAGCTTCACTGTCCGTGTTGGCTGGAGGTGGCTGAGGGGCTGCAGGGTCGGGGCAATGATGATTTCCCTCACGGGGAATATTGGCCACAATCCCATTGGAGTGCGCGCCAAACAGGCGACACATCACCTCTACAGACACCAAGGCATTGGTTAATGACCGAGGCAGGCTTTAATGACTCGATCGGTTGTCCGAACAACACGACTGGGTTGTCGGTGCCGGACTCGTCTCCTCCTCTTGCCGGGGCTCGACGAAGCAGTTCCCCACGAGCTGCGATCAGATCAAGAGTGATTTGATCGAACAGTTCCTCTAGTACACTAACATAGCGTACCAGATGCAATAATGCAGGATCTGTCTCGTGGTCTCCGCTCGCAACTCGGGGAGGCCTACCATAGCCATTACGATTGGGGTAGTAGTAGAATGAGCGACAGTTAACTCTGGGCGACAGGTGCCGGAGTTGAACTATAGCTTCTCGAGCAGCTAGTTGGATAGCTTGCGGCTCAAAGGAAGTTGTCCTTCCGGTGAACCTGTAGGGGCGTTCTGGTGACAGACCCCTACCGTAGATGTGTACAATGGCCCAGAATTGACGGTTTTCACCGCCCATGGATTCTTGGTACACAGCATATTCTGGGGGCTCCTCTAACGCAAAGGCACGGCGGGTGAGGTTTGCGAGCACGGTCACAAAACCTCCAAGGTTGGTTGCTGTGGTTTCGTTGTGTACAATGGGTCCTGACATTTTAGCTCGGTCTGAGGTAGAGGCTGTGTTGTGCTGGTTTTGGGGCTAGCGTGCCCTATTTATAGGAAAGGACGGAGTCTTCCTTCGCACGCTTGCGGGGAAAAAAATACTGTTTAGGCGTCGGTTACTGGCGAGTGATCGACAGGCTAGACTGATAGGTTGGGCACCGACTACCAAAGGTGTCGGCCCACTGTGTCGGTATCTTACGCAAGAAGCTTGGCCGGGTTTAGGATATGGTTTAGTGTGGTGGATAACCTAGGTTTTTGACCTGGCTAAGATAGGATTAGCCAATGGTCAGCCTGGCTCTGATAACAAGGTTGTCAGGACCAGATTTTCGGGGGTATTAAATTCCCCAAAATGGCCCTTGTGCTCACCAGCCCCAGGATTACTGTTAGCTAATGAGGCACCACTTGATACAGAAATTTCCAAGTAAAGGTACAAATATGTAGTACAAGACCATTCTGGTCTTTAAGTACAACACAAGGTTTCTAGTGGCTGATGGCGGAAGCGGTCTGTAATTCGTCGGCGTCTGTGGAACTCCATTTCCCACGGGAACAGCTGACCAGGATAACTCCTATCTTCGCGAGGCTACTATCACCATTGCACAGGTTCCGCGTAGTCGTCGCAACGCTCCTCTCCAAGCAAGAAATCTGGCCAAGACAATAGCCAGGGACAAACCAGTGAGTACTTTGAATGTACTCGCAAACATTATGAACGTGGGTGAAATAAAATCATGCTCGAGAATATTCGATGATCACGATGTTAATTATGATGTGACAGTCCATAATGCAAGCATTTCATCTGTATAAAAAAATGCATATGCAATCAGGGAGTAGTAATAAAATAAAGCGATCATGCCACAGTCGGGCATCTGAGCGACACCACATAAAGGGCTTATAAAGAAAAGTGAATAACAAAATGCCATAGTCGAACGTCTGAGCGACATCACATAAAGGGCTTATAAAGAAAAGTGAATAACAAAATGCCACAGTTGGACGTCTGAGCGACATCACATAAAGGGCTTATAAAGAACAAAATGCCACAGTCGGACGTCTAAGCGACATCACATAAAGGGCTTATAAAGAAAGTAAATAACAAAATGCCACAGTCGGACGTCTGAGCGACATCACATAAAGGGCTTACAAATAAAAGATGGATGACAGTGAATATCCAGGAGGTAGAACCATCCCAGGGATACTCATTTATTTAAATAATGCAAAGGGTTAGTTCACCATAATCAATGTCACCACATGCCACACGTCATAATCAATGTTCTGGTTTTAGCAGTTTCCTCCTCCGAAGACCGACGCTAAGACCGACACTTGACCCTTCCCAGACTGTAGTGCTAACCCAGGGACACGGCTATTCGAATAGATTTAATCTCTGCAGAGGGTGTACTCTTTACCCACATATAACGGATTTCCTTTAGTCCCTTTGGACTAATTCCGTCTACTGTCTTTTAATTTGAAGACACATATGGTTGCACACACCAGCTTAACTTATCGGTGTCTGGAATCACCCACGACACCTGTCAAGCCAAACTCTAAGTGGGGAGACTACAACCTCGACTAGCATGGGATCACAAAATTTATAATGCGCACAAACTGGGGAAGCTACCCCCTTTGGCTTCAACCGAAACACCCATGCCCCCGGACCGGGTGGCATGCCTACCGGATGCAGCTGGTATCTTCCACCATGGCCTCTCTATACGGTGTGTGCTAGAACAGGGGTCAACAATTTACTGAACCGTACCCTACCTGTAGCAGGGACAAGTGGTAGTACAAAACGAGTATGGGGGTTACTGGAACAAGACTCGATCTACGGTCGACTCAGGAGGTTTCAGTATCACATGTAGGTTTTTGCATAATCGACCTATTCCACAACAACGGTCGGGATCACCATCGTCATGCCTCACCGAGCCGCACCGGACTCCATCGTCCGGACGAGGAGCTAGCGACAAGTTCGTGTCTACACTAGACAACGACTTTCACGGCCTTCTTTCGTTAGGCAATGGGAGGCATACGAGGGGGAAATCACCAGCATGCATATTAATAATTCACAGCAAAGGGGTCTACCTCATGCATTCATGGTTATGTTCATATCATTATATATGCAAGAAAGATGAATGCATCCGCATCGTTGTGATTGCATCAACAACAACCACATGCATTTGACCAGGGTTCAAAAGTGATTGCCTTCAAGTAGAGGGAAAGAGAAATGTATTCCAAAACTTTTGGAAGTTTTTCTCCCTCTTCGAAAATCCTAATAGAAAGAATATGAAATTAATACATAGAATCAAAACAGCACAAAAAAGTTGTCTGGAAATTTTTCAAATAAATATGAAAATAAACTAGACCAAATTTGAGGAACAACAGAAAAAGAATCAAGTCATTTGGAGTTATAAATAAAAAGTTAAAGCCAGTCAAAGTAGCAGTCAACTCTGATTTTAAAAATAAAACAAAAAAGAAAACGTTTCAAATAAGAATACGTTTTCAGGTCTGGGAATACGTACTTCAGAGGTTTACGCCTTCAATTGAAACACGTGGAGGTGGGGCTGGGTCGCTGACAGTGGGTCCATGGGGCCCACTGGTCAGGTTTGACCAGTCGCCTCTCCCTCCTCTTCCTCTGCCCGAGCGGAGGCGGGACTCCGACGATCGTCGCCGGCGAACGGAGGCTCCTCGAGGGCATTCGAGGCCAGGGATGGATCCGTCACTCCTAGGCGGTCCTCCCGGTGGTCGACTGGTTGGCGGGGACGAAGGGAGTCGTCAGCGGTGAGCTCCGCGGCGGAGGGAGCTTTGGGTAGGATTGGGGATTTGTGTTGTGGTGGGTTTTGATCGCGTTCGAGGGGTCGGGCAGCTCCGCAAGGTCGAGGGGAAGGCGACGGTGGAGCTGGATGGGTGGGGGAGGCCCTGGTGGCGCCGGAGTGATCGAGACAGTGGCGGCGGCTGCGGTTGCCGGAGAAGAAGAAGAAGACGACCCCTCTGGTCTTTCTACTGCTACGGGCGGATCAGTGAGGGAGTGTGAGAGGTTGCTTGAGTGCCTGACGAGCTCGGGGGCTTCTTATATAGGCGGGCAATGGCGGTTCTGCGGTGGCCGGGGATAAGATCGCCGGCGACCGCCATTCTGTAGCAGCAGAGGGACGTGGCGGGGACGAGTGCTTGCGGACGAGCTTGCGGATAAGCTCGCACTGCTCCAGGGGACATCTGGCGAGCGCGTATGGCCTGGGCGGTGCCGACCATGGCAGAGGTCCACTGTGACCGGCGGCGTGCCGCCAAACGAGCTCCGACGATGGCGCTGTGGAGTCCCAGGGGCGGCATGGAGTGTTCTGGTGAGAGGATGAGGCCGGGGGTGGCTCTGTAGGCGAGCAAGGGCCGGGGCACGACGCGGTGACCCGAGCGCACGCACGTGCAAAACGTGCGCTCTGGGCGCGCCCAGAGCATGCATGCTACGTGCTCGGCAATATGCCAAGGCATGCTAGGGGGCTCCAAACCACAAGGGGGTTAGCAGGGTGGGGCTTTAGGCTAGGGCAAATCCATGTGACATGCTGGTCTAGTCAGGGGATCAAGTTCATAACACAAACCAAAAACTAAGCCCAAACTGGTCATGTACTCAGGGTGTTTGACAAAATGCCAAAGGCATCTAGGAAACTCTTGGGGTGGCCAAATTCTCCAGATCAGTGTCTTCTTGGATGGGTAAGAGAGTGGCGAGGTTAGTTTATCAAAAGCAAAAACTTTTTAGTGCAAGTTTTGCAAGATTCCAGTTCTGGACAGAAAAAGAAGGGCATAATTTCATGGACCAAAATGGATCCAATTGCTCCAATCTCCTGGACTTAAGGGTTTGTTAGGAAGGACAATAAGTTGGAAAAATCTCAAGGCCAATGGAGCTAATTAGAATAGGGCTGTAGTAGAAAGTGACATTCTGGACCAGAGAGCAAAAGAGGATGTTTTGCTCAACTTTTCCAAAGGATATCCAAGGATTTTTGCATGGAGGTGAGGTAGGGGCTTCACTTGACATCCCCGAATTTTGGTGGAATTTTTGGACAATTCCATCAGAGGGTTGTAGTGCAAACAGGGCCCAAAAATAGAAGGAAAACACTTTAATTAAATAAAGCTCATGGAGAAAATAATAATGCAAATGATCCTACAACTAGAAAGATTGTTCTTCTTGGCTTAGGGCAATTAAGTCCAAACAATATGCCAAGAATTTTGCACTAGGGCAAAACTCCATAATAACAACAGAAAGGAAGTTCTGACAATCAAAGAAAACCCAGAAAAAGAAAAGTTGAAACTCCGAGATAATTGCATCTATAGTCCTCCTACTTGCTGGCTGCGTCCACTTCGGTCCTGGAGCTTGCGTATTGCTCTCATACAGTCCTAGTACATGCGAATACGTCGTCAATACGGTCCCTGAGGTTGCACCGCCAGTCCTGGCTCTACACGTGCACTACGTACACCGTATCCAGCTGTATGCCACGTCCGCCCGGGACCCGCGCGTCAGGTTGGACCCACCCGTCAGCCCGTGGCCCAGCCGTTATTTTGCAAATTGGCCCCCTATCTTTATGTCTTCTCCTCTCGATCCCCTGTTCTTCCTCTCGATCCCCTGTTCTTCCTCTCTCGATCCCCTCTTCTCTCGACGGCATCGAAGGAGTGCGAACCCTAGCGGCGATGGGGTGCGGTGGCGGATGATCTGCGTCTCGGGCGCCCTCTCTTCTTACTGCATACGGCGGCTGAAGCTAGTTGGACGCTCGCTCAAAGCTGTTGGCGCTGTTTCGTGGCGATGCAGTGCCTGACGCGGCGGCCCGACGGCGAGGCTGCTCCGGCGTACGGTACGTCAGTGCATAACTAGAGAAGAGTGTACTCCCCGTGATTATGCCGTTTCTCTTGCACATGCTATGATTATGCCGTTTTGCACATGCTATTTCTATGATTTTGTCCACTGGATGCAAAGTTGCGAAATTAATCTAGGGTTTCAGTATGTTGAGGGCACTAATTTATTGATGTTTTTTAATGTTTTTCAGCGAAAGGAAGTCCATATTTCACAGTTGAGGTGATCCATGGAGGTTTTTTCTTTGGGAGTGGGCAGAATAGGTGCTATCTGAATGGCCATAAGGTTTGCTATGATTACTGTCATAGGGACAATGCCTATTTCAGAATGTTTGAAGAAATAGTTGAGGAATTAGGTTATGAAATGTCAGGTAGAATTGATATCTATTGGTTGCCCCCTGGTTGTCAGCTTAATGAAGGTCACGCACGCGCCGCCCATCGGAGAGAAGCTAGGGATTGCGGGATGCGGGATTTGGGAATTTTTCCCCTCCGAGAAACAGCGCAGCGCCTTATCCAGACAGCGCAACGGCTGGGCCACGGGCTGACGGGTGGGTCCAACCTGACGCGCGGGCCCCGGGCGGACGTGGCATACAGCTCGATACGGTGTACGTAGTGCACGTGTAGAGCCAGGACTGGCGGTGCAACCTCAGGGACCGTATTGACGACGTATTCGCATGTACTGGGACTGTATTAGAGCAATACGCAAGCACCAGGACCGAAGTGGATGCAGCCAGCAAGTAGGAGGACTATAGATGCAATTATCTCTTGAAACTCCTGTCAAAATTTTATTACTAAAACAAGGGCAAATTTTTTGGGGTGTTACAACACCACCCCCCTTAAGAAAAATCTCGTCCTCGAGATTTGCTAAGGGTCGCTATAAAAAGAACTTCTACAGTCACAAAATGATTTTACCAACAATAATCGTTCTGCTCATGCAAATAAATGTTACTACAATGCATGGGAAATAAGTGGTGTAAACTGCAGCGTGAAATACTGGCGCTGCATGGAAAAATCTACGGTCGTGGAGAACGAGATATATCTACTACGGGCTATAGTAAATTTAGAAATAATATTTCTAAAATTTTAAAATACACTGGTTGCACCCGAGAGCACAGTGCTCTCACTGGCTGACAGGTGGGCCCTGGGTCCACTGTCAGTCTCTTCTTCTACCTCCAGTTCTCTCTTCTCCTCTCTCCCGCGAGCTTTCCCGCGCTTTCTCCACCGGCGACGGCTAGCTCGTAGGGCATCTAGGCCGTACTGCCGTAGTGCGCGGCGCGCTAGCTGCCGATGCAGCGTGCACTCACCTCGCGGGCCAGCGCGCTGTCGGCACTGCTTGCGGATTTGCCTCCGAACACCGGCGGTCGAGCGACGAGCGGCGCTGGTGGACTCCGCCCACCGTACACCGATCTCGAGCTATAAAACGACTGAGGTGCTCCTTCTTCCTCCTCTCACCTGGCCTCGTTTTCTTCTTCTTCTTCCCTCTCCTCCATTTGTGTTTGCAGGAGCTCGGGTCGAGGCTCTAATGGCGGAGGTGATGCCGGACTGGTGCATGATCCTAGGGTGCGTGGGGTTGGCGGCATTGCTGGGGGTATCCGTGCTTTTGTGTGCGATGATCCTAGATGATCGTCGTGATGCTGCTGCTCGAGTGCTAGCTCTACGCGGCGGCGGCGATCATGAGGATTAGGCGTGAGTGTCGGGTGCTAAAGGTGGTTAGTGCGCGGAAGGCAACTAGTGCCTGAACAAACTCCCTCGAGGTTCTCCTCAGGATACTGTGGAGAGGTGATCAATAAGCTGCAATAGGTGTACGTGGATTAGCAACTTAGTGTACTGTGTGGAGTGGCCGGAGTTGTAATGTTGCTGTTGCGGTGTTGCGCGATAAAATAAAATATCTACGACATGCAGAGGTACAAGTTGTAACAACTCAGGGAGGAAAAGCAAATGAAGACTCACTCCAGGTTTTTACTTAGCGCCAAAATTTAATTAAAATAAGAATTATTAGCAGTGGAACTACTCACATCAAGGTTGTGAGAGCTGAGTGGACGAATGTCGGTGGCACATGCTTGAAGTGAAGCACAAACAAGAACAACCCGGCTCTTGCAAAGTACGGCTCGAAGAGGGCGTCGTATGCCATCTGGCATGCCTTCATGTGAGCCCTCATACACACTGGTGGTAGCATCTGCCAAATTTTAATTGAAAATAGTCAGTAGCTTACTTTTGGAAAGCCAAAAAATATTTGCAAGAATTTAGTCATAGTTATTACCACTCCATTCTTAATAAATGTGCGCGATGACCCTTGTTGAAGGCAGGGTCAAGCATACTGTTGTGAGTGTCGATGTTCGGATCAAGGGTACTCCTAAAACAATCCAAATTAATTTTTTCACAAAAAATAAAAAATATGGTCCAAATTGAATAAAACATCTAATCCACACACACACACATATATATATATATATATATATATATATATATATATATATATATATATATATATATATATATATATATATATATATATATATATGCATCACATTCGCTCATCAACAACCATTCACCAACATTACTTCATCAACAACCATCGATCAACATTCATTTGAAATATAGCAATACCATATGTGCATATGTATATCTATTCTAAATATATCCACACATCCATATATCCTTCCATTGATCCACACATCCAACATTTATCCATATATCCATCGTTTCATCCACACATCCATATATCAATCCGTTGATACATACATCCATTCTAGTTAAATTTAGTTAAAAAAAGTCAAACTACAAGATGAACTAGGGTTAACCTATATCCACACATCAAACATATATACATCCATTCATCCTAACATACATATATCCAACATATATCCATATGTTCATCCAAACATCAATTTTAAAATGAACTAGGGTTCACCTAGTGCCAAAAAATCATCAAAACTAGAGCTATTTAACTAAAAGTAATTGGAGGGATCCAAAGAGCTTCTTCACCCATCGTGCATGCATCTCAATCCGCAATAATGGTGAAGAAATGGAAGAGATCGAGCCTGGGGTGGAGAGGAGAGAGGCGTCTCCCTCTCTTTTTCTTGGGCAGTAGGAGGAAGAAGGGGGGCTAGCTTGATGGGTGGGTGCTACTTCTCGAGCTTGCGTTGTATTCCCTCGAAGAGGAAAGGTTGATGCAACACAGTAGCGTAATTATTTCCCTCGGTTTTTGAGAACCAAGGTATCAATCCAGTAGGAGACCACGCGCGAGTCCCTCGCACCTGCACAAACAAATAAGAACTTCGCAGCCATTTTTACGCGACAAGGGGTTGTCAATCCCTTTATGGTCACTTACGAAAGTGAGATCTGATAGATAGGATAGTATAATATTTTTCGTATTTTTTGGTATAAGAACATAAAGTAAATAAAGCAAAGTAAAGTAGATGGAAGATTAATATGTTGAGAATAGACCCGGGGGCCATAGGTTTCACTAGTGGCTTCTCTCATGATAGCAGAATTCTATGGTGGGTCAACAAATTACTGTCGAGCAATTGATAGAATAGCGCATAGTTATGAGAATATCTAGGCATGATAATTATATATAGGCATCACGTCCGTGACAAGTAGACCAAAACGATTCTGCATCTACTACTATAACTCCACACATTGCTACCTCTTGAACTTGCGTTGTATTCCCTCAAAGAGGAAAGGGAGATGCAACACAGTAGCGTAAGTATTTCCCTCATTTTTTGAGAACCAAGGTATCAATCCAGTAGGAGACCACGTGCCAGTCCCTCGCACCTACACAAACAAATAAGAACTTCGCAGCCAACGCGATAAGGGGTTGTCAGTCCCTTTACGGTCACTTACGATAGTGAGATCTGATAGAGATGATAATTATATTTTTGGTATTTTTGGTATAAAAACAGAAAGTAAAGAAAGCAACGGCGACCGAAATTGGCTAGTTGACAAGAAAGTAATATGATAAAGATAGACCCGGGGGCCATAGTTTTCTCTAGTGGCTTCTCTCATGATAGCGATATTCTACGGCGGGTAAACAAATTACTGTCGAGCAATTGATAGGAAAGCGAATCATTATGAGACTATCTAGGCATGATCATTGTATATAGGCATCATGTCCGAGACAAGTAGACCGACTCCTGCCTGCATCTACTACTATTACTCCACACATCGACCGCTATCCAGCATGCATCTAGTGTATTGAGTTCATACGAACAGAGTAACGCCTTAAGCAAGATGACATGATGTAGAGGGATAAACTCAAGCAATATGATGAAAACCCCATCTTTTTATCCTCGATGGCAACAATACAATACGTGCCTTGTTGCCCCTACTGTCACTGGGAAAGGACACCGCAAGATTGAACCCAAGGCCAAGCACTTCTCCCATTGCAAGAACTATAGATCTAGTAGGCCAAACCAAACAATTAATTCGAAGAGACTTGCAAGGATATTATGAGCACACATAAAAAGTTCAGAGAAGAACCAAATATCTTTCATAGATAACCTTGATCATAAACTCACAATTCATCAGATCTCGGCAAACACACCGCAAAAAGAGATTACATCGAATAGATCTCCTTGAAGACCGAGGATAACTTTGTCTTGAGATCCGGAGAGAGAGAAGAAGCCATCTAGATACTAGCTATGGACCCGAAGGTCTGTGGTAAACTACTCACAACTCATGGTGAGGGCGATGATGATGATGATGAAGGCCTCCGTGATGGATCCCCCTCCCGGAACAGGCTGCAAGATGGGATCTCCACGGGAACAGCAGCTACGGCGGTGGAATTAGGGTTTTCTCTCTGTGTATGGAGTTTCTGGGGTACGTAGGCATATATAGGAGTAAGAGGGGCACCAGGGGCCACCAGGCCTGCCCACGAGGCAGGGGGCGCGTCCTGGGAAGGGGGGCGCGCCCCCCACCCTCGAGGATGGGGCCCCTTGTCCTCTGGCTTGGCCCCGAAGTTTATCTCGCGTGATTTCCTCCAAAAATATCCCCTGCGAAGGTTTCATTCCGTTTGGACTCCGCTTGATATTCCTTTTCTGCAAAACCCTGAAATAGGGAAAAAAAACAGCAATCTGGACTGGGCCTTTGGGTTAGTAGGTTAGTCCCAAAAATGATATAAAAGTGAATGATAAAGCCCATTAAACATCTAAGACTTCATAAATAATAGCATGGAACAATAAAAAATTATAGATACGTTGGAGACGTATCAAGCATCCCCTAGCTTAATTCCTGCTCGTCCTCGAGTAGGTAAATGATAAAGAAAAAAAATTTAATGTGGAATGCTAACCAATATAGTTTTTCAATGTAATTCTCGTGGCATGAATGTTCAGATCGAAAGATTCAAGATAAAAGTCTATATTGACATAATAAATAACAATACTTCAAGCAATACTAACAAAGCAATCATGTCTTCTCAAAATACTATGGTTAAACAAAGTTATCCCTACAAAATCATATAGTGTTGGCTATGCTCCCTTGCTATCACACAAAATATTCATATCATGCACAACCCCGATTTCAGCCAAGCATTTGTTTTCATGCTCTATCTTTTCAATCCTTTCAACTTTCACGCAATACATGAGCGTGAGCCATGGACATAGCACTATGGGTGGAATAGAGGTGGTTGTGGAGAAGACAAAAAGAGGGAGATAGTCTCACATCGACTAGGCGTATCAACGGGCTATGGAGATGCCCATCAATAGATATCAATGTGAGTGAGTAGGGATTGCCATGCAACAGATGCACTAGAGGTAAATATGAATGAAAGCTCAACAAAAGAAACTAGTGGGTGTGCATCCAACTTGCTTGCTCACGAAGACCTAGGGCATTTGAGGAAGCCCATCGTTGGAATATACAAGCCAAGTTCTATAACGAAAATTCCCACTAATATATGAAAGTGACTAAGCATGAGACTCTCTATAATGAAGAACATGGTGCTACTTCGAAGCACAAGTGTGGAAAAAGATAGTAGCAATTGTCCCTTTTTTCTTTTATTTTTTCCCTTTTTTTGAGCCTTTCTCTTTTTTTCTTTTTTTTTTTGCGGAGGGGCTTTATAGATTCAGCCTTTCCTCCCATGGGACAATGCTCTATAAATGATGATCATCACACTTTCATTACAACACAAGATTACAACTCAATACTACAACAACAAAGTATGACTCTATATGAATGCCTCCGGCGGTGTACCGGCATGTGCAATGAAACAAGAGTGACATGTATAAAAATTATGCATGGTGGATTTGCCACAAATACGATGTCAACTACATGATCATGCAATGGCAATATGACAATATGATGCGTGCCATATGAACGGAACGGTGGAAAGTTGCATGGCAATATATCTCCGAATGGCTATGGAAATGCCATGATAGGTAGGTATGGTGGCTATTTTGAGGAACAATATGGTGGCTATTTTGAGGAAGGATATATAGTGGGTTTATGGCACCGGCGAAAGTTGCGCGGTACAAGAGAGGCTAGCAATGGTGGAAGGGTGAGAGTGCATATAATCCATGGACTCAACATTAGTCATAAGAACTCATATACTTATTGCAAAAATCTACGAGTCATCAAAACAAAGCAATCAACGCATGCCCCTAGGGGGGAGGTTGGTAGGAGTTAACCATCACGCGCCCCCGACCTCCACACAAAGGTTGACACTCTACAAATACCTCATGCTTTAACTTAGTCACACAACGGTTCACCATACGTGCATGCTACGGTAATCACCAACCTTAACACAAATATTTCTCAATTTAATAATTACTCCACTAGCATGACTCTAATATCACTATCCTCATGTCTCAAAACAATTATCAAGCATCCAACATCTCTTTCTACTCAATGCACTTGATGTGATTTTTTTTCCTACATTTACATTGGATGTTTATCATGTGAAGACTAGTTTCTTTAGCCTAAACACTTTACCATGCTGTTTTAATAGACTCTCAAATAGATCTAAGTGAAGCATGAGAGTTCAACAATTTCTACAAAATATTACCACCACCGTGCTCTAAAAGATACAAGTGAAGCACTAGAGCAAAAACTATTCAACTCAAAAGATATAAGTGAAGCACATAGAGTGTTCTAACTATTTCTAGGCCAAATTTAACTCTCTCAAATAGGTGTGTCCAGCAAGGATGATTATGGCAAACTAACAAGCAAATACTCAAATTATACAAGACATTCCAAGCAAAACACATAGCATGTTGCGAATAAAAATATAGCTCCAAGTATAGTTACCGATGGATGATGACGAAAGAGGGGATGCCTTCCCGGGGCATCCCCAAGCTTAGGCTTTTGATTATATTGAATTTACTTGGGGTGCCATGGGCATCCCCAAGCTGAGGCCTTTGCTACTCCTTGTTCTATAGTCCATCAAAGCAATACTCAAAACTTGAAAACTTCACAACACAAAACTTAGACAAAAATTCTCGTGAGCTCCGTTAGTAAGAGAAAGCAAACCACCACTCAAAGGTACAGCAAGGAATTCATTCATTGTTTATATTGGTGTTAAACCTACTGTACTCCAAGTTCTCTATGGTTCATATCCTCCAATATTACTCATAGATGCATCGGAATAAGCAAACAACACACGAAAAACAAAATCTGTCAAAAACAGAACAGTCTGTAGTAATCTGCTGGGTTCACCTACTTATGGAACTCCAAAAAATTCGAACTAAATTGGTAAATTTGAGCAATTTGTCTACCAATCAGCAGAAAAACTAATCAACTAAAAAGCACGCTCCTGTAAAATCTGAAGACTACTTTAGCGAGCGCTAACGATTCTGTTTTTCACAGCAAGATGTTATAAATTTCACACAAGTCTTACCAAAGGTTCTACTTGGCACA
Source organism: Secale cereale (assembly GCA_902687465.1). NCBI lineage: Eukaryota > Viridiplantae > Streptophyta > Magnoliopsida > Poales > Poaceae > Secale > Secale cereale. The sequence continues at coordinate 664,500,459 of LR738711.1, forward strand.
AACACTAAACAAAACATGAAAACACATATAATCAGGGGATAGATGCAATATTTATTCTAGCAACAAAAACAAAAAAACATGAAATTGGGTTGCCTCCCAACAAGCGCTATCGTTTTACGCCCCTAGCTAGGCACGATTTTAGTGATGCTCTCATGAAAGACAAGAATTGAAGCACAAGGAAAGCATCATAAAGCACATGGCATACACATCTAAGTCTAACATACTTCCTATGCATAGGCATTTTATAGGAAAACAAATTAGCAAGACAAGCAAGATCTAGCCTATGCAAGGGAGAAGAAAGAAACAATAGCAATCTCAACATAACGAGAGGTAATTTAGTAACATGAAAACTTCTACAACCATATTTCCCTCTCTCATAATAATTGCATGTAAGATCATGATCAAATTCAAAAAAATAGCTATCACATAACATATTCTCAACACGATCCACATGCATGCAAAGTTGACACTCTTCCAAAATAGTGGGATTAACATTAACTAAAGTCATGACCTCTCCAAACCCACTTTCAATATTATTGCAAACATTATCAATCTCATATTCATCATGGGGGTTAAATAAATTTTCAAGATCATAAGAAGAATCACCCCAATCATGATCATTGCAACAAGTAGTAGCCATAGGAAAACAAGCATCCCCAAGCTTAGGGTTTTGCATATCATTAGCACAATTGACATAAATAGAATTTATAGTAACATCATTGCAATCATGCTTTTTATTTAACAAGCTATCATGAATCACTTTTTCTTTTAACAAATCCTCACAATTTTCAGATTCATAAATTTCAAGCAAAACCCCATAAAGATAATCTAGTGCACGCAGCTCACTAGCAATAGGTTCAACATAATGGGATCTCTTAAAGAGATTACCAAGTGGATGAGGATCCATACTTTAGCAAGCGAAGATGCAAGATAGTTGAGGGCACATAGCACACAAGCAAACAAGAGGCAAGCGAACGAGAAACACACGGCGGAAGAAGGGCGAATAAAACGGCAAAGGTGAAGTGGGGGAGTGGAAAACGAGAGGCAAATAAATGTAAAGCGAAGGATAAGGGTTTGTGATAGGTACTTGGTATATGACTTTCCCATAAGCCTCCCCGGCAACGGTGCTAGAAATTCTTCTTGCTACCTCTTGAGCTTGCGTTGTATTCCCTCGAAGAGGAAAGGGAGACGCAGCATAGTAGCGTAATTATTTCCCTTAGTTTTTGAGAACCAAGGTATCAATCCAGTAGGAGACCATGCGCCAGTCCCTCGCACCTGCACAAACAAATAAGAACTTCGCAGCCAATGCGATAAGGGGTTGTCAATCCCTTTACGGTCACTTACGATAGAGAGATCTGATAGAGATGATAATTATATTTTTGGTATTTTTGGTATAGAAACACAAAGTAAAGAAAGCAACAGCGACAGAAATTGGCTAGTTGACAAGAAAGTAATATGATAAAGATAGACCCGGGGCCCATAGTTTTCTCTAGTGGCTTCTCTCATGATAGGGATATTCTACGGCGGGTAAACAAATTACTGTTGAGTAATTGATAGAAAAGCGAATAATTATGAGACTATCTAGGCATGATCATTGTATATAGGCATCACGTCCGTGACAAGTAGACTGACTCCTGCCTGCATCTACTACTATTACTCCACACATCGACCGCTATCTAGCATGCATCTAGTGTATTGAGTTCATACGAACAGAGTAACGCCTTAAGCAAGATGACATGATGTAGAGGGATAAACTCAAGCAATATGATGAAAACCCCATCTTTTTATCCTCGATGGCAACAATACAATACGTGCCTTGCTGCCCCTACTGTCACTGGGAAAGGACACCGCAAGATTGAACCCAAAGCCAAGCACTTCTCCCATTGCAAGAACTATAGATCTAGTAGGCCAAACCAAACCAATAATTCGAAGAGACTTGCAAGGATATTATTAGCACACATAAAAAGTTCAGAGAAGAACCAAATATCTTTCATAGATAACCTTGATCATAAACTCACAATTCATCGGATCTCGACAAACACAGCGCAAACAGAAATTACATCGAATAGATCTCCTTGAAGATCGAGGAGAACTTAATATTGAGATCCGGAGAGAGAGAAGAAGCCATCTAGATACTAGCTATGGACCCGAAGGTCTGTGGTAACCTACTCACAACTCATGGTGAGGGCGATGATGATGATGATGATGAAGGCCTCCGTGATGGATCCCCCTCCCGGAACAGGCTCCAAGATGGGATCTCCACAGGAATAGCAGCTACGGCGGTGGAATTAGGGTTTTCTCTCTGTGTATGGAGTTTCTCGGGTACGTAGGCATGTATAGGAGGAAGAGGGGCACCAGGGGCCATCGGGCCTGCCCTCGAGGCAGGGGGCGTGCCCTGGGAAGGGGGGGCGCGCCCCCACCCTCGAGGGTGGGCCCCTGTCCTCTGTCTTGGTCCCGAAGTTTATCTCGCGTGATTTCCTCCAAAAATATCTCCTGCGAAGGTTTCATTCCATTTGGACTCCGTTTGATATTCTTTTTCTGCAAAACCCTAAAATAGGCAAAAAAACAGCAATCTGGACTGGGCCTTTGGGTTAGTAGGTTAGTCCCAAAAATGATATAAAAGTGAATGATAAAGCCCATTAAACATCTAAGACTTCATAAATAATAGCATGGAACAATAAAAAATTATAGATACGTTGGAGACGTACCACACATTGACCGCTATCCAGCATGCATCTAGACTATTAAGTTCATAAGAACAGAGTAATGCTTTAAGCAAGATGACATGATGTAGAGGGATAAACTCAAGCAATATGATATAAACCCCATCTTTTTATCCTCGATGGCAACAATACAATACGTGCCTTGCTGCCCTTGCTGTCACTAGGAAAGGACACCGCAAGATTGAACCCAAAGCCAAGCATTTCTACCATTGCAAGAACTATAGATCTAGTAGACCAAAAATAAACCAATAATTCGAAGAGACTTGCAAGGATATTATAATCATACATAAAAGATTCGAGAAAAGAATCAAATATTGTTCATAGATAATCTTGATCATAAACCCACAATTCATCGGATCTCGACAAACACACCGCAAAAAGATTACATCGAATAGATCTCCTCAAAGATCGAGGAGAACTTTGTATTGAGATCCAAAAAGAGAGAAGAAGCCATTTAGCTAATAACTATGGACCCGAAGGTCTGTGGTAAACTACTCACAACTCATTGGTGAGGCTATGGTGTTGATGTAGAAGCACTCCGTGATGGATCCCCCCTCCGGCGGAGCTCCGGAACAGGGCCCAGGATGGGATGTCACTGGAACAGAAGGATGCGGTGGTGGAATTAGGGTTTTCTCTATTGCCTCGATGTTTTCAGGGTACGTGGACTTATATAGGAGGAAGAAATACGTCGGTGGAGCAACATGGGTCCCACGAGGGTGGGGGCGCGCCTGCCTCCCCTGGGCACGCCCTGCCCCCTCGTGGGCACCTCGTTCCTTCTCTGACTTGGCCCTGAAGTCTCTCATGAAGATACGGTTCCAAAAATAACTCCCCCGAAGGTTTCATTCCGTTTGGACTCCGTTTGATATTCCTTTTCCGCGAAACACTGAAATAGGGAAAAAACAGCAATTTGCACTAGGCCTTGGGTTAGTTGGTTAGTCCCAAAATGATATAAAAGTGTATAATAAAGCCCATTAAACATCCAAAACAGAATATATAATAGCATGGAACAATAAAAAATTATAGATACGTTGGAGACATATCAGTAGGCCCCACCAGCTGAGCCCATGTGTCATATCTCAGAACAATCATCAAGTATCGAACTTCTCATAATATTCAATGCACTTGTATGAAAGGTTTTACTATACCCATCTTGGATGCCTATCATATTAGGAATAGTTTCATAACCAAAGCACATTACCATGCTATTCTAAAAGACTCTCAAAAGGATATATGTGAAGCATGAGGGATCAACAATTTCTACAAAATAAAACCACCACCGTGCTCTAAAAGATATAAGTGAAGCACTAGAGCAAAACTATCTAGCTCAAAAGATATAAGTGAAGCACATAGAGTATCTAATAAATTCTAAATCATATTTATCTCTATCAAAAGGTGTGTCCAGCAAGGATGATTGTGGCAAACTAAAAAGAAAGGACTCAAATCATACATGACGCTCCAAGCAATACACATATCATGTGGTGAATAAAAATATAGTCCCGAGTATAGTTATCGATAGATGAAGACGAAAGAGGGGATGCCTTCCCAGGGCATCCCCAAGCTTAGGCTTTTGGTTGTCCTTGAATTTTACCTTGGGGTGCCTTGGGCATCCCCAAGATTAGGCTCTTGCCACTCTTTGTTCCATAGTCCATCAAAGCCATACTCAAATCTTGAAAACTTCACAACACAAAACTTAGCCAAAAATCTCGTGAGCTCCGTTAGTATAAGAAAACAAACCACCACTCAAAGGTACTGTAATGAACTGATACGTCCAAAACGCATCACTATTTTGTATCATAATTTATCCTTATTCATTGATATATTTCACGTTATGATGATGTTCTTATGTTGTTTTGGTCTATTTTACATAGTTTGCAACTTTCCGATGCCGGAACAGCAGACGCAGGATTCAGCAGGAAAAAGTGGATGCTGAGTTGCTAAAGAAGAATATCTCCAAATTACCTGAAAATTGATGGGAGGTATTTTTCAGACGAATCACGAAGACACGCAAAAGGGGAGTCAGAGGGGGGCCATAGGGTGCCCAGGCGGCCTGGGGGCGCGCCCCCCTGGCCGCGCCGGGGGGGCGCCTGGAGCCCCTAGCCCACCTCTGGTCGCCCCCTTTTGCATATATGTTCTCCGTGATCCAAAAACCCTAGGCACGGGACTTTTTACGGAGTTCCGCCGCCGCTTCGAGGCGGAAACCTACAGAGAAGAAAAGGGCATCTCCGGCGGGCAGATTCCGCCGGGGAGATCACCTCCCGGAAGGGAAGATCGTCGCCATCGTCATCACCATCGTCACGGGCATCATCGAGATCATCATCAACATCATCCCCAACACCAGCACCATCTCCATCTTCATCCAAATCTCATCTTACCATCGCAACTCGTGTTGTAACTCGTACTACCTATCCTCTCTACTCCATCGGTGTTGATTACTACTTTGTGGTGAATGCTATTGAGTTTTGTTGGAGAAATATTATTATGTCCAGATTGTTTATCACATATTTATCCCCACTGATCATGATCTATTTTATGTCTTGTGAGTAGTTACCTTAGTTCTTGAGGACATGGGGAAAGTCTTGTTGTTAGTAGTCATATGCTGTTGAAGTAATATGTGTTGTTTGATACTTAAGTTGCGTTGTCATTCTACTAGTGGTGTTGTGTGAGTCGAACACCCAACACTTCGCCTTATTAAGGACCTAGGAGAATACATTGTGTATAAAGAATGCTTATGGTGGGTTGCCGGAGTGACAGAAACCTGAACCCTAGTTCGCACGCTTTTGCATAAGGGAATAATGGATCCTCGATCGTATTGCTATGGTTAGGCTTTTGCCTTAAATTCTATCTTGTATTTGCGGATGCTTGCAAGGTGTTTAATCATAAGAGTGCATCCATCTTAGTCTAGAGAGTGCACTAGCATAGATCCACCCACTCAACACTTATCAACACATAACATAGTATCGATACGGAATATGGCGAAAGCACATGACTACCTCTCCCGTGTGTCCTCAAGAACGCTTTATTCTTTATAAGTTCAGTTGCTAGGCCTCTCCTTTGCTAGGAAAGGATTGGGCTACTTGTTACTCTCAGTACCTTTTACATTACTTGCCTTTACATTCCTGTTGCTTATACCGAGAAAACCCCTAAAAGTTATCTTTCAGTGCTTGCAGTAATTTCTTGCTCAGAATCGCTTATCAATACCTTCTGCTCCTCGTTGGGTTCGACACTCTTACTTATCGAAAACGCTGCAATAGATCCCTTACGGTTGAGGGTCATCAAGTACCGTTTTCTGGCGCCGCTGCCGGGGAGCATAGCGCTATTGGTAAAGTGAAACTGGTAAGAAAGTTTTTATAATTTGTTCTTTATTTTTGCTATTGCTGCTCTTTATCCTTATGGACTACCCTATTATTGTATCGTTGCTTGCGGGAAGACGCCCCACACCTGTGGTGGTTGATCCTCCCCCTACTGAAATTGTGCCTTATAAAATACCAGCTGGTATTATCGATTATGTTTTGGCTAATCGTTACGCAGGAGACAGACATCCCGGTGAACACTTGCTATATCTGTCACAACTATGTTCATTATTTAAGCTTGCAGGTGTATCGAGGGAGTTTGTCATGAGGAAATTGTTTGTCGTATCACTTATAGATAAAGCTTTAGATTGGTATGGGCTTCTTGATAACTCACACTTGCTGGACTGGCAGGAGCTTATGTCTCTCTTTTATACTAAGTTTTATCCTCTTCATGAAATTCATCGAGACAGGAATTATATCTATAACTTTAGGTCTCGTGACGGAGAAAGCATTGCTCAAGCTTGGGGGAGATTGAAGTCTCTAATGCTCAAATGCCATATTCATAAGCTTCCCAAGGAAATTATACTTACACATTTTTATGCCAGGCTTTCTCGTCAGGATAAGGAGATGCTGGATGCCTCCTCTGGTGAGGTATTTCAGAAGAAGAGTGTTGAAGAAAGGTGGGATCTCCTTGAAAGAATCCAGAGGAATACCGAAGATTGGGAAATTGATAAAGGTATTGAACCCACTATAAATTATGAACATGATTATATTGAGAGCTATGTGGAAAATGATTACTTCAATACTTTTTGCTCTAAGATTGGTCTTGATTCCCATCTAGTGATTGATTTGTGCAAGAATTTTGCCTCTCACGTTGATTCTTTTAAAAAGAAGAGAGACCAGCACCATGAACCTTTTAAAGAACCACCTATTGATATTTATGTTGCTGACCCTATTTTGCCTGCAGTTATATATGAAAAGCCTCCTTTTCCCACGAGGATAAAGGAGCACTCTCTTGTGACAGGCATAATAAATAAAAGTGAGAGAAGAGTTGATGAGCCTGAGGACCAGATCAGGGTCGATCCTCAAGTTGCATTAATTAAAGACCTTGCTACTGATGATGTTTTGGATTCCAATATAAATTTTTGTGCTGTTTCCACTAACCTTGTCACAGCCAAGAATAAAGGCCCAATTTCAGGTACTCCAGTGGTATCTGTTAAAATAGGAGATCACAATTATTATGGGCTATGCGATTTGGGATCGAGTGCAAGTGCTATTCCTTATTCACTTTATGAAGAAATCATCGGTGAGATTTCCCCTTGTGAACTTGAAGAAGTTGATGTTACTATTCATCTTGCAAATAGAACAACTATCTCTCCTATCGGAATTGTGAGGGACGTTGAAGTCCTATGTGGAAAGGTAAAATACCCTACCGACTTTCTAGTACTTGGATCAGAGAGAGACAATTTTTGTCCCATTATTTTTGGTAGACCTTTTCTTAGAACTTGTGGAGCTATAATAGATTGCAAGAAAGGTAAAGTTTCTGTTGAATTCGATGGTGAGCCATATGAATTTAATTTTTCTAAGTTCTCTAAGCAGCCTCGTGGTACTGATTTACCTAGTGATGATAAAATTATTGAAAGTATTGCCTCTATTGCTATTCCCCCTAATGATCCTTTGCAACAATACATGGAGGACCACGAGAATGATTTGCATATGCAGGAAAGAAATGAACTAGATGAAATATTCTTGAGGCAGCCTGCTATCCTGAAGCACAACCTTCCGGTTGAACCTTTGGGAATTTTATCAAAACCGAAAGAAGACCCGGTGTTCGATCTTAAACCTCTTCCCGATACGCTCAAGTATGCTTATTTAGATGAAAAGAAAGTATATCCTGTTATTATCAATTCTAACCTTTCAGGATATGAAGAGGAGCGATTATTGGAAGTACTTCGTAAACACCGAGGCGCAATTGGCTACACCCTTGATGACCTTAAGGGGATTAGTCCATCTATCTGTCAACATACTATCAACCTTGAGCCTGATGCTAAACCAGTTGTTGATCATCAACGACGGTTGAACCCGAAGATGATGGATGTCGTGAGAACTGAGATTCCCAAGCTTCTAGCCGCAGGTATTATCTACCCTATAGCTGATAGTAAATGGGTAAGTCCGGTACATTGTGTTCCTAAAAAAGGAGGTACAACTGTGGTTCCTAATGATAAAAATGAATTAATACCTCAGAGGATTATTATTGGATATAGAATGTGTATTGATTATAGGAAGTTGAACAAGGCAACCAGGAAGGACCACTACCTGTTGCCGTTCATCGACCAAATGCTTGAAAGGTTATCCAAAAATACCCACTTTTGTTATCTCGATGGTTATTCTGGCTTCTCTCAAATTCATGTTAACACTGCCGATCAAGAGAAGACCACTTTTACTTGTCCCTTTGGTACTTATGCTTACAGACGTATGCCTTTTGGTTTATGTAATGCCCCTGCTACTTTTCAAAGGTGTATGTCTGCTATCTTTCATGGTTTCTGCGGGGATATTATGGAAGTCTTCATGGACGATTTCTCCGTCTATGGAACTTCTTTTGACCATTGTCTTCACAACCTTAATAAAGTTTTGCAGAGATGCGAGGAGACAAATTTGGTACTCAACTGGGAAAAGTGCCACTTTATGGTTAATGAAGGAATTGTTCTTGGTCACAAGATTTCCGAAAGGGGAATTGAAGTGGACAAGGCCAAGATCGAAGCTATTGAGAGGATGCCCTATCCAAGGGACATCAAAGGTATTCGCAGTTTTCTCGGTCATGCAGGTTTTTATAGAAGATTTATTAAAGACTTTTCTAAAACCTCGAGACCCCTCACTAATCTTCTCCAGAAGGATGTTCCTTTTGTTTTTGATGAAAATTGTAAGGAAGCTTTTGAAGTCCTTAAGAAAGCTTTAATAACTGCTCCTATAGTACAACCACCTGACTGGAATTTACCTTTTGAGATTATGTGTGATGCAAGTGATTTTGCTGTTGGAGCTGTTTTAGGACAAAGAGTTGATAAGAAATTGAATGTTATACATTATGCTAGTAAAACCCTTGATAGTGCTCAAAGAAATTATGCTACTACTGAGAAGGAATTCTTAGCTGTAGTTTTTGCTTGTGATAAGTTTAGGCAGTATATTGTTGATTCCAAAGTTATTATTCATATTGATCATGCTACCATTAAGTATCTTATGACAAAGAAGGATGCCAAGCCAAGGCTTATCAGATGGGTACTCCTTCTTCAAGAATTTGATTTGCAGATTGTTGATAGGAAAGGGGAAGACAATCCGGTGGCGGACAATCTTTCAAGAATGGAAGATATACCGCATGACCCCATCCCATTTAACGACAGTTTTCCAGACGAGCAACTTGCCGTTGTAAAAGTACAATCTCTTTCCGATCCTTGGTATGCAGATTATGCTAATTTTATTGTTGCAAAGTATTTGCCTCCAGGTTTAACATTTCAGCAAAGGAAGAAGTTCTTTCATGATTTGAGGCACTACTTTTGGGATGACCCACATCTTTTTAAAGAAGGCCCCGAAGGGATCGTGAGAAGATCCATCCCGGAACATGAGCAGAAGGACATTCTCAGACGGTGTCATGATAGTCCCTATGGAGGACATCATGCCGGTGAGAGGACTGCACATAAGGTTCTTCAATCAGGTTTTTATTGGCCTACTCTCTTTAAAGATGCTAGAAATTATGTTTTAGCCTGTGATAAATGTCAGAGAGTTGGAAACATTAGTAGAAGGAATGAGATGCCTATGAATTATTCACTAGTGATTGAACCTTTCGATTGTTGGGGTTTTGATTTTATGGGTCCTTTTCCTTCTTCACACAAGTACACTCACATTTTAGTAGCTGTTGATTATGTGACCAAGTGGGTTGAAGCAATCCCCACTGAAAGTGCTGATCACAAGACATCCTTGAAAATGCTTAAAGATGTAATATTTCCTAGGTTTGGTGTACCAAGGTATCTCATGACCGATGGAGGATCACACTTCACGCACGGAGCTTTTAGAAAAGCTTTGGCTAAATACGATGTTAATCATAGAATTGCTTCACCATATCATCCTCAAACTAGTGGGCAAGTTGAGCTCACCAATAGAGAGATTAAGTTGATCTTGCAGAAAACAGTAAACAGAAATAGGAAGGATTGGTCAAATAAGTTAGGAGATGCTTTGTGGGCATATAGAACTGCTTACAAAAACCCCATGGGCATGTCCCCCTATAAGATGGTGTATGGCAAGGCTTGCCATTTGCCATTAGAGTTAGAGCACAAAGCTTTTTGGGCTGTTAGAGAGCTTAACGCTGACCCAAAACTAGCTGGTGAGAAGCGTCTCATGAACTTGACTTCTCTAGACGAATGGAGAAGTGAAGCTTACGAGAGCGCTAAAATGTTCAAGGAAAAGGTAAAAAAGTGGCATGATAGGAAGATTCTGAAACGTGAATTTAATGTTGGTGATAAAGTTTTATTGTTTAGATCCCGTTTCAGGTTTTCTCCAGGTAAACTACTTTCCAGGTGGGAAGGACCATTTCATATTGAAGAAGTTTATCGGTCTGGTGCAATTAAGATTAATAATTTTGAAGGCCAAACCTCAAGTTGTGAATGGGCAAAGACTTAAACATTACATAGCAGGAGACCCTGTCAATGTTGATGTGAATATAATATACACAACAACCCACGAAGAACATATTGCAGCCCTGTTTCATACGCCAGCAGAAGCAGAATAAAGAAAAGGTATGTAGTACGGTAAGGAAACATCGCGAACCGCCATAAAAGTTCCGTATTACGAGTTTCTGAAAAATTAGTAAAATTCCGAACCTAGGTGGAGCCGGAGACGACCTCCAGGGAGTCCAGGCGCCCCCCTGGCGCCCCCCCTGGGCCGCGCCGGGAGGCCGCCTGGACACCCGGGAGTCCGTCTTCGACCCCGCTTTGGTCCGTTACCTTCCTTTCTGTGCATAAATTTTTCCTATATATTTGCCCGGATTGTTCCGGCAATGTATCTTGCGATTTCGCGTGTTTTCTCTTCGGTCTGTTTCTGCCAGGAAATCTTTTAGCTAAAAATTAGGTGTCATGGCTTCTCCAAGTTCCCCCAAGGACAAGTTCGTCGTCAACGTCATCAACCCTTACCTCGCCGAGGTGAAGAAGCACCCTCAGGTTGTTCAGATGAAGGACGGCGTCCTTCATCAAGAAGATCTGAAGGGACCTATCAAGGAGGGGAGCGTCCAGGCCAGGCTGGAAGAAGTGGAACAAGAAGTCTTCGAGTACAAGAAGATAATCGAGCGTGGTGTTGAAGCTAACTTTGACATCACCAATGAGCTGAAGAACTACTTCCTGAAGGAGATGAAGGAGATGTGGGAAAGAATCACCGCATCTGAAGGAAGAATTATAGAGCTCCAAGGGCAAATTAATGATCTACATAACCAGAACTGTGAGTATGAACTAAGGTTTCTGCGCATGGGTTTGGGTGCTGAATGCAGGATCCAGGAGACGAGCTTCTCATATGAGACTGGAGAACCCCTTCCATGGAAGCGTTTCGCCAAGGACTACTTGATCAACGCCAACAAGGACGATGAGTGAAATCTCCTTGGGTAATGGCATTCCCTTGGCTTGTTCCAAGCTTGGGGGAGTGCCCGGTATCTTTATCTTTTACCTTTTGTCTTTTAGAGTCAAGTAGAGTCGTATCATGTCTAGGGAGGTTGTTATATGAGATAGGTGTGTGCATTGAGGTCTATCGCTCCTTCGGTGAGGAATTGTATCCGTGAGTGTGGAGTCGTCTATGATGGAATATTAATGAGAAGTTTATCGGTTCTTTTTGCTGCACTCGGTATTCTCTTCATGCAATCGACCTTATATGATGATTCTTATGGGGAGTATTGACCTTATGTCAGGTATGGCTATGAAACTTTATTTAATCTTGGCAAACATAGCTCTGGTCATAACAACAAGCATGATTTTCTTAAAGTATCTACATAGCCAAAACCTTTATGTTATTATGCTCGAAGTGTTATGCTGACAAGGAAGACAACTTGATGTGTTATGCTTATTTCAATGTTCATGCTTTATATTGCTTTGCATCTTAGTCATCATCCATTGTCTGCTCTCTCAAAACCTTTGCTAGCCTAACTCTGTACTAAGCGGTATTCTGCTTGTGCATCCATACCCTTAAGCCAATACCTTCCATACGAGTCCACCATACCTACCTACTTGTGGTGTTCCACTACCACCTCCTAAAAGTATATAATTTATGTGTTATCCTTAAAAGTTCAAAATCTTTTATTTTGTGCCTCTGCTTTAGCTCATGAGGAAGTAGTAGCTAATTCATGATCTTTTTGAGTTGGACAAGCTTCACCCCGGGATTGCATGTATAATGTGCAAACCCATAATACGAAAAGGAAATGGCATTGAGTGCGCCCGGCTTAAAATAATATAACAAACAAACCCTCCTTCATGCTTTGTTCATGAGAAATCCGAAAACTTTGGCAGTGATAAACAAAGGAGAATAAGAGGATGTTATCGTCCTCGTGCGGGAGCTGTTCCTCGAAACTTGTCCAGTTCAAGAAGTAATTGAGTTATCTATTAGCATTCGTTGACAAATCATGCACCTCTCAAAACTTGTTTTCATTCTGTTTGATTTAAGGATAGCACATGAGTTTTCCCTACTACCCTAGAGCAGGGCCAATCTTTTAATTTTAAGTTGAGTCAGTTATTTCTACTTCCTTCTATTTCCCAGAGAGAGCAGACGTTTGATGTTGATAAGGATTCATCCATATAAAGCTGCATTAAGATTTGTCATATCATATCCTTGTTGACATTATCATTCGATAAGTAAGTTGTTTGTCATGCCCAGCTAAGGCAAATATCTTCCTTTGTGTTAACACTTTCACTTCTTGCCTATTAACATGTTATTTTCAAAAAGCTTCAATTGATCTCATCAAATATAAGAGCAAAAGTTAAATCTATTGTTATTCTTTGACCAAAGGACATGTTTGCCATGATATAATGAGTTTCCGTAGCCCTACTTTCGAATATAAGTGTTATCACTCTTTCATAAGGGCCTTATGAGTTGAAGATTGCTGTTGAGGATATTTGAGTTGGTAAAGAAACTATGATGCTTCTTGTCCGTATCCTATTTATCGACACTTCACTCTCTAAACTTGTGGACAGGTTTACCGAGTTCATATTCGCTTGGGGACAAGCGAGGTCTAAGCTTGGGGGTGTTGATACGTCCAAAATGCATCACTATTTTGTATCATAATTTATCCTTATTCATTGATATATTTCACGTTATGATGATGTTCTTATGTTGTTTTGGTCTATTTTACACAGTTTGCAACTTTCCGATGCCGGAACAGCAGACGCAGGATTCAGCAGGAAAAAGTGGATGCTGAGTTGCTAAAGAAGAATATCTCCAAATTACCTGAAAATTGACGGGAGGTATTTTTCAGACGAATCACGAAGACACGCAAAAGGGGAGTCAGAGGGGGGCCACAGGGTGCCCAGGCAGCCTGGGGGCGCCCCCCCTGGCCGCGCCGGGGGGGGGCGCCTGGAGCCCCTGGCCCACCTCTGGTCGCCCCCTTTTGCATATATGTTCTCCGTGATCCAAAAACCCTAGGCACGGGACTTTTATAGAGTTCCGCCGCCGCTTCGAGGCGGAAACCTATAGAGAAGAAAAGGGCATCTCCGGCGGACAGATTCCGCCGGGGAGATCACCTCCCGGAAGGGGAGATCGTCGCCATCGTCATCACCATCGTCATGGGCATCATCGAGATCATCATCAACATCATCCCCAACACCAGCACCATCTCCATCTTCATCCAAATCTCATCTTACCATCGCAACTCGTGTTGTAACTCGTACTACCTACCCTCTCTACTCCATCGGTGTTGATTACTACTTTGTGGTGAATGCTATTGAGTTTTGTTGGAGAAATATTATTATGTCCAGATTGTTTATCACATATTTATCCCCACTGATCATGATCTATTTTATGTCTTGTGAGTAGTTACCTTAGTTCTTGAGGACATGGGGAAAGTCTTGTTGTTAGTAGTCATATGCTGTTGAAGTAATATGTGTTGTTTGATACTTAAGTTGCGTTGTCATTCTACTAGTGGTGTTGTGTGAGTCGAACACCCAACACTTCGCCTTATTAAGGACCTAGGAGAATACATTGTGTATAAAGAATGCTTATGGTGGGTTGCCGGAGTGACAGAAACCTGAACCCCAGTTCGCACGCTTTTGCATAAGGGAATAATGGATCCTCGATCGTATTGCTATGGTTAGGCTTTTGCCTTAAATTCTATCTTGTATTTGCGGATGCTTGCAAGGTGTTTAATCATAAGAGTGCATTCATCTTAGTCTAGAGAGTGCACTAGCATAGATCCACCCACTCAACACTTATCAACACATAACATATTATCGATACGGAATATGGCGAAAGCACATGACTACCTCTCCCGTGTGTCCTCAAGAACGCTTTAGTCTTTATAAGTTCAGTTGCTAGGCCTCTCCTTTGCTAAGAAAGGATTGGGCCACTTGTTACTCTCAGTACCTTTTACATTACTTGCCTTTACATTCCTGTTGCTTATACCGAGAAAATCCCTAAAAGTTATCTTTCAGTGCTTGCAGTAATTTCTTGCTCAGAATCGCTTATCAATACCTTCTGCTCCTCGTTGGGTTCGACACTCTTACTTATCGAAAACGCTGCAATAGATCCCTTACGGTTGAGGGTCATCATGAACTCATTCTTTGTTTATATTGGTGTTAAACCTACTGTATTCCAACTTATCTATGATTCATACCCCCCAATACTACTCATAGATTCATCAAAATAAGGAAACAACACACGAAAAACAGAATCTGTCAAAAATAGAACAGTCTGTAGTAATCTGTAACTTTCGAATACGTCTGTAACTCCAAAAAATTGAAATAAATGGTTAAACGTGAGGAATTTGTCTATTAATCATATGCAAAAAGAATCAACTAAATAGCACTCTCCAGTAAACAATTACAGTCAATCTCGTGAGCGCTAAAGTTTCTGTTTTTTACAGCATGATCATATAAACTTCACACAAGTCTTCCCAAAGGTTCTAGTTGGCACAAACACTAATTAAAACACAAAACCACATCTAAACAGAAACTAGATGCAATATTTATTCCTAAACAGAAGCAAAAACAAAGAAAATAAAATTGGGTTGCCTCCCAACAAGCGATATCGTTTAACGCCCCTAGCTAGGCACGAGACAAGAATAGATCTAGATATTGCCATCTTTGGTAGGCAATCCATAAGTGGCTCTCATAATAGATTCATAAGGTAATTTGATTTTCTTTCTAGGAAAGTGTTCCATGCCTTTCCTTAACGGAATTTGGAATCTAATATTTCCTTCCTTCATATCAATAATTGCACCAATCGTTCTAAGGAAAGGTCTACCAAGAATAATAGGACATGAAGGATTGCAATCTATATCAAGAACAACGAAATCTACGGGCACATAATTCCTATTGGCAACAATAAGAACATTATTAATCCTTCCCATAGGTTTCTTAATGGTAGAATCCGCAAGATGCAAATTTAAAGAACAATCATCAAGCTCATGGAAACCTAACATATCACACAAAGTTTTTGGAATTGTAGAAACACTTGCACCCAAATCACACAAAGCAAAGCATTCATGATCTTTAGTTTTAATTTTAATAGTAGGTTCCCACTCATTATAAAGCTTTCTAGGGATAGAAACTTCTAATTCAGGTTTTTCCTCATAAGATTGCATCAAAGCATCAACTATGTGTTTGGTAAAAGCCTTATTTTGACTATAAGCATGCGGAGAATTTAGTACGGATTGAAAAAAGGAAATACAATCTATTAAAAAGCAGCTATCATAATTGAATCTCTTGAAATCCAAAATAGTGGGTTCATCACTATGCAAAGTTTTAATCTCATCAATCCCACTTTTAACAATTTTAGCATCAAGATCTAAAAACTCCGAATCATTGGGATGCCTTTTAACTAAAGTAGACTCATCTCCAGTCCCATCTTTATCAAGATTTATACTAGAAAACAAGGATCTAATAGGTGACACATCAATAACTTTCAGATCTTCATCTTTATTTTCATGATAACTAGAAGAACACGCTTTCATAAAAGCAATCTTTTTTAGCACGCATCCTAGCGGTTCTTTCTTTGCACTCATCAATGGAAATTCTCACAGCTTTGAGAGACTCATTGATATCATGCTTAGGTGGAACAGATCTAAGTTTCAAAGAATCAACATCAAGAGTAATTATATCCACGTTTCTAGCCAACTCATCAATCTTAAGCAATTTTTCTTCAAGCAAAGCATTGAAACTCTTTTGCGAATTCATAAACTCTTTAACACTAGTTTAAAATTCAGAGGGCATCTTACCAAAATTTCCATAGGAGTTATTGTAGGAATTACCATATTTATTAGAGGAATTTCTAGGAAAAGGCCTAGGATTAAAGTTTCCTCTATAAGCATTGTTACCAAAATTATTCCTACCAACAAAATTCACATCCAAAGATTCATTGTTATTTTCAATCAATGTGGATAGAGGCATATCATTAGGATCAGAAGAAGCACTCTTAGTAGCAAATAATTTCATAATTTCATCCATCTTTCCACTCAAAACACTAACCTCTTCAATAGCATGCACTTTTTTACTAGTAGATCTTTTGGTGTGCCATTGAGAGTAGTTAACCATAATATTATCAAGGAGTTTGGTAGCTTCTCCTAATGTGGTTTCCATGAATGTGCCCCCCGCGACCGAATCTAAAAGATTTCTAGAAGCAAAAATCAAGCCAGCATAATTTTTTTGTATAATCATCCATAAGTTCAAACCATGGGTAGGGCAATTACGTATCATTAATTTCATTCTCTCCCAAGCTTGTGCAACATGCTCACGATCTAGTTGCTTAAAATTCATAATATCGTTTCTAAGAGAGATAATCTTAGCGGGAGGAAAATATATAGAGATAAAGGCATCTTTGCACTTATTCCATGAATCAATACTATTTCTAGGCAAAGAGGAAAACCAAGTTTTAGCACGATCTCTAAGTGAAAACGGAAATAGCTTCAATTTAATAATATCATTATCCGTATCCATCTTCTTTTGCATATCACATAAATCAACAAAGTTGTTCAGATGAGTAGCGGCATCTTCACTAGGAAGGCCACAAAATTGATCTTTCATGACAAGATTCAACAGGGCATCATTGATCTCACAAGATTCAACATTGGTAATAGGAGCAATAGGCGTGCTAATAAAATCATTATTGTTGGTATTGGAGAAGTCACACAATTTGGTATTGTTTTGAGCCATAGTGACAAGCAAGCAATCCAACACTCAAGCAAACAAGAGGCAAGCGAACGGTAAACACACGGAAGAAGAAGGGCAAATAAAACGTCAAGGGTGAAGTGGGGGAGAGGAAAACGAGAGGCAAATAATGTAGTGCGAAGGATAAGGGTTTGTGATATGTACTTGGTATATGATTTTTGCGGAGATCTCCCCGGCAACGACGCTAGAAATTCTTCTTGCTATTTCTCGAGCTTGCGTTGTATTCTCTCGAAGAGGAAAGGGTGATGCAGCACAGTAGCGTAAGTATTTCCCTCAGTTTTTGAGAACCAAGGTATCAATCCAGTAGAAGACCACGCGCAAGTCCCTCGCACCTGCACAAACAAATAAGAACTTCGTAGCCAACGCAATAAACGGTTATCAATCCCTTTACGGTCACTTATGAAAGTGAGATCTGATAGATAGGATAGTATAATATTTTTGGTATTTTTTGGTATAAGAACAGAAAGTAAATAAAGCAAAGTAAAGTAGATGGAAGATTAATATGTTGAGAATAGACCCGGGGGCCACAGGTTTCACTAGTGGCTTCTCTCATGATAGCAGAATTCTACGATGGGTGAACAAATTACTATCGAGCAATTGATAGAAAAGCGCATAGTTATGAGAATATCTAGGCATGATCATTATATATATAGGCATCACGTCCGTGAGAAGTAGACTGAAACAATTCTGCATCTACTACTATCACTCCACACATCGACCGCTATCCAACATGCATCTAGAGTATTAAGTTCATAAGAACATAGTAATGCTTTAAGGAAGATGACATGATGTAGAGGGATAAACTCAAGCAATATGATATAAACCCCATCTTCTTATCCTCGATGGCAACAATACAATACGTGCCTTGCTGCCCCTGTTGTCACTGGGAAAGGACACCGCAAGATTGAACCCAAAGCCAAGCACTTCTCCCATTGCAAGAACTATATATCTAGTAGATCAAACCAAACCAATAATTCGAAAAGACTTGCAAGGATATTATAATCATACATAAAAGATTTGAGAAAAGAATCAAATATTGTTCATAGATAAGCTTGATCATAAACCCACAATTCATCGGATCTCGACAAACACACCGCAAAAAGATTACATCGAATAGATATCCTCGAAGATCGAGAAGAACTTTGTATTGAGATCCAAAAAGAGAGAAGAAGCCACCTAGCTAATAACTATGGACCTGAAGGTCTGTGGTAAACTACTCACAACTCATTGGTGAGGCTATGGTGTTGATGTAGAAGCACTCCGTGATGGATCCCCCCCTCCGGCGGAGCTCCGGAACTGGCCCCAAGATGGGATCTCACGGTAACAGAAGGTTGTGGCGGTGGAATTAGGGTTTTCTCTGTCGCCTCGATGTTTTCAGGGTACATGGACTTCTATAGGAGGAAGAAGTACGTCGATGGAGCAACGTGGGGCCCACGAGGGTGGGGGGCGCGCGTGCCTCCCCTGGGCGCGCCCTGCCTCCTCGTGGGCACCTCGTTCCTTCTCTGACTTGGCCCTCAAGTCTCTCGTGAAGATACGGTTCCAAAAATGACTCTCCCGAAGGTTTCATTCCGTTTGGACTCCATTTGATATTCCTTTTCTGCGAAACATTGAAATAGGCAAAAAACAGCAATTTGCACTGGGCCTTGGGTTAATAGGTTAGTCCCAAAAATGATATAAAAGTGTATAATAAAGCCCATTAAACATCCAAAACAGAATATATAATAGCATGGAACAATAAAAAATTATAGATACGTTGGATATGTATCAGTGGGCCCCACCAGCCGAGCCCACATGCCGTTTAACTGTTCAAACCCTACCACCATGATCGATGGCAGTAGGGTATAACAGCCTACCGCCAGAGACCTTGGCGGTAGGCTTGACAACAGGGACGGATGGGCCGTTACCAACGTTGACGTGGCTAAGTACCCTACCACCAGAGACCCTGGCGGTAGGCGGTGTTATGCTACCATCAAAGTCCCTAGCAGTAGGAAAAAATGTTAGATCCTAATTTTTTTAGAGTAGGGTCAGATCGTGCTGAACTTTTCAAAAAGGGTTAGAAAAGTGAATTTGGCCTCGAGGAGTAGCTATGTCCATGTGTAGGACATAAAGCATTTGTTTGGATGGCCATGTCCGATGGGTGAGGTAGCCAGCGTCCAGGAATGAATTTTACGAGATTAGTGAAAACTGCAAATGAGTATGTGTTTTGTGTTTGGGCATTTCCTATGAAAAATACGGGTTTTGTGTTCTACGGTATTTTTTATTATATATAAGAAACATAGGTACAAATGATTGAAAAAGAAGAATAAAAGCCTGAGGCTCAAGTGCCCAACCAATTCCAACTCTAGGGAACCTCATTTGACCAGGTAAAGATTTTAGGTGAGGTGTAGATCAATCCAAATCTTGATTTCTGACTCATGCTTTCTCTGTATTTTATAGATCATTCTTCAGTGGAAGTCTCCATACACTGATGTTGGGTTCCAGCGACAGTCCTATATACGACCGTCGACCATCCGTCCTTACATTGAATTTGCAACCTCTTCTTGTTTCTAATTGAATTTGCTATGTTCGGCCAAAATGACGTAATCTACTAACATGTTGATCTCGCTTGAGTGCTTGTATTCGTTGTTATGTGGTATGAATGTAATATTTGTTACCCCGGATGTTCTTTGTACTTCCATGAATAGACCCAAAGTTTTTCCAGAAAAACACGATGATTTTATTTTAAGGAATCAACACAAAGATCCATTAGATAAAATATTGGCGTCCAAAATTGTTCTAAAACATGTTCTGTTTAGAGGCCACGCTAAAAAAACTTGGCCTCTTTTGATTCACAGGAATTCTATAGGATTTTTAGAGGTTTGAAATCCTTAGGAACTTTTGTAATGCCCAGGATGGAGTTATACCTCCTACGTGTCGAGGCACGACTTAAAGGCATAAATCCATCCTAGAATGATCTCAAGTTCGGTAATCTTTGCACATCTCATGTAAAAGAGGGGATTGTAAACAGAAAATAGTTGGCTTACACTCGCCACGTCATAGAATTACATATCATGTCTCAAACATCATACATTAAGAACATCACAACCCTCTAAGGGCAAAATCCAAATGCAAGATACCAAACTTAAATAAATAAACCACAGGCGGATCGAATCCTAGTAAGAGTCTCCACTACTGATCATCCGGGTATCGCACATAGTACCGACTACGCTCCTCGTCGTACTCCCAATCCAGCTCGGTGCCATCACCTGGATAGCTCACAGCTGGACCTGCATCTGGTGTGTGAAGTAACTGTGAGCCACAGAGGACTCAGCAATCCCGTTCCCGGGTAACAAGACTATTTAAGCCTTTGGGAGAGGATAAAGGCTGAAGAAAAGAAACAGTGTCTGCAGCAGCAACTAGCAACTAACTTACGTGAGTGAGAGCGAGAAGAGAAAGCCTCGGCGAGAAGTGATCACGAAGTGATCCTAGCTACAAGCTCAGCAAACATAACCCCTCCGTTTTCAACTCCCGAATCCCTATTCAGAAATTGACAGTCACAGAACACACGCTGGTAGTGTATTAGTAACATTGTGTCAAGTTATCTACAACCGGAATTAACAAGCTCCCATCTGCCACATAACCGCGGGCACGGCTTTCGAAAGTTCAAACCCTGCAAGGGTGTTCCAACTTGACCCATTACAAGCCCACGATCCGCGGAGTCGCAACTCCAAAGTGGGAAGACCCGAGTATTCTCGGAATCCCGTGCTCAAGATATACCGAACTAAGGTAAGGCTAATCCAGCAAATCCTCCCGGCGTGTCGACACCCTGATAGTAGCCGCGCGTATCTAAGTCTCAGGGTACGACCGGATGGGCGATGCTACAGGTTTTTACCAGACCTTGAGTTTCCTCGAGGTGGCCCTGCAGGACCCCCAGTTCGGACCAACACTCATGTGGAGCACTGGCCCCGGGTTGTTGATTAAGAAAGAGGGTTAATTACTCCCTATGCATGTTTAGTTTGTTATTAGGCAAATAGTACCAATGTTGGGACTTGCTGGAAAAGACTTAGCACTTAGCGGTTTATCGAGGGGGTCCCATACACCCCAACCGTGTTAGGAACGCATAATCAAGGAACATAACACCGGTTTATACGGTTCCTAACGGCATGAGTGGAACAAATCACCAATCAAAAGGCTTAGCCTTCCACCCTTGCCAATATATAGATGATTTCATTTTAAGCATTTATATAGTGTGATATAACCCAACCAAACTTCAACATGAAGCAAGCATCTTCGACCTTCACCTGCAACTAACAATGCTATAAGAAGGGCTGAGCGAAGCGTACTTAGCCAAGCAACGGTTTGCATAGGTAGGTTGGTTAAACATGGCAATTGGTTACAAGTAGGAGGCTGACAAGAAGATCATGGGCATCGAGGCAAAACTATAGATCGAGACTACTAGCAATAGGCAAAGATAGTAATGTTATCGGGGTTCGGTCATCTTGCCTGAAGAGAAGTCGTTCGGATCGTAAGAAGAGTCCTCGTGCTCAACCTCGTTGGTAACCTCGTGCTCAACCTCGTACTCGGTCTCAGCTTCCGGCTCTAAACAAAACAATCACACCAAGCACCAATCAACAAGATGCAATGCGCACTCGAAAAAGATGAATGCATGATGGATGCACTAAGGATGCACACGGAGCACGTAAAATATCACTCAAGCAAAACACCCCAAAACATGATAACAAACTGATATTATTAATCTACACGGAAAATCAATCAAGTTTGATATAAGATTCGCTGAAATCGGAGTTACGGGCTAAAAGTTATGCCCGAAACAAGAAATGATCGAAAGCTGAAAATTACAGCATCATAGCAACTTCGGAGCTCAAAATAATTGAGCTACAGCATCCAAACAACATGGCAAAGGACATGAACACAAACTAGACATATACTACAGCAACTAAGTCCAAAGGTGCACCCCCAACGGAGTCACGGATCAATAGCAATGATCTTGGACATATGGAACTTGACAATAAAATTTTGGCAGCAGAATTTTATTGAAACTTTGGAGCAAAAGATAAACATGCTACAGCCACTCAAATAGACATGTGAGGACATGAATGGAAAGACAACAATATATACTACAAGGAACAATCAAGATCCACTCCAAAACTATCATGCTTTGTCCTAGAACATCACACGAACATGGCATCGGAACGTTATAGATTTCAGACTTAGTGAAAATCCACTAAGTCCTAAAACAGCAATTTCATCAAGGCATATAAAAGAGCATGTTTAAGTCACCTCGAAACTAATCATGGCAAAAGGTAAGCACCTCATCAAAGTGCACATGAAGGTGATCCCGAAACACACAAGCATGCATCATTGAGGTAAACACAACGATAGCAACGAGCTCAACAAGATGGCATTTCATAACAAGTGAAACAACATCACAGCCACATGGCACTTTGCAACGATGATAACAAGGCAATAATAAATCTACCATGCAACCTATCACATACAACACGTAGATCATGGCAAGACGAACACGTGGACATGTCATTTGCATCATTCGGACAAACGAGCTAAAAGATATCACATGGCAAAGATGTCATAAAAACATCACATAGCAGCAGTTTATATCATGATGCACTCTTGCAACAGCAAAACAAGCACCTAGATGATCTCTAACATGCATGACAACAACAGATAAAACGTAGATCACGATCCCACGAACGTCTGGACATGCTATTTGCGCGAATCGGAGCTACACACACAAAGTTAAAGCAGTTGAAAGATTGCATCACAAATTAACAGATCTGGGACTTAGAGATAAAAGAGGGGAAGTCAACCTGATCTGGGAAAAAAACAACAAACGGACCGGGCGGATCTGGCCCGATCCGGCTGGAGGCAGAGTGCGGCCCGGCGGGGAGCCGCGGCGGCCCAGGAGCGGCGGCTCGGAAGCGGCCCGGCGAGAGGCGAGGAGGGACGGGCGGCTGGGCCGCAGTGGCCTGGGGCCCGTTCGGCGCCCGCGGCCTGGGGCGGCGGATGGCGTCGGAGGGGCGGCGGCCTGCTCGGGGCGGCCCAGCTTGGGGGCCCGACGGCTTGGAGCGGAAGGCCAACGGGCCGGGGAGGCGCGCTGAGGGAGATCGGGCGAGGCGACTCCAGCGATGTGGTCTAGCGCCCTCGGGCGGCTGGGCTCGGAGTGTTCGAAGGGGAGGCTGACGAGGCGCGGCCTGGTCGGTGGAGCGATGCCAGGCGCGCGGTGGTCAATGGAGCGGGGCGATCTGGCGCGTTGACCCTGGCTGCTCAGATCGAAGGAAGAGGGCGGCGCGGTGGCGATCGAGGGAACTGGCTGGATCGGTGGCTGGTTCCCTCGGGATCTAAGAAGAGGCAGTTTGAGGATATTTTGGGGATCTGGTTTGATCTGAAAAAAAATAGGGAAGAAAAGGGAAGAAGCTAGGGAAGCCAAAATAGACTAGGGGGGGGGTCTATAAATAGCAGATTTTTAGGGTTAGGAGGGATCTGGGGGTGTTAGGAGCCCTCCGATCGCGATCCGATGGATCCGATCGCGGGGGTAGATTAAAAGGGCCTAGGAGAATATAAAAGACTGCAGTAGGGGTGTTTCCGGGACACAAAGTGAAGGCACTTTGGGCCCACACGAACAACGGATGGAATAGCCAACGGAGTCCAAACGAGACGAGATTTGAGAGGCGGGTTGCACACAACAAAACAATAACACACACAACAACCTCGCGGCACACCGGTAACGTTAAACGCCCAAACAACAAAGTAGGCCTACGGGACGTCACGGACACGTGAGGGAGCTCCGGAACGCGAAACGTACAACGGAAAGAAACACGCGGAACCGGATGCAACCGACAACACAAATGCAATGCAATGCACATGTCTACATGATATGAATGAATGCCACACACTCACACAACAAAACGACGAAAACCCGAAAGACAAAGAACCCGGAATGGAAATAGATGAAGCCGGAGATATATTATATACCCAAAAGGGAAAGTATTACATCCGGGGCATTACAACTTTTCCTACGTTGATTCTTTGATTCATAGGATTGAATTCCATCCTACATATTCTTTTGTACTTTCCATAGAAAATCTAACATGCACTCCAACCTATTTTTACAATTCCTTTGTTTTTTCCGTGGCATCAAACACTCCTCATATCGGATTTAAATGGATATCCCACTTTAATCCTATACCCGTTCTATTCTTATATTTCAGAATTCTGCAAATCAAAGAGGCCCTTAGGAGTGGTTATAACTCAGTTGAAGCCCCGTTGATACACAACTGTGGTGCGACATGCACGCGCAATCGAATGACGGTCCATGATGTGATGGAGAACAACAGATGGATCTACGATATCCACAGTGACATTTCCTTCACTGCCCAACTTCAGCTCATGCAGCTTGGGCATGCAGTGGGTTCTGTTCACAGAGATACCCAGCCGATGGATCACTTGTCTTGGCCCTGCGATGTTTCCGGACAATACACGGCATGATGCACCTACCAGAGGCTTTGCGTCGGGCTGGAGAGGTCCCCATTTGCTGATTGTGTGTGGAGGAGCTCGGGCACCCCTTAGGTGCAAAATATTAGCATGGCTTGCACCTCAGCGTCGTCTTTGGACTTCGGAATATCGCGCCAGACACGGACTACATGACCACCCTTCGCCATGCTTTACCTTACTACAAGAAGAAGACAAAGTGGATCACATTTTGACCTAGTGTGTGTGTATGTGAGGGAGGTGTACCATTTGGATTTTCAGGAGGTCAACATCCAGGTCAGGAGGCCGGAGTCACACAACACCTTTCTGGATTGGTGGCTTCAGGCGAGGAGCCAGTTCTGGCAAGCTGAGCGATGCGGTTTTGATACACTGGTCATTGTCACTCTTTGGCACCGTGGAAGCAGAGGAACGCACGAGTGTTCCACAGACCGCAACAACTGAAGAACTTCAGGCAATTGTCGCACCAAATCGCAACGGAGGTTCAAGACTTCTGGAGTGCATGGATAGGTGTAGGAGGCCTACAACTATTTGTGAGAGAGTAGTTTTAGATGAGTCTGATGGCCGGCTTGAATGTTCGCATTCATCGCTAGCCTCTTATAAATAACTTTCTGCCTTCTACAAAATTATGGTACGCTATTGGCGTACTCTTGGAAAAAACTCAGTTGAAGTCAGAATTCTCAGGAAAGCCTTCGCTACAAAATGTATAGAATATCACGCTCTCTCTGCTCTTTCAAGATCATTTGATTGACTAGGATCTTCACTTGGCCTGAGTGTCTAATGTTGAGTAGTGTTTGCGAATTGTTGTGCTCTGGTGTTGTTGTTGAGCACCTTCGCGGATGGCATCACATTCATGTACTATTGTTTCGTCCGGCACACGGAGATATAAACAGGGCCGTACCCAAGTAGAGCTACTCGGGTGCACAGAACACCGGATGCAAGATATTTTCTTTGTAAGTTTCATGCAAAATATAGTGTGTGACACCTCATCTTTAGATGAAAAATATGAGTGATCATCTGCTAGCGCAGGGTCATTTTCTCTCTAGGTCCGCCTCTGAATATAACCACATGTTGTCATGGCAGGGCCTATGACTGCAACGGGCAAAGCGGTGAACGCATGATCCATCAAAAATCTACCAAAGCAAGCAAGGGAAGTTTATGGCTTTGCCGCGTTCCCGGCCCGAAACGGGCAGTCTGGCACCTTGACACAGGACGGTGCAAATGTTCCCGGCCCTTCACCTGGCGCCACGCCAAGGACCACTCGCGCGAACCCATACTGCACTACTAGTAGCACCCACTCAAAGCATCCCCACCTGGCCACCTCCCCTGCCGCCCTGTCCAGTCGCTACCCAATCTTCTACTCATCACACACACGGCTCTCAGAGCGCACATGGACGCGAGCCAAGGCGTCCTCCTGTCCAGCGCCCTGGTCGGCGCCGGCGCCAATGGCACCCCGACGTGGCCGGAGCTGCTGGGCTCCGCGCACTGGGACGGGCTCCTCGACCCGCTCGACCTCACGCTCCGCCGCCTCGTCCTTCTCTGCGGCGACCTCTGCCAGGTCACCTACGACTCCTTCAACTCCGACGCCCACTCCAAGTACTGCGGCACCTGCCGCTTCTCCAGGGCCACGCTCTTTAGCCGCACGCAGTTCCCCGCCGCCGCCGACATATCCGTGGCCGCCAACCTCTATGCCACCGCCGCCACGTGGCTGCCCCCGGGGCTCATGGTGCACTCCCTCTCCCGCGAGGCGTGGAGCAAGGAGTCCAACTGGATCGGCTACGTCGCCGTGTCGACCGACGCCGCCGTGGCCGCCACGGGCCAGCGCGTCATCTACGTCGCGCTGCGCGGCACCATCCGGAACCTGGAGTGGGTGGACGTGCTCAAGCCCGACCTCGTCGCCCCCGACGCCATCCTGCCGGAGGGTGACCCGGCCCGCGGCCACGCGCGCGTCATGAAGGGCTGGTACGTCATATACACGTCCACCGACGAGCGCTCGCCATTCTCCAAGTACAGCGCGCGCGACCAGCTGCTGGCCGCGGTGCGGGAGCTGGTCGCCAAGTACAAGGGCGAGAGCCTCAGCATCGTCTGCACCGGCCACAGCCTCGGCGCGTCGCTGGCCACGCTCTGCGCCTTCGACATGGTGGCCAACGGCGTGTCCAAGGTCGGCGACGACCACTTCCCGGTCACGGCCGTCGTGTTCGGGAGCCCGCAGGTCGGCAACCCGGAGTTCAAGAAGCGGTTCGACGAGCTGCCCAACCTCCGCGCGCTGCACGTCAGGAACAAGCCCGACCTCATCCCGCTCTACCCGAGCAACCTCCTCGGCTACGCCAACGTCGGTGACGAGCTCTTCGTGAACTCGAAGAAGTCTCCCCACGTGAGGCCGGACACCACCAACGTCGGCGACTACCACAACCTCCAGGGCATCCTGCACACGGTGGCCGGATGGAACGGGGAGAAGGGCGAGTTCAAGCTGCAGGTGAACCGGAGCGTGGCGCTGGTGAACAAGTCCTCCGCCTTCCTCAAGGATGACAACCTTGTGCCGGAGTCGTGGTGGGTGGAAAGGAACAAGGGAATGGTGCTGGGGCCAACTGGTGAGTGGGAGCTCGAGCAGCCCGCTGAGGAGAACTTGCCCGTCCCACCGGTCGTGACCGGGAAGGTCATCGACGACGATGTCGCTGCCACGACTAGCAGTAAGGAGCCCAAGATACCAGAGGATCAAGGCAAGAAGAAGACCAGGGGAACCAAGTTTCTCCCTGCATGCTTTCGAGCGGTTAATTAATTTGTGAATACGTGAATGATTGAACGATTGTGTGATCTTTTTTTCTTTTTGCTACTGTGCAGAATGGCATTTGAAATTTGATGGTTATGTACAAAACGATCATGTGTGGTGTGTCGTGTAATTAATATCCATGGTTGACTAGTAGAATACCCGTGCGTTGCTACGGGCTACAATGCATAATGAATCAACTAAATAACTAAGATCGTCTTCAAGATTAAAGTTTATTTCTCTCTTATTTGTTTGGATGTGTTCGTACATTAAACAAATGCTCATCGGGCTCCTCAAAATTCAACCGTTTGGATAATCCGAGCTTCCCAAATTCAGCCCATATGTGGGACGAGAAATATAGTTATTTGGATTATCCACATTTTATTTTCAACACGCGGTCCCAACACAAAGCCCCCACCCCATGATGCACCCTCCCTGCCCAGTTTCTCGTCATAGCGGGACATTTCTCGCTGGAGACATTATTTTTTTAAATCGGATGACGCCCTCTCTTCTTCACACCGTACTTCCTTCCGGACCACCTAGCAGAAGTCCCCCTTGGTCACGTTCTCTTGCCGATCCGGCACCGCAATCAAGGGGGAGGAGGTGTCGCCGCCCGTGACACCCCACAAGCCAAGAAGATAGACCGAACCCAAGGGAACAGGTCAACAAAGCAAAACCATGGAGAGCTAAGAATGACATGCACAGCAAATAACATTTATAAATTAGTTGCCGAACTATGTTTTAACGCTTTGTTCTGTAGAACTACGTAGTTTGGCATTTCAGACAATGCAATTCAAATAAAATAAAAATTCTCAAAACATGAATTAAATCATGCTATTTATATGACTTACGGTACTTAACAATTAAGCATTTTGACAAAAATAAAAATAAAATAGATCATGATTCAAACAACCAGGGTGCTGAGAACTTCTATTCGATGCTCGGAGAAAATCTTCTCCTCGATGCTCGGATTCCTAGAAAAAAAATGAAGTAGCTCTTGACAAAGAAGGTAGACTGGAATTCTATGAGCGACGCTCGGATTCCTAGAGAAATATTTAAGTAGCTCTTGACAAATAAGGTAGACTGGAATTCTATGAGCAAGCAACTTCATCTGATAATTTTAAGGTACCTAATAAGAAGTAAATACAGATAAGTCAGGTGGCAATTTGAATACCAACTCCTCCCACAAAAAAAAAACTTGAATACCAACGATGAATGGATCGGCACCATGGCGCCAGCAGACGTCTCTCATGGACGCCATAGAGCGAATCACAAAATTACAAAATACGCCATCCTTCACATTTATATACTAATATTGCAATCTGCATTGTGATGTCGGCGGTTACTGTCTTCGGTACTCCCTCCTCCGTCACATATCCTCCGTCACATATTGAGTAGGACGGAGGGAGTAATGTTCACATGCGTGAAGATATATTAATGCGAGCAATTGGTGAATGCATAATAACAAGGCACTATACCGAGAGTTTGTAACCTCCAGTACGTAAAAGGAAGCATGCATTATTTTCATACAAGCAAAATTCTGTAGATACCTCAACGATTGTCCCTCCTTGTGGCTAAACTTCCAGCCATGGTGCGCCAACATTTAGGAAACTCCATGATAGCTAGTATCCAATAAAATCCATGATAGCTAAACTTCCAGCAAAGGTGCGAAAACAATTTTTTGATATGTTACAACATTGAAGAACATATGGGACCATGACAGTGTTGTCCCTGAGAGCATTGTCCCCAAAATTTATGCCTCCCCTTCCATCAAGATATATATTCTGGTAAGTAAAAAGCAACTTGGCTGAGAAATCTGCAAGTAATTTGCAAACCATTCATATGAGTGTAGTAACAATGATTATATCTGAGCATTGGAATATGAGATTCATTGGCAAAGTGCAGACCTACGAATATATTTAAAACTTTCAGAAGAAAGGGGACAATATTGCATAATTTTCACCTTTTATTAAGAGTGCCACTTCATTACAGACATGAACTTTACATGAATTAAAAGGGATAGGGGTTTCTTTGCTTCAGTTCATCCCCTGTAGAAATATAAAGACTACATCTACTAATAAATCTAGTGGTTCCAATAAATTGATTTTTATTAGTTGACAACATAGGAAAATTGTGTCTGAATTGCATCTATAAGGAAGTTGACTAAAAGGTGAGTAATCACCTACAAAAACATGCATCTATACAACACACGAGCAACCTTAATTCCTGCGCACAGTATGTATACAGTAAAATCTATGAAACAGAGACATCAAAACCTTAATTCGTGCGGTATGTAGACATCTGAAGCAAGCACGCAGCTAATACAAAACTGAATATGAAGCTCCACGGGCCATTTGTTGGTCCTGACCACTTTAGATCCTTCATCACATGTATGCAGCTTTGCCCATGGAACACATAGCAGAATACATATTGATACCATCGGAGACGAATGATGTATTGTCTTCCAATCCAAATCCCAGAAAGGAAGAATTATTGTAATAAAAAATTCAAAATTGATATGTCGTGATTACCAGTTGACATAATTTGTGGGCGCTGGGCAGCATGATAGTTGCACGAGTATTTGTCCGTCATTGCCGCTAAAACCTGCAGTCCAAAACCTGCAAGTCATTTTTGGGCGGCTTGATAGTTGAAGACGACCTCACCTGCAGTGCGGCCAAAACCTGCAGTTCCCTCATGTGCCTCAAGTCGACGCCACATTGAGGCCCCATCGCCCTTGCTTCCCAGCATCTTATCCTTTCCCCTAAGCCCTAGATGCCCCTCATCGGAGCCAAGGAACTCGAGTAGCAGTGGATGGGCTACAGACGTGGCATAGGTGGAGAGGATCTACGGGGATTGGCGGCTGCAGCGTAGGGGAATACCCGGGTGAGCCCAGTCGGCCGTGTCGTCCACCAACGCTAGCCACGACTTGGACGAGGAGGACGGCGGCGACCGGGCATATCA
The DNA here is from genome assembly GCA_902687465.1 of Secale cereale. Classification (NCBI taxonomy): domain Eukaryota; kingdom Viridiplantae; phylum Streptophyta; class Magnoliopsida; order Poales; family Poaceae; genus Secale; species Secale cereale. The sequence goes on from LR738711.1 coordinate 664,531,105, forward strand.
CATCAAGCATGATCGATGTGCTTGTCCTCTCCGGCGGCTGGCCGGCGTCTTGTCGCCCACCATCACCATGGCTAGTCACGCCTTGGACGAGGAGAAGGGGGACACCAGCACCATGTCAGCGGCAGCGACGAGGATGGAGACCTTGAGGAAAACGGATGCCAACACGGTCACATTACCTCCACGTCCTTGGCCACTGTGCGCGTCTCCTCGTTCTAGGCATGGCGGAGGTGCCGACGTTGGTTAGCATTGGCACGCAGCGAGAAACAAAGATGACGAGGCTGACATGGTCGTTGGCGGCACAACGTTGTGTGCAGGACTACGCGATGAGGAGGAAGAGCTCGTCGATGACGCAGATGAGCGCTCAGATGTTGGCCCGGGCTAGCGAGTTCTCAGTTTCTCACCCGGGTTTGAGGTCCAGGACCGCAGCGGGTGAGCCATGGCAGCGTGGCTTAGGTCATCACATGGAGGAGGATGAGGCGTGGATGATGTACTAAAGTGGATGGGAGATCGGGATGAGGTCGGATTATTTTAGAAGAATGAAAAAATCACGCGGAAGATTGAGATAATTAGATTCGTTTGAGATATGTTGGGGAAGGAACATGAGGGAATCTGTGGCACGAAAATCTTTGATTCTGTTGTGATTTTGGAAAGGTAGGATTCTGTTATACATGGATATATGACTGATTGATTGAATGGTTGCCGATTTACTTCGTTGGTTGATTGGCTGCCGATTTACTTCCTATATATATGGAATACATGAATGGCTGCCGGTTTATTTCGGTGTAAAAAATCGGGAGCAATGTAAAAAATCGGTAGCAATAAAAATCGGTGAGAGGGGGACCGGTGGGAGGTGGGTCGATGGGGAGTCCTAACGAAACAAAATATAGCTGATTGTAGGAACATTATCATGATTTGAATGAAGCACACATTTTCTCTATCGTATATTCTTTGGCACCAGGTATTCCATGGTGATAGAAGGAAGAAGATTAAAAGAAGAAGAGAAGGAAGGAGAGATTGATCATCGTTTGACCTAAAGAGGAAAGGAGATTGATGACCGTCATGAATGAATTGATTGTGTCTGGTTACCTTAAGTTAATTGATTGCATTTGGAAAGAATTGATTGTCATGCATTATTGCGTTTGGAAAGAATTGATTGTCATGCATGAATCGGGGATGTAAGGGGGGAAACGGAACCTGACTGCGTGCGATGAGTGGGGTGGGGTGGGGGTGGGGATGGTGTGACAAAAAAAATTGGTTGAAAAAAAACCAGACGAGATGGGACGAAAAAAACCCTGGAACAAAGACTACCAATTGCTCCATTAGGAGTAGAGATAAGTTTGTATCGTAAAGAATTTCTGAAATTTCGGATGCTTGTGTAATGGGGTATCAAATATTACTGCCTCTCTCCCGAATCGGTTAATTCCGGATGGAGGTAGTACTACTTTGACAGTAGATATACATTATTAGTAAAACGTGTGTGCGTTGCTACGAGCTAAATGCACGTAAATAAACAGAACAAATGATTAATATCATCTCAAGGTTGAAGCTCATTTCTTCTTGACATTAGTTGTATCCCGCATACATATTCAAAATCTATATAAAGAATTTAAGAATGTAGCCATGAATATTTTACCGGTAAATCACTCTCCTTTAATTGCTTTACTTTTTTTCATAACCAAAAATGTTTCTTGGAGTGACGATATGTGAACGGATATATCTGCAGCCATAATAAAATGTCAAGAGCTAAAAACACTATAATAAAAGGATTTAAGAATGTATCCATGATGTGCTGACATTGAAGTTGTCGTATCTGACAGACACTCAGAACAAAGACAATGATGACTTACCAACAAATCCCATGTTTAATTTTAGAATGTGGTGGTCCTACCAATGTCTACTTGCAAGCTCTTGCTCCCCTCCCCCCCTCGATCTCTCTCTTCCCCCCTCCCTCCAGATCACTCTTGATCTCTAGCATGTTGTCTTCTCAAGAAGGCTCAAACACTTTGGTAGTTGCCTCGTAAACTGGTCATCATTGTTACTGGTTGTGCTTGATGCTCTTGATCCACCATGTGGTCATACAGTCATTGCTTGTTGGCGTGTTCATCAACGTCACAACTGCACCAGGAAAAAAAAGATGATTTGTTCCAAAGTTGTAATATTACCGTGTTTATTTTTCTGAGATGCTAAAGTCATCAGGACGTCACTAAATAGATGGGAAACCTTGACAGGATAGTAAGAGCAAACCATAATCACTTATGTTGCAATGAGGATCACATATAGCATAAAACAGAATTGTTCATATTCACTCTACATGCTAGTTTTGTGACTCTTCTTCAGATTAATTTCATATATCTTCTACTTATCTTCTAGGAAAAGAATTTTCTTACATGACAAATGAAAAGCAAGCATGAATATTGATCCTTTATTTTAGGCCAACTCATTTTCTTTCAGAACTTCAACAGTAAAGAGCCAATAGTTGGGAACGGCGATACTTTTGAAAATAGGAAACATGCTTCCAGTTCTTCTTTACTACAAGGAATGGCTTCAACGTACATTTGTAACACTATAATATCTGACCTGGAAAAAAGTTGTTCCCTCTAACCATTGAATGATAGAAAAGCAATGCAAATAAGGCCTTAAAAAGCATATGTCTTACAGTTCCATGATTGCAAAGAGGATAGAACATCCAAAATTAGTCAAAAGAGTATTGCTAAATAAAAGTGTAGGTGCCAGAATAGAAAAAGGTATTTTTTTCATATGCATTATAAACTCATAGTAGAGCAAGGGAAGTGTAGAAAGATTCCCATATGCTTTGCGAGTTGGACCTTCCAGCCTATCTAGAAAATTAATAACACCATACCATCATAAGGTTGTCATGTGGTAATCGCAGATTATATGTAACATCCATTGACTCAATAAATATCCATGCCATGGTGTAATGCCCCAGATGTAACACTTTACAAATATGGCAATATATATAAATTTTGACTTCATCAATTCCTTTCCGGGCTCTTCTTTCATTTCGGGTTCTTCGTTTTGTCGTGTGCGTGTGTGCATTTCATCCATGTCATGTTGTCATGTGCATTGCATTCCATTTGTGTTGTCACTTGCATCCGGTCCCACTCGTCTCTTCCCGTTGTCCGTTTCGAGATCCGACGCTCTCACACGTGCCCGTGGCATCCCCGAGTCCTTCTTTCGTGTGTGGCCGTGTAATGTTTCCGGAATGACGTGAGACTTGTCGTGCGATGTTGTTTTGGTACGTGTAGGCCACCTGTCAAGTTTCGTCGCGTTTGGAGTTCGTTTGGTACTCCAACGGTTAACCTAGTGGGCTAAAAGAACCTCTTCTTTGAGGCCCAAGACCCCTCCACAACAGCCCACTAACCCAGCACAACCCTTCCCATCATCTCGGTCGTCGAATTGTGATCGCGTGGCCGAAAACCGCTCCCCATTTGGAGTCTCCTAGCTCCTTGTACCTATAAATTAGCCCCCATGTCCATTTTTTCGTCCAAACCCTAGTCTCCTTCCTCCTCCAGCCCCGCCTCGCAATCCACGCCGGGAGGATGTGTCCGACCCAGGCCGGACAGATCGCACCGCCGCCTCCCACCACGCGGGCCCGCCGGGCCCGTCCGCGGCCCCCGCGGCCCGCATCGTGCCGCCGCCAGCCCGCAACCTCCCCGCGCCTCCACGCCGCGCTCCATTCGCCGGCGCGCGCCGCCGTCGCCGCGCTCAGCGCCGGACCCCCGCCACCGATCTTCTCCGCCGCCCGGTCGCCTCCTCCCTCATCGCCGCATCAGGCCGAGGCCTCACCGCCGGCCCCGTCGCCGCGCCGGACGAGGCACTCGCCGCTGGCCCTCGCCGCTCCAGCGGGCCCTCGTCACCGCCCGGCCGGATCCCGCCGGCTCCCGTCGCCGTCGTCGCCGGGCAACCTCCGCCGCCGGATCGAAGCCTCCGCCGCCGGATCGAAGCCCCCGCCGCCTCGAGCTCCGGATCCCAGCCGCCGGGCCGAACCCTAACGGGTCGGGTCCGACCCGACCCGATCCGCTCCCCGCGCCCGATCCGCAATCCGGACAGCGTCCACGTCAGCCCGGACGTGTCCGCCCGACCCTTGTTGAGGTTGGTTTTTTTGCTAAGTCATTTAAACTTGTTGTCTGATGGCATCTTTGCATGGCTATATTTTTTTGTGTGTAAGTCCAAATTGTGCATATGATATATCAAAATGATCGTGGTGATGTGCTCTACGTTTTGTTCCATTGTGGCATGCTTGTTTGAGTCAATCTAGAGGTCCTAATCTATGTTGCAAGAGTGCTACTTGTTATAAACTGCTGCTACTTGTTATTTTCATGCCATGTTTGAGATGTGATAACTTGGTGCATGTTTATCCAAATGAAGCAAATGATATGTCAAAAATGTTCATAGTGAGATGCTCTACATGATGGTTGCTATAGCATGCATGTTAGGGTTCATATTGCCATGTTAATCTTTGTTGAAAAAGTGCATGTGGCTGTTAAGTTACGAAACATGTTATGAGATGCTGATTTGAAGTGCTCGTTGCTATTGATGTGTTTGTCTCCTTGTCACATGCCAATATGTTTTAGAATCTCCATCTTGTGGTCTTTGCTGTGGTGCAAACCATTTTCCACGATATGCTTTGAGGTGACTTAAACATGCTCGCAAACATGCCATGCCAACATAACTGTTTTATACTTAGTGAAATTTCTACTAAGTCTGGAATCTGTCATATCTTGATGCTATGTTTGCTTGATGCCCTAGACAAATCCATGCTTGTTTTGGAGTGGCCAATGATCATTCCTTGTTGTACATGTTATTGTCTATCCATCCATGCCCTCACTTGCTCATATGAGTTGATGTAGCTTATTTATTTCTTGCTCTCAAGTTGCTATAAAATATAACTATCAGGTTTTTAACGTCTTGATCAAAATGGCGTAGCTTGTTGCTATTGATCCATGCCTCCTATGGAGTTCTCCAATGGAGTTGTTTGCTGTACGATATGTCTACTTCATGTCCATGCTTATTGTCATCATGTTTGGGTGTTGTAGAGTATATATTTATTGCTCCAAAGTTGCTATGTGGCTGTTAATTTCAGCTTTGCGTTGAATCTTGTTTCGTGTGTATGTGTTGAACCGTTGCTCCGTTTTGAGCGTGCCCTATATGAAAGTTGTGTGATTTTGCATGTAGAATCATAATATCATGTTGTTAACATGTTTGGAGTGTGTTGCTTGATGTTTGAGTGCATCTTGCACCGTTGCCATGCTTGTCTTGTTTTGCTCATATCTTCTAGACCGTAGCTCCGTTTTAAACAAACTTTATATGAAACTTGACTAGAATTTCGTGTAGATCATCATGGTACACGTTAAATTTCTGGTTAATAACTTTATCTTAAGGTTTGTTCAGATCTGGACCAATTTCAACATATGCATATGAGGACTTACCGGATTTGCTTTATGTGGATTACGGCCTCATTTAAACTTGTTGTCTTGTGTTGTTCTTGTGTGCTTCATCCCTTGACATGTATTGTATCATACATGCATCATGTTGATTGTGCATTGCACCTTGTTTGATTTCGTGCCTCGTTGTGTTCTTGTGTTGAGTAGAGCCGGGAGCCGAGACCGAGAACGAGAATGAGGTTACTACCGAGGTTGAGTACGAGGAGCCGTCTTACGATCCCATCGATGACTCGACATGCAAGATGACCTGACCCAGATATCATTACTATCTTTGCCTATTGCTAGATGTCTCGCTCTTTAGCTCATTGCCTCGATGCCCATGTTTGTTTGTCAGCCTCCTATTGTAACCATGAATCTGTCTATCCACCCAACCTAGCAAACCTTTGTTTGGCTAAGTAAGCTTCGAACCGCCCCTCTTATAGCATTGCTAGTTGTAGGAGAAGATTTGAAGATTCTTGCTTCATGTTGAAGTTATTGTTGGGATATCACACTATATAAACTCTTAAACTAAATCATCTATATATTGGTAATGGGTGGAAGGCTAAGCCTCTTGCTTGGTGATTTGTTCCACTCATGCCTCCCTAGGAACTGTTTAAACCGGTGTTATATTCCTTAATTATGCGTCACTAACACGGTTGGGGTTTATGGGCCCCCCTCGATAACCCGCTTAGCGCTAAACCTTTTCCAGCAAGGCCCAACATTGGTACTCCATTTGACTAATAACTAAAACTTGCATAGGGACTAGCTATCCCATGATCTTAATTAACAACCCCCGGGCCAGTGCTCCACATGAGTGTTGGTCGAACCGGGCCGACTGCGGGGCCACCACGAGGAAACTCGAGGATTGGTATTTTCCTGTAGGCTGTCCCATCTGGTCGTGGCCTGAGACTAGATACGCGCGGCTATTGTTAGGGTGTCGTCATGCCGGGAGGTCTTGCTGGATCAGTTTTACCTTAGTCGGAATATCTTGAGCACGGGATTCCGAGAATACTCGGGTCTTCCCACCTTGGAATTGCGACTCCGCAGACCGTGAGCTTGTCATGGGCTAAGTTGGGACACCCCTGCAGGGTTTTGAACTTTCGAAAGTCGTGCCCGCGGTTATGTGGCAAATGGAAATTTGTTAATATACGGTTGTAGAAAACTTGACACCATGTTCAGAACACACTACCAGCGTGAGTAATCGTGGCGGTCATTTTCCGAAAGGGGTTCGGGAAGTGAACACGGTGGGGTTATATTTGACATGCTTAGATAGGATCACTTCATGATCACTTTGACGCTCGTGGCACTTCTCTTCTCGCTCTAAACATGTAAGCTAGTGCTAGTGCAGCTGCAACCTTTTATTTCTTCAGCCTTGTTCCACACCCAAGGCTTAGATAGTTTTGCTACCCGGGATCGGGATTGCTGAGTCCTCCGTGGCTCACAGATTCTACACAACACCAGATGCAAGTACTATGGTGAACTACTTAGGTGATGGCACGGAGCTGTACTGGGAGTTCGATGAAGAACATAGTCTATACTATGTGCACTATCCCAATGATCAGTAGTGGTTTCTACTAGGGGCGATTCGGACCTTGTGGCTTTATGTATTTGGTATCTTTCATTTGGATCTTCGTCCGTAGTCGGACTGTGATGTTATTTGGATGATGATTTGCTTATGTAATGTCTTGTGTGACGTGGCTAGTGTAAGCCAACTACCCTTTTGCAATTTCATCCCTATTTTTACATGAGTCGTGCAAAGATACCATACTTGAGATCATTCTAGTATGGGCTTATACCTTTAAGTCGTGCCTCGACATGTAGGAGGTATAATCCCATACTGGGCATTACAAGTTGGTATTCGGAGCCTTCTCCGACCTAGAAGCCCCCACTGATTGATCGAATCGTTGACGGTTGAGTCTAGGCACACATTTGAAAATGTTTTGAGTCCTATATATATATATCGGAGAGTAGGATTACTTTTGCTCCTCATCTCTTTTCACTCTGGTGAGGACTCCTGACGATTATTCTTATCTCTTCTACTCTCAAAAATTCACCAAATTGTTTTTAGGATCACGCGAGTATTGTTTGGATTGTTCCGATGTCTTTGTGACGAGAACATTGTTCTCGATGCCTCCTGTCATTTAGGGGTTGTGGCAGTGTACCGGGGAGTTGAGCTCCGAGGTGTTGTCGTCACAAATATATCGCAGCAGTTCTGGAATACTTAAGACGGCCGACATCGAAAACTCTCCTATGCGGTTAGTGGCAAGATAACCCCGACATCACCCAGTACTGGGGAGGTAGTTCAGGAGTATTGCCATAGCTTATATAGTAGATGCGTTTCGAAGGTCCGAGGTAAACGGTTTTCGGAAATAACTGGTTATGTGTTGAAGGATGGATACAGCTGGATGTAGGATTAGAGTTGAGTGCGCGATGCTTCCCCTGTATCCCCAACACCTGATTGCATAACTGGAAACTTTAGAAAATTAATAGGTGGATTCATCTAGTAATTGGTAGGCATTCTTCCAACCAATGCATGATATGAAGTTCGGAGTTCTACATTGAGTGAAGTAGTGTTATGGGCGTTTGTTCCGATCGGGAGTTGCATCTTAAAGGGTCATTGGCTATGCTGATCCGGGGATTGCAAAACCCTTTTGTAACACGTTCCATAAGCTTTCAGCACGAATATGTCGAACGAAGCTTCTATCTTGTATTTGTTCTATCTGCTCTTTGTTGTTTTTATTTATCTTTTGTTCTCCCAAGTGGCTTCTCGTGAAGATTGTTGTATCATTAAACTATGGATTACATTCGTTCATCTTGTTCGAATGTTCTTGTGAAGACTTATGTTGCAATTTCTAGCCATTGATTCAGCTTATATATTCTCTCAATCAATGGCTAATAGTTGACATCTCATTCAGGATGGCTCCTAAAAGGGTTCCCAACGCTGACCCAGAGGGTGAAGAAGTTCCTGATCGTCCTTCCCCTCCTCCTCCGTCTGAGGCCTAGAGAGCAATTATGCAAGTGACGAACCAGAACACCCAGATGCTTTTGCAAATGATGCAGAACATTCAAGCAAATCAAGCTGGTCATGGGAACCAAGGCCAAGGCAATTTGTTGAACCAACCTCACTTTGCTACACTCAACCAGTTCCTGGCAAACCAACCAAAGGCATTCAGTTACTGTGTGGACCCTCTAGATGCTGAAGACTGGATAACAGATATCAAGAAGCATTTCGAGTGCAGTAACGTGAGACCTGAGGACTATGTGAAGTTTGCCGCCTTCAAACTCAAGGACCAAGCCGCTGATTGGTGGTAGCAGTACAAAGACTCCAGAGAAGGGCGTGAAATATCGTGGGCTGACTTCTGCAAGGACTTTCGCTCTCACCACATTCCAACAAGTGTCATCGAAGGTATGCGTGAGCAATTCCGCAACCTGAAGCAAGGCTCAATGTCCGTTTATCAATACAATGTCAAGTTCCAGAACCTTGCCCGCTATGCCAAGAAAGACATCCCAGATGCCAAAAGCAAGATTTATCAGTTCCGTGGTGGTCTGAAGGATGAACTCCAACTAGCTCTCACCTTGTTCGAGCCTGATGAATTTGATCAATTCTATAACATGGCACTTAAGCAAGAGGCAGCCCAGCTCAAGATGGAAGCTTCCAAAAAGAGAATCAGAGATTCTGTCAGCTCCTCCTCTTCTTCCCAAGTGGTTGCAAGGCAGCAGAAGTTTTGGTTTCCACCTCCTCCAGTGATCCGACCTCCCAACAACAACAACAAGCATTCTAGTGGCCGTGCTTTCTCCCACCCGCTCAACCAAGGCAATCAGTCCAAGTCGTAGTACTAAGCTCCGAGACCGAGTATTCCTCCTCCTCGTCCAGTTTCTGTGGTCACTTGCTACAAATGTGGTCTGAAGGGTCATTATTCCAACAAGTGCACCAACCAGAGGCGCCTTCCGCCTCCTCCACCTGTCAGTACTGCTATTGTCAAGCACAATCCCAAGCATGCAAGAGTGAACCTGATGAGTGCAACTGAAGCAGAAAATTCTTCTGATGTGATAATTGGTAATCTTCCAGTTAACTCTATTCCTGCAAAGGTCTTGTTTGATTCTGGTGCATCACTTTCCTTCACGTCATGTCCATTTGCATCTAAGCATAACGTGGGCACAGTGGACTTGCCAAAGAGGTTATCTGTTATTTCTCCGGGTAAACACATGACTTCCACCTCAAAGGCTCCGGATGTATCTATTCGTATGGGTGATTACCGCTTTCTGGCTTCTCCGGTTGTTCTCGGCAACTCCGACATTGATCTTATTCTTGGGATGGATTGGCTTTCTTAGCACGATGCTCACATTGATTGTGCAAATAAGGAAGTCAAGCTTACTCATCCTGACGAAGACGTGATTAGCTTCGCCTCTCGAGATAACACAATCAGGCTATTCTCTCTCAATGACAAGGGTGAGATTAATGCCATCTCTCAAATTCCGGTGGTCAATGAATATGAAGATGTTTTCCCTGAAGAGCTTCCAGGCATGCCTCCGCATCGTCAAGTTGAATTCGTCATTGAACTCGAGCCCGATACCGAGCCAGCATGTCGGTGTCCGTACAAGCTTTCCCCTGAAGAGTTGAAGGAGCTGAAGAGACAACTCGATGAGCAAGAGCGTGTGGGTCTAATCAGGCCTAGCACTTCTCCTTGGGGCTGTGGTTTCTTATTTGTCAAGAAGAAGGATGGCACGGAGCGCCTTTGCATTGATTACCGGCCATTGAACAAGAAGACAATAAAGAACAAGTATTCGCTCCCCAACATCAATGAATTGTTTGAGCAGCTCAAAGGAGCAAAAGTGTTCTCAAAGCTCGATCTCCAGATGGGTTATCACCAGATTCGTATTTGTGAAGAAGATATCCATAAGACTGCATTCAGAACAAGCTATGGCTCCTATGAATACACAGTCATGTCTTTTGGCCTCGCTAATGCTCCACCCACCTTCTCGAGAATGATGCACCACATATTCAACCCCTACACCAACGAATTTGTGCTCATCTATCTGGATGACATCTTGGTATTCTCCAAGAATGAAGAGGATCATGCCAAGCACCTCCGTTTGGTTCTTGACAGGCTCCGTGAACATAAGTTCTATGCCAAGTTCTCTAAATGTGAATTCTGGCTCGATAAGGTCTAGTATCTGGGCCATATCATCTCTGCTGACGGTATTGCTGTCAACCCCGAGAAAGTTGAAGCGATTTTCAACTGGGAACCCCCTCAGAACGTCAAGCAACTCCAAAGCTTCCTTGGTCTCGCTAGCTATTGCAGAAGGTTCGTTGAGAACTTCTCCAAGATTGCCAAGCCTCTCTCCAACTTGCTGCAGAAGAATGTCAAGTACAACTGGTCTCTGGATTGTGATGTGGCATTCAAAACTCTCAAAGAAAAGCTCATCTCTGCTCCGGTTCTTACTCCTCCAGATGAGTCCAAGCCCTACGAAGTATTCTGTGATGCTTCTCTTCAAGGACTTGGTGGTGTGCTAATGCAAGACAAGAAAATTGTGGCATACACTTCTCGTCAATTGAAGCCAAATGAGAAGAACTACCCCACACATGATCTCGAGCTAGCAGTAGTCGTACACGCCTTGATCACGTGGAGACACCTTCTGTTGGGCAGAAAAGTGGACATCTTCACCGATCACAAGTGCTTGAAGTACATCTTCACACAGCCGAACCTGAACCTTCGCCAGACTCGTTGGGTTGAGATGATCCAAGAGTATGATCCAAGCATCGAATACACACCTGGCAAGGCCAATGTCATTGCAGATGCCTTGAGCAGAAAGGCATATTGCAACAGTCTCCTTATTAAGCCATTTCAGCCTGAGCTTTGTGAAGCATTCAGGAAGCTCAACCTCCAAGTTGTCCCGTAAGGCTTTCTTGCAAATCTTCAAGTTGCTCCTACCTTGGAAGATCAGATCTGTGAGGCCCAGCTCAGTGATGCTATGGTGTAGAAAGTGAAACATGTTATTGCTAAGGGTACTCCCAAATACAAGTGCTATCGTGTTGATGAGAAAGACACCTTGTTCTTTGAGGACAGACTTGTGGTTCCCAAGGGTAATCTCAGGAAGCTCATAATGAACGAAGCACATGACTCCCTCCTCTCGATTCATCCTGAAATTTCCAAGACGTACCAAGACCTCAAGCAATCTTACTGGTGGACTCGCATGAAAAGGGAGGTTGCCCAATTCGTGAATGAATGTGATGTCTGCAGAAGAGTGAAGGCAGAGCATCAACGTCCAGCCGGTCTCCTCCAACCTCTTCCTATTCCCAAGTGGAAATTCGACCACATTGAAATGGATTTCGTCACTGGGTTTCCCAAGTCCAAGAAGGGGAACGATGCTATCTTGTGGTGATTGACAAGCTAACTAAAGTAGCTCACTTCCTTCCAGTAAAAGAATCCATCAATGCAGCTCAGCTGGCAGAGTTGTACACTTCCAGAATTGTGTCGTTACATGGCATTCCTCAAGTTATCTCCTCAGACCGTGGAAGTTTGTTCACATCCAAGTTCTGGGACTCCTTTCAGTCAGCCATGGGAACTAAGATCCGTTTCAGCACTGCGTTTCACCCTCAGACTAGTGGTCAAGTCGAAAAAGTGAACCAGATCCTCGAAGACATGCTCAGAGCTTGTGTCATCTCTTTTGGCATGAAGTGGGAAGATTTCCTTCCGTTTGCTGAGTTCTCTTACAACAACAGCTTCCAAGCAAGTGCCGGCAAAGCTCCGTTTGAAATCCTCTATGGCAGAAAGTGTCGTACCCCTCTCAACTGGTCCGAGACTGGTGAACGTCAACTCCTTGGAAATGACTTGATCTCAGAAGCCGAAGAAATGTGCAAAGTCATACGTGAGAATCTCAAGGCCGCTCAGTCGCGTCAAAAGAGCTACTATGACAGCAAGCATCGTGATTGGGCTTTCGACATTGGAGACCATGTCTATCTCTGTGTTTCTCCTATGAAAGGCACCCAAAGATTCGGTATCAAAGGCAAGCTTGCTCCTAGATATGTGGGCCCTTTCAAGATCCTTGGCAAAAGAGGCGATCTAGCCTATCAACTTGAGCTCCCCTCCAACTTTCAAATGTTCATGATGTGTTTCACGTGTCTCAACTCCACAAGTGCTTCAAGACACCTGAACGCACCATTCCATTCGAGGAGATTGATCTTCAACAAGACTTGTCTTACCGTGAGCACCCCGTTGCTATTCTTGAAGAAACTGAGCGCAATACCCGCAACAGGTAAATCAAGTTCTTGAAAGTTAAGTGGTCACACCATACCGACCGAGAAGCTACGTGGGAACGAGAAGATCACCTTCGTTCCGAGTACCCTTCCTTCTTCTAGTCCTAGATCTCGGGACGAGATCTTTTTGTAGTAGAGGAGAGTTTGTAATGCCCCAGATGTAACACTTTCCAAATATGGGAATATATATAAACTTTGACTTCATCAATTCCTTTCCGGGCTCTTATTTCATTTCGGGTTCTTTGTTTTGTCATGTGCATGTGTGCATTTCATCAATGTCTTATTGTCATGTGCATTGCATTGCATTTGTGTTGTCACTTGCATTCGGTCCTACTCGTCTCTTCCCGTTATCCGTTTCGAGATCCGACGCTCTCACACATGCCCGTAGCATCCCCGAGTCCTTCTTTCGTGTGTGGCCTTGTAATGTTTCCGGAATGACGTGAGACTTGTCGTGCGATGTTGTTTTGGTACGTGTAGGCCGCCTGTCAAGTTTCGTCATGTTTGGAGTTCGTTTGGTACTCCAACGGTTAACCTAGTGGGCTAAAAGAACCTCTTCTTTGAGATCCCAAGACCCCCTCCACAACAGCCCACTAACTCAGCACAACCCTTCCCATCATCTCGGTCGTCGAATTGTGATCGCGTGGCCAAAAACTGCTCCCCATTTGAGTCTCCTAGCTCCTTGTGCCTATAAATTAGCCCCCGTGTCCATTTTCTTGTCCAAACCCTAGTCTCCTTCCTCCTCCAGCCCCGCCTCGGAATCCGCGCCGGGCGGACGTGTCCAACCCGGGCCGGACAGATCGCACCGCCGCCTCCCACCGCGCGGGCCCGCCAGGCCCGTCCCCGGCCCCCGCGGCCCGCATCACGCCGTCGCCAGCCCGCACCCTCCCCGCGCCTCCACGCCGCGCTCCGGTTGCCGGCGCGCGCCGCCGCCGCCACGCTCGGCGCCGGACCCCCGCCACCGATCTACTCCGCCGCCCGGTCACCTCCTCCCCCATCGTCGCATCCGGCCGAGGCCTCACCGCCGGCCCCGTCGCCGCGCCGGACGAGGCGCTCGCCGCCGGCCCTCGCCGCTCCGGCCGGCCCTCGTCACCGCCTGGCCGGATCCCGCCGGCTCCCGTCGCCGTCGACGCCGGGCAACCTCGGCTGCCGGATCGAAGCCTCCGCCGCTGGATCGAAGCCCCCGCCGCCTCGAGCTCCAGATCCCAGCCGCCGGGCTGAACCCTAACGGGTCGGGTCCGACCCGACCCGATCCGCTCCCCGCGCGCGATCCGCGATCCGGACAGTGCCCACGTCAGCCCGGACGTGTCCGCCCGACTCTTGTTGAGGTTGTTTTTTCTGCTAAGTCATTTAAACTTGTTGTCTGATGGCATCTTTGCATGGCTGTATCTTTTTGTGTGTAAGTCCAAATTGTGCATATGATATATTAAAATGATCGTGGTGATGTGCTGTACGTTTTGTTCTATTGTGGCATGCTTGTTTGAGTCAATCTAGAGGTCCTAATCTCTGTTGCAAGAGTGCTACTTGTTATAAACTACTGCTACTTGTTATTTTCATGCCATGTTTGAGATGTGATAACTTGGTGCATGTTTATCCAAATGAAGCAAATGATATGTCAAAATGTTCATATTGCTCTACATGATGGTTGCTGTAGCATGCATGTTAGGGTTCATATTGCCATGTTCATCTCTGTTGCAAAAGTGCATGTGGCTGTTAAGTTACGAAACATGTTATGAGATGCTGATTTGAAGTGCTCGTTGATATTGATGTGTTTGTCCCCTTGTCACATGCCAATATGTTTTAGAATCTCCATCTTGTGGTCTTTGCTGTGGTGCAAACAATTTTCCATGATATGCTTTGAGGTGACTTAAACATGCTCGCAAACATGCCATGCCAACATAACTGTTTTATACTTAGTAAAATTTCTACTAAGTCTGGAATCTGTCATATCCTAATGCTATGTTTGCTTGATGCCCTAGACAAATCCATGCTTGTTTTGGAGTGGCCAATGATAATTCCTTGTTGTACATGTTATTGCCTATCCATCCATGCCCTCACTTGCTCATATGGGTTGTTGTAGCTTATTTATTTCTCGCTCTCAAGTTGCTATAAAATATAACTGTCAGGTTTTTAACGTCATGATCAAAATGGCGTAGCTTGTTGCTATTGATCCATGCCTCCTATGGAGTTGCTCCAATGGAGTTGTTTGCTCTAGGATATGTCTACTTCATGTCCATGCTTATTGTCATCATGTTTGGGTGTTGTAGAGTATATATTTATTGCTCCAAAGTTGCTATGTGGCTGTTAATTTCAGCTTTGCGTTGAATCTTGT
This sequence comes from Secale cereale, assembly GCA_902687465.1. Lineage (NCBI taxonomy): Eukaryota > Viridiplantae > Streptophyta > Magnoliopsida > Poales > Poaceae > Secale > Secale cereale. The sequence continues at coordinate 664,546,136 of LR738711.1, forward strand.
TTCGTGTGTATGTGTTGAACCGTTGCTCCGTTTTGAGTGTGCCCTATATGAAAGTTTTGTGATTTTGCATGTAGAATCATAATATCATGTTGTTAACATGTTTGGAGTGTGTTGCTTGATATTTGAGTGCATCTTGCACCGTTGCCATGCTTGTCTTGTTTTGCTCATATCTTCTAGATCGTAGCTCCGTTTTAAACAAACTTCATATGAAACTTGACTAGAATTTCGTGTAGATCATCATGGTACACATTAACTTGCTGGTTAACAACTTTAACTTAAGGTTTGTTCAGATCTGGACCAATTTCAACATATGCGTATGAGGACTTACCGGATTTGCTTTATGTGGATTCCGGCCTCATTTAAACTCGTTGTCTTGTGTTGTTCTTGTGTGCTTCATCCCTTGACATGTATTGCATCATACATGCATCATGTTGATTGTGCATTGCACCTTGTTTGATTTCGTGCCTCGTTGTGCTCTTGTGTTGAGTAGAGTCGGGAGCTGAGAACGAGAACGAGAACGAGGTTACTACCGAGGTTGAGTACGAGGAGCCGTCTTACGATCCCATCGACGACTCGACAGGCAAGATGACCTGACCCAAATATCATTACTATCTTTGCCTATTGCTAGATGTCTCGCTCTTTAGCTCATTGCCTCGATGCCCATGTTTGTTTATCAGCCTCCTATTGTAACCATGAATCTGTCTAACCACCCAACCTAGCAAACCTTTGTTTGGCTAAGTAAGCTTCGCTCAGCCCGTGTTATCGCATTGCTAGTTGCAGGAGAAGATTTGAAGATTCTTGCTTCATGTTGAAGTTATTGTTGGGATATCACACTATATAAACTCTTAAACTAAATCATCTATATATTGGTAATGGGTGGAAGGCTTAGCCTCTTGCTTGGTGATTTGTTCCACTCATGCCTCCCTAGGAACCGTTTAAACCGGTGTTATGTTCCTTGATTATGCGTCCCTAACACGGTTGGGGTTTATGGGCCCCCCCCCCTCGATAACCCGCTTAGCGCTAAACCTTTTCTAGCAAGGCCCAACATTGGTACTCCATTTGCCTAATAACTAAAACTTGCATAGGGACTAGCTATCCTGTGATCTTAATTAACAACCTCGGGCCAGTGCTCCACAGGAGTGGTTGTCCAACCAGGCCGACTGCGGGGCCACCACGAGGAAACTCGAGGAGTGGTATTTTCCTGTAGGTTGTCCCATCCGGTCATGGCATGAGACTAGATACGCGCGGCTATTGTCAGGGTGTCGGCACGCCTGGAGGTCTTGCTGGATCAGTTTTACCTTAGTCGGAATATCTTGAGCACGGGATTCCGAGAATACTCGGGTCTTCCCACCTTGGAGTTGCGACTCCGCGGATCGTGAGCTTGTCATGGGCTAAGTTGGGACACCCCTGCAGGGTTTTGAACTTTCTAAAGCCGTGCCCGCGGTTATGTGGCAGATGGAAATTTGTTAATATCCGGTTGTAGAAAACTTGACACCATGTTCAGAACACACTACTAGCGTGAGTAACCGTGACGGTCATTTTCCGAAAGGGGTTCGGGAAGTGAACACGGTGGGGTTATGTTTGACGTGCTTAGATAGGATCACTTCGTGATCACTTTGACGCTCGTGGCACTTCTCTTCTCGCTCTAAACACGTAAGCTAGTGCTAGTGCAGCTACAACCTTTTATTTCTTCAGCCTTGTTCCACACCCAAGGCTTAGATAGTTTTGCTACCCGGGAACGGGATTGCTGAGTCCTCTGTGGCTCATAGATTCTACACAACACCAGATGCAGGTACTATGGTGAACTACTCAGGTGACGGCACGGAGCTGTACTGGGAGTTCGATGAAGAACGTAGTCGATACTATGTGCACTATCCCGATGATCAGTAGTGGTTTCTACTAGGGGCGATTCGGACCTTGTGGCTTTATGTATTTGGTATCTTTCATTTGGATCTTCGTCCGTAGTCGGACTGTGATGTTATTTGGATGATGATTTTCTTATGTAATTTCTTGTGTGACGTGGCGAGTGTTAGACAATTATCCTTTTGCAATTTCATCCCTATTTTTACATGAGTCATGCAAAGATACCATACTTGAGATCATTCTAGTATGGGCTTATACCTTTAAGTCGTGCCTCGACACGTAGGAGGTATAATGCCATACTGGGCATTACACATGGTCCTGGAAATAACCATATTGCATATTTGGGAAAACGGGAACAACTCCCATATTGGTGAAACGAGGCCTCATCCTTCTCGAATTGTGGGTAGGATCGAAGCCTATGTTGAGTTTATCACCTTGCACAATGGCATCTCATTGACTTCCAATAGGTGTGAGTCTTCTCAATCAAATAAAAAATGGTCTCCACCACAGGACGGTGTGTTGTTGATAAATGTTGATGCGGCGATCTTTGCTCACTGTGGACAAGAGGGTGTTAGCAGCGTGGTTCCTGATCACTAAGGATCTGTGCATGCAGCAAATCAGGGTGCTTTGGATCATGTGCAAAATCCAGAAGTGGTTGAAGCCCTTACCTTGTGCCAAACCCTTGTTTTGCCAAGAACTCGGGTTTCCAGAAGATTGAGGTAGCTTCAGTCTGCTTATCATTCATACATAAGGTGCAAAGTTCAGAATTTGACGGATCCTCAGTAGGCACCATTGTTCAAGATATCAAGATTAAAGCATCAAAGTTTCTATCGTGTAGTTTCAAGCATGTAAATAGATGTAGTAACACTACAAAAAAACCCTTCCGTGATGATACGTGTTTGTCAAGTAGGTCACGTTCTCTGTCATACATGTACATCCATGAAAATTTTATGATAGAATAAAGATAGTCATACATGTGCTGTCGTAGAAGTGTTCCATCACAATACTGAAATTATCATCATGGAAGTGTCCACTTCCATGATGATAAATGCTACGCCATGTAAGTGTTTTCGTCAAGGGTAACCAACACGTGTCTTCCACCGTATCGGGTTGACGTTAAGCTAACGGGTCCGATTTTTGGATCCGATAACTCATTAAAAGCCCCAACCAATGGCGATTTTCCACGTGTAAAATTCTCATTCGCCAATGGATCCACATGTCAGCTCGGTGTTGTGACAGATGTCATCTGTTCAATGGACGAGAGGCGCCTATGATTCGTCGACATGTGGCATGGCCCAACAGTGGCCCATGTAGTTCAAAACGTCTGGCTCGTTTGACTTGGTCAAAAGTTAGCGGGGGCGGCCCACGGAAAGCCTGCTAACATTATGTTCACATATAGCACATTTACGGCCCGGGAACACACGACCCGTTATGGCCTTTCCAAATTTGGCCCAGTAGCGTCTTGTGGGCCATCCAAATGATTCCACCCCGTTGTCACTTCGGCCCATATATGGACCGTGACATCATTCGACCCATATGATGCCTTATGTATCTCTAGGCCCTTTAACAGCTCGTGCTGATTCTGGGCCATAATGAATAGTACGTTGCTTTGGACCCATTAATGCCCCATGATTCAGTTGAGCCGTTTCCGGCTGGTGTTACCGTTGGGCCTTCTAAGGGCCTGCTACTTCTTGAGCTTGCGTTGATATTTCTCTTGAAGAGGACATGGTGATGCAGCAAAGTAGAGATAAGTATTTCCCTTAGTTGAGAACCAAGGTATCAATCCAGTAGGAGGCACAAGCAAGTCTCCAATCTATGCACCTACACAAACTAACAAACACTTGCACACAATGTGGAAAAAGGGTTCCCAATCCCTTCACAGTCATGAACAAGAGTGAGATCTGGTAGAGATAGATCTAAAACAAAAGTAAAAAATCAAAATAAAGTAAACACAAAATAATTGCAGAAAGATATTTTTGGGTTTTGGTTTTATAGATCTGAAAATATATGATGAAAAATAGACCCGGGGCCACTGGAGCCTTCTCTCTCGAAGAAAGAATACGATGGGTAAACAAATTACTATCGAGCAATTGATATAAATGCGCAAAGTTCTGACGATATCTAAGGCAATGATCATAAATATAGGCATCACGTCCGTGACAAGTAGACCTACTCATGCCTGCATCTACTACTATTACTACACTCATCGGCCGCTATCCAGCATGCATCAAGAGTATTAAGTTAAAAACAGAGTAACGCCTTAAGCAAGATGACATGATGTAGAGGGATAAACTCATGCAATATGATATAAACCCCATCCTTTTATCCTTAATGGCAACAATACAATACGTGCCTCGCTATCCCTACTATGTTACCGGGTGAGGACACCGCAAGATCAAACCCATCACAAAGCACTTCACCCATTGCAAGAAAAACCAATCTAGTTGGCCAAACCAAATTGATGGATCGAAGAGAAATACAAAGCTATCTTAATCATGCATAAAAGATTTCAGAGAAGACTCAAATAATATTCATAGATAGTCTGATCATAAATCTACAATTCATCGGATCTCGACAAACACACCGCAAAATAAGATTACATCGAATAGATCTCCAAGAACATCAAGGATAACATTGTATTGAAGATCAAAGAGAGAGAAGAAGCCATCTAGCTACTAGCTATGGACCCGTAGGTCTGTGGTAAACTACTCACACATCATCGGAGGGGCAACAAGGTTGATGTAGATGCCATCCGTAATTGAATCCTCCTCCGGCGGAGTACTGGAAAAGGCCCCAAGATGGGATCTCACGGGAACAGAGACCTACGGCGGTGGAAAAGTATTTCCGTGGATGTCTCTAGGTTTCTGGAATATGTCTGAATTTATAGGCCAAAGAGTAGGGTCGAGGGACTCTCGAGGGGGCCACAAGCCCAGGGGCACCCCCAGGGCATGCCCCTATGGCTTGTCGTCTCCTCGGGATCTTTTGACATGAACTCCGAGTCTTCCGGATGCCTTCTGGTCCAAGAAAAATCATCGCGAAAGTTTTATTCCCTTTGGACTCCGTTTGATATTCCTTTTCTAGAAAACTCAAAAACAAGGAAAAACAGAAAGTGGCAGTGGGATTTAGGTTAATAAGTTAGTCAAAATAATAATATAAAATAGCATATTAATACATATAAAACATCCATAGTTGATGATGTCTAGTACACAAATTTATTCTTGTAGACACGTGTTGGGCTTCCAAGCGCGGAGTTTTGTAGGACAATAGCAATTTTCCCTCAAGTGGATGACCTAAGGTTTATCAATCCGTAGGAGGTGTAGGATGAAGATGGTCTCTCTCAAACAACCCTACAACCAAATAATAAAACGTCTCTTGTGTCCCCAACACACCAAATACAGTGGAAAATTGTATAGGTGCACTAGTTCTGCGAAGAAATGGTGATACTAGTGTAATATGGATAGTAGATATGAGTTTTGTAGTGCGAACAATAAAAAACAGCAATGTAGCAAGTAACAAAAGTGAGCACAAACGATATTGCAATGATGGAAATCAAGGCCTAGGGTCCGTACTTTCGATAGTGCAATCTCTCAACAATACTAATATAATTGGATCACATAACCACCCCTCAATGAAACCACCTCAAAGTTATCCTTTCTGTTCAATCTATCAAGAGTTCGTACTAAAACAACATAAAGTTATCCTTTCCGATCTATCTATCAAGAGTCTGTACTAATCATAACCCCAAGACAAATTCAGATTGATAATACTCAAAGAGTGCCCCAAGATTTCTACCGAGGAAACAAAGACAAGAACGAGCATCAACCCCTATGCATAGATTACCCCAATGTCACTTCAGGAATCCGCAAGTTGAGTGCCAAAACATATATCAAGTGGATCAATACGATATCCCATTGTCACCACAAGTATTCAATTGCAAGACATATATCAAGTGCTCTCAAATCCATAGAAGTATCCAATCCAAGGAAATCTCAAAGGGAAAACTCAATTCATCACAAGATAGAGAGGGGAAAACACCATATGATCCAACTATATTAACAAAGCCCCCGATACATCAAGATCGTGCCATCAAGAACACGAGAGAGAGAGAGAGAGAGAGAGAGAGAGAGAGAGAGAGATACAACACATAACTACTGGTACATACCCTCGGCCCCGAGGGTAGACTACTCCCCCTCATCATGGTGGTCGCAGGGATGATGAAGATGGCCATCGGTGATGATTTCCCCCTCCGGCGGAGTGCCGGAAAGGGCTCTAGATTAGATCTCGTGAGTAAAGAGCCTTGCGGCGGCGGAACTTCTGATCTTGGTCTACCCCGAAGGATTTCGGAATATTTGTGAATTTATATCGTAAAGAGGCGGTGCGAGAGGCCACCGAGGTGGGCACAACCCACCTGGGTGCGCCAAGGGGGGCTGGCGTGCCCTGGCGGGTTGTGCCCCCCTCGGGGCACACCCCAGGTGCATCTTCAACCCATTGGGTGTCTTTTGGCCCATAAAAAAATCTCCAAAAAGTTTTACGATGTTTGGACTCCTTTGATATTGATTTCCTGCGATGTAAAAAATATGTAGAGAACAGAACTTGGCACTTGGCACTATGTCAATAGGTTAGTACCAAAAAATGATATAAATGAATATAAAATGGTTGTAAAACATCCAAGAATGATAATATAACAACATGGAACAATCAAAAATTATAGATACGTTGGAGACGTATATAATAGCATGGAACAATAAAAAATTATAGATAGTTTGGAAACGTATTGTCGGAGTATTCTCGTGATAGATGCCAGGGGGTGGCTTATCATGGTGTGGGAGAGGTGTAAGTTGTTGGGCTCTAGAAGTGGGAATGGACGAGATCTCGATCACACACGAGTCTTACCCAAGTTCGGGGCTCTCCGTGGAGATAACACACCTAGTCCTGCTCTGCGGGGTCTCCGCAGGAGAACTAAGATCACAGGCGGGCTACAAGTTTGCTCCTTAAGCTGTATGCTATAGGAAGAAGAAGGGCAAGGCTTAGCCCTCTTGCTTCTCCTGGCTATGGTGGGTATGGTGGAATTAGGGTTGAACCCCTTGCATGGGTGAACATGGGGGTTTATATAGGCCTACCCCTAGGGGTACAATAGTAATACACCGGGTGGTAGGTCCCGGGTGTCAGTGTCTTCGGTCGCCGGGTTCTCCGCCGGCTGCTGGGACCCGCCTCTGGTGGACCCCGCCGGCTGCCGAGAATCCGGCCGATGGGTAGGGCCCACCGCCGGTGGGCCATGCCGATTGCCTTTCACAGTAGCGTCGTCCTGGCTGACGAGGGCGGCGTCACTGCGCACTTGGCTACAGTGCTGTGTTGTGCCAGAGGGTGTCCGCCTGGTCGTGGTACACTGTTTCCACGCTCCCTCGTATCACGGGAGGAGTAGGTGGCACTGTTGCCATGCTCCGTCTTGATCACGGTCAATTGGTGCAGACTCTAAGGAGGGGGAGGCTGGCAGCTGGGAGCCGGCCCGCTCCTCGGGCCGCCTGCCAGGGGCATGCCACCTCCTAGACCACGGCCAGGAAGCTGGCCGCATGCCTAGTCATCCTGAGGGGCTGGGCCAGCTCCAATGTCTTCAAATGTTATTGGGGGCGGATGAGGCTACTCGGGGTACATAACCCCGACAATAGTCCCCGAAGCTGGTGAGGTGTTGTGGCTTGATGCCGAGGCGTCTCAATAGCTTCCTCCTTTGGGAGATCCATCGTCCTTGCTCTCCCGGCTGGTGAGATGTTGTTTGCTAGGAGCCGGCCGAGGCTAGGCCGGCCGCCTGGTGAATTTAAATCGTTAGGGCGGGCATCGCGTGGCGCTTCACCGGGTGGTGTGGTTGCCGCCCGTTGGACGCTTGCCATGCATCGCCAGCAGGCCAAGCCAGCCTGCCAGCCCACGCGCGCGACGGGATGTTGCCGCAGGCCCGAGCCCGCCACTATAGGGCCTCGGCACACGTGCAGATCCGATGCGGCCAAGGCGGGTTGTTGCTCTTCCCGAGTAGAGTAACTGCTTGCGGGTTTCGCGGGACGTGTGGGGCGTGGGCATAGTTAATCCCCACATCCCCACGACTCGCCTCTTCGACTACGCTGCCGCCTCCATATAAATAGGAGGGAGGGGTGTGGTAGAGCGCACGGGTGCCCTTGCTCTCTATTTTCTTCCTCTTCTCCGCTCTTGGCTCTTCTTGCCACCGCCGTGCTGCCGTGCTGCTCCGCTGTCAAAGAGCCGCCGCGGCTCGCCGTTGCTCACCTTCGCCGCACCACCGCGACCCCGCCGCCACCCGACCTCGAGCCATGGTGCGAGACAAATGGGATGGATCGAACATCCACGAAAACCACGTCGAGTTCCTCCGCACGACGCGGAGGATGTCCAACGAGGCATGCGTGGGGACGCGCCTCCCGGATGAGCGGGAGATCTCGTCGGCGCTGGAGGCCGGCGAGTTCGTCGTCTTCTGCAGCCACTTCATCCATGGCTTCGTCTTGCCAGTGAGTGGCTTTCTCCGCGAGTTCTCGAAGTTCTACCCACTTCAGCTTCACTACCTCACACCAAACATGGTGGTCCTTCTCTCCGCCTTTGTCACGCTCTGTGAGGGCTACTTCAGCGTCATGCCCAGACTCGAGTTGTGGGGCAGGTTATTCTACCTCAAGCTTGGCACTGCAGCCAAGGGCGAGCCGGCTCAATGGAGCGCTTGCGTCGCCGTGCGGCACACCGACAGCGGGATCCGATTCCTAGCAGTCATCTTGCACGAGTCGGCGAAGCTGTGGCAGAAGTCATACTTCTACATCCGCAATGCCAACCAGGTCCGGGACTACATCAACTTGCCGGCCTTCGCGCCCGGCTCGCCTCCTGGAGCGTGGAGCAACTGGGGCCAACAACCCAGCAAGCCTCTACCGACTCCCATCGAAATCGCCCTCGAACGGCTCCAGGAGATGAGAGAGTCGGAGGGGCTCCGGTCGGAGGATCTACTGGCCACCTTCCTCCACCTTTGGCTATCGCCCCCCCCCCCCAGTTCCGGCCGCACCCGATGTGCGACATGAGCTGCCGCTGGGACCCTTGTTGAATATCGACAAAGGTTCTGCTGACTATCGAGGTGATCTGACATGTCAACCACTTCTCCATCCACCAGCTCAGTGAGGAGGAGTGGGTCTTCGGCAAGCCGCCATACAGCCGCGCCAACCCTCTGCCTGCCATGAGTGTCCGACTCCTTTTTGTTTTCTTGCGCCATGTTCTCTTATCCGTCTTGACCAATCGGTGTCGGTGTCAAAACCGGCGGATCTCGGGTAGGGGGTCCCGAACTGTGTGCGTGAGGATCGATGGTAACAAGAGACTAGGGACACGATGTTTACCCAGGCTTGGGCCCCTCTCTATCGAGGTAATACCCTACTTCCTGCTTGATTGATCTTGATGAATATAGCGTTACAAGAGTTGATCTACCATGATATCATAATGACTAAACCCTAGAAGTCTAGTCTAGGATGTTATGATTCTGTTGCTACGGACTAAACCCTCTGGTTTATATATGCACCGGAGGGACCTAGGGTTGTACATGATCATCTTGCAGAGGAAGGAAATATTACACCCGGATTCTAAACTTGCTATTTTACACATATGGGAGTCCTATCCGGATATGGGGGATAGTCTTCAGCGCTAATCTTCACGGCCCACCAGTCTGGCCCATAACGAGTAATCCGGCCACCCGAGGACCCCTTAATCCAGGACTCCCTTAGTAGCCCTTGAACCAGTCTTCGATGACGATGAGTTCGGCACGCGTACTATCTTCGACATTGCAAGACGGGTTCCTCCATCCGAACATATTGAAGCATTATTCCTTGCACAAAGGAACTATATCCGACTCTGCACGATTAGTACAACCCTTAGCCTCGAAGGCAATGTATCAATAAAAGGACATTGTGTCTTTACTGACAACTTTTCAGTGAAGCGTCACGTTTGACCCTTTAATATTTTGAACCATTTTCTTGGCTCCAGTTTCGTGTTTCGTGGCATAGCCCCATTGGCACGTCTTGTCGAAGCAGAGATCATGGCCGCTTATCATGGGATCCAATTAATATGACATGGGTAACCCAACCGTGCCTTAGGCACGATTGCATTGGGAACCGGCGAGTTTTACGGCTGGAGTTGGGGGACGTTTGGTATTCACCATCTATAAAAGGACACAGATCCTTCCCCTTTTAACTCACGCTCTCCTCAAGCCCTAGCTTCCCAATCTCTTTAGCCCCAGCGCCCGCAACTCTCAACTCCTCCACCACTGCCTCTCTCCCCAACAATGGCTGGAACCGGTTCATGGAGAAGACCGTGAAGAGTCTCTGGAGTGCAGGCTACCTCGCCGACGACATAGCGCACTGGTTCCCGATAAGAACCAGGTGATCCCCATCCCTGAGTCGGGTGAGAGGGTGGTTTTCATCCCTCACTTTACTCGGGGCAAGGGTTTCCGCTTCACCCCTTTGTCTGGGACCTCCTGTTTTTCTACAGGCTGGATTTCCACGAACTGGCCCCGAACTCTATCCTCCACATATCAGCTTTCATAGTTGTATGTGAGGCATTCCTCCGCGTAGCACCGCACTTCGGCTTATGGCTCAAGATCTTCAATCTGAAGCCGAAGGTGGTTGACAGGCACCATGCGGATTGCGGGGGAGCCATGGTGAGTAAGCTCTCGAACGCCACTTGGCCAAAAGGGGCCTTTGTAGAGATGAACAAGATTTGGCAGCATGAGTTATTCTATATCACCGAACCCTGCGATGCCAAGTGGGTGGCGGCGGTCAGATTCAGATCTGGACCCCCAGAAAGGCTAACCTCAAGGACCACCTAATGTCTACACACGCTTCTACTCTTGTAGACTATGTTGGGCCTCCAAGCACAGAGGTTTGTAGGACAACAGTAATTTCCCTCAAGTGGATGACCTAAGGTTTATCGAACTCAGGAAAGTAAAGGTTGAAGATGGTCTCTCTCAAGCAACCCTGCAACTAAGATACAAGAAGTCTCTTGTGTCCCCAACACACCTAATACACTTGTTAGATGTATAGGTGCACTAGTTCGGCGAAGAGATGTTAAATGGCAAATGATATGGATGGCAAAACAAAGTAATATAAATCTGTAATAAAAAGTGCAGCAAGCAAACAAGTGGTAAACGTGAGCACAAATGGTATTGCAATGGTGGAAACAAGGCCTAGGGATCATACTTTCACTAGAGGCAACTCCCAACAACATTAACATAATCGAATCACATGATATTTCCCATAAAACATGCAATGGAGACGCACCCGGAGGTCATTCCTTCGTGGTCAAGAGAGGACGAGAATTATGTAGGGCTACAAAGCACACCTCAAAGTTCGTAGTTCTCAATCTAAGGATTTTCCAATGTCACCGCGGCCATCCAAAGAGAGTCCCACAATCACCACAACATATCTAAAGGATAGTCAAAGACAAGCACCAAGAGACTCTCAATCTTCAATCAACACACAAGAGAGGAAATCACTCATGAAAATATTTTTCTAATCCATGTCCAATAGACCGCTGTCACCTTGGTCTCGGAGATTATACTAGATAAAGACAAGTGAGTACATCAATCCAATACATAGAGGAAGGGGAAATATCATGGGATCACCCTAGATTAACATAGCCTATGATCACAACGAAGATCACATCATGGGAGAGAGAGATAACCACATAGCTACACGTACGAGCCCTCGGCCCCGGAGGAAACTACTCACGCATGGACATGGTGAGGAGGAGGTTGATGATGGTGTTGATGGAGAGGTGCAGCCCCGCGAGGAGGAGACGGCCGGCGGCAGCCACGGAGGCGGCGGCGGCGGCCCTTGGGGGCGCGGCGGCGGCGGCCCCTTGGCCCCCCTTCTTCCTTGTAGATGGTGCTGCAATGGTGATGGTCCTCCCCTCCAATACGGCGGCTCGGGAGGAGGAAAATTCGTGGCCCTTGGTGACCTAGGTTTCCTCTCTTTATATAGACTCTCGGATTCCCGTCATCAGATTTTGGTCATCAGTAAAATGGGCTTTACTCGGCCGTCCGGACTCCGATTTGGACGAATTTTATATCCAGAAGCATCGCCTCAAAATTCCCCACAACTTTCGCAACTAGAATTTTCCGTTTGACGTCGTATTCCGGCCGGAACGTGACCATCTTTAAAAAACGTTCTCAGACAGATTTCAGAAAAGTCAGAGTCCTACTCCAATACGACTCCTTTTGCGTTTTTGTCAATTTCCAAGTAATTCCTACACAATAAAGTGTAAAACAAGAACATTGTGCACTTTTGAAACCATTAGTAGGTTAGTCCAAATATGATCAAAAGTGTATGGAAGTGCATAAATATCATAGCAATATCACACAAAAAAGGGCATGGAGCAAGCAGAAATTATAGATACGTTTTGGACGTATCAACATCCCCAAGCTTAATTCCTGCTCGTCCTCGAGTAGGTAAATGATAACAAGCATAATTTCTGTGGTGACATGCTATTAACCATATAAGAACTTTTCACAGTCACATGACAAGTGCTTACTGAGACAATGAATCTGTAGTAATTAAGTTGCCTCATGAGAAAATCACAAAGAACTGAAAGTTTTACAATATGATACTAAAACACTCAATAGATTTGTAGTGAGCATGGTGTGCAAATATGACAAAGTGATATCTCGCTTGCCCACTTTAGTGAAGTAAAACATAAATGCAGGGGCACCTCCAAGGTTTAAGTGACGACTAGATACAATGATTTCAGAATAAACGATATCATAATCATGCAAAACACAATGGTACTTTGGGACAATGCACATTACACTCAGAATGACAATCATGCTCCCAATAGTTGGTGCTTTAAAGAAAGTGGAGACTCTCAAACCGTGGCTTTTGTTGGCAAGGTTGAAAACCCGTGGTCGGAAACAAAAACTAAACATGTACCAGAGCTCTTGGTTTTAAAAACAGAGGTAAAATTTTTTTTTTTTTTAGAATACGCATATTTCGTCAACGAATGCTAGCAGATAACTCAATTACTTCTCGAGCTGGACAAGTTTCGAGGAATGGCTCCCGCATGAGGACGATCACATCCTCTTAATCTCCTTTGTTTATCACTGCCAAAGTTTTCTGATTTCTCATGAACAAAGCGTGAAGGAGGGTTTGTTTGTTGTATTATTTTTTAATGAGCCGGGCGCACTCTTTGCCAGTTCCTTCTCGTATTAGGGGTTTGCACATTAGACATGCAATCCCGGGGTGAAGCTTGTCCAACTTAAAAAGATCATGAATTAACTACTACTTCCTCATGAGCTAAAACAGAGGCACAAAAGAGAAATGCTTTTTTTGAATAATTTCGAGATGGTACATGAAAGTCTTCGTTAAGAATGGCAGGTAAATACCATGTATAGGAAGGTATGGTGGACTCATATGGCATAACTGGTTTAAAGGATTTTGGATGCACAAGCAGTCAGTCGGCTTAGTACAGGCGAAGGTTAGCAAAAGACTGGGAGCGACCAACTAAGAGAGCAATGACGGTCATAATCATGCAGAGCGACAAAGCAACATTGAATCGGGCATGGAAGTTATATCGCTACTCAGAAATTAAAGATCATCAAGGCTTGATAGACTTTCTTTACAGTCTTAGATATGCGTGAGCATACGCCAAGTCAATCAAAATAAATTCTTGAAGGAAGATATCACTAAACCATACCACATCATAGGCAAACAAATCATGTTGGTACTCCAATAGCACATTGGGAACCCCCCAGCTATTTGAGACTAACCATAAGAAAACATGAACTACTAAGCACCATTATGCACGTAGCATTTTTATCATAGACATATCGACCAGTGCAACAGAAGCCAACTCTCTTAACAAGATAAGCATGATAACTAAAGAGAGTTCCAGCGACCAACTAAACAAAAGCTCTTTAAAAAGATAAGCATGGAAACTAAGAGCTAAGCATGATAGTAGCTATTGAAAGACAAAGAACACACACAGCAAGGATAGACATGAAAATTCTATGTTATGTTCTAGGTTGAAGTGGGGCGGGTCTCTCTCCCACACAAAGAAAGCTGAGTTCCAACTCGTTATGGAAAGCAAGCAAAGCTAAAGAAAACTAAAAAGGAAACTAAAAGCAAGACGCTCCAAGCATAGCACATAACACATGAAGTGATAAAAATATAGTGGAACGAAAGACGAACTGATAATTGTTGATGGAGAAGGGGATGCACGGGGGCATCCCCAAGCTTAGACGCTTGAGTCTTCTTGAATATTTCTTGGGGGTGCACGGGGGCATCCCCAAGCTTGAGCGTTTGACACTCCTGAATCTTTTTATCATCTTCCCTCGCACACTTGAAAACTCCCTTCATATATAACTCATCATAATCTGATTAGCGAGGTTAGTACCCTTAATAAAATAATTGTTCCTTGCTGGAAATAAGGATATTCTTGAAGGTATACTGTTTCTCAAGATTGCCAAAAGGTTTTTGCAAAGAAAAGGCAAGCTCAAGGTTTGCAAAATGAAGGAAAGGCAAAACATGACAGAATCTGTGAAAAACAGACCAGCAGGTAGTAAATGATTGTTTCGGGGCACTTCTGCAACTCTAATCAAAAAACTCAGAACAGACGCCCGAAAGCCAATTGTATAGAGCACGCTGTCAGAAAAATTCAGACCAAAAAGATGATCTGGTGATTTTATACGAATTTTTCTATCCAAGGACAGAATTTGTTTCCTGGACAGCACGTCACAACTTTTGAACTTTCTTGCAATCAGAGGCTACACTTGGCACAAAGCTGAAAAGTAAAGATACAATGATGATGCTACTGTAGTAACAACATCAAGACACAACAAAAGCAAAATAAAATTTTATTCATTGTGGGCTGCCTCCCAAAAGCGCTTTCTTTTATGCCTTTAAGCTAGGCATAAGACTTTAATGATGCTCTAGTAGGAATAAGAGTTGAAGAACAAAAGGAGCATCAAGAAGCAAATATCAAACACATTTAAGCCTAACATGCTTCCTATGCATAGGAATATTGCAATAGAATAATTCATTGAAGCACAAAGCAATAAGCATAGGAAGGCAAAACAAGCATAACTTCAAAATATTCACCATAAAAAGAGGAAACTTCTTATTATTAAGATATTTAGAACCATGTCTCCCTCTCTCATTATAAATTTCAGTGGCATCATGGATGAACTCAACAATATAACTATCACATAAGGCATTATTTCCATGATCCAAAAGCATAAAAGTGTCATTACTCTTCATATAAGCAAAATCTTTCTTATTAGGAATAGTGAGAGTAAGACTATCATAACCATCATGGTAATCATCGTATTTAGGAGGCATATCATAATCATAATAAATTTTATCCTCAATAGTAGGTGGACTGAAAATATCATATTCATCATTGTAATCATCATATATAGGAGGCATAGTATCATCAAAGTAAATTTTCTCCTCAAAAGTTGGGGGACTAAAAATATCATGTTCATCAAACGTGTCATCCCCAAGCTTAGAGCTTTCCATGTCATTAGCAATATTGGTATTAAATAAAAACATACTAATAACATCACCACCATCATGATTGTTATGCAAATAATAAAGTTCCAAAGGTTTTTTAATTTTCTCGTCGAACACATCATGTCCAAGTTCAAGGTAGAGCTTATAAAGCTCTCTCATATTTTTGTTGTTTTCCATTAAGCAAAACTAGTGAAAATAAAAACAAGAAACAAAAAGATTTAATTGCAAGATCTAAAGATATACCTTCAAGCACTCACCTCCCCAGCAACGGCGCCAGAAATAGCTTGATGTCTACACACGCTTCTACTCTTGTAGACTATGTTGGGCCTCCAAGCGCAGAGGTTCGTAGGACAGCAGTAATTTCCCTCAAGTGGATGACCTAAGGTTTATCGAACTCAGGGAAGTAGAGGTTGAAGATGGTCTCTCTCAAGCAACCCTGCAACTAAGATATAAGAAGTCTCTTGTGTCCCCAACACACCTAATACACTTGTTAGATGTATAGGTGCACTAGTTCGGCGAAGAGATGTTAAATGGCAAATGATATGGATGGCAAAACAAAGTAATATAAATCTGTAATAAAAAGTGCAGCAAGCAAACAAGTGGTAAACGTGAGCACAAATGGTATTGCAATGGTGGAAACAAGGCCTAGGGATCATACTTTCACTAGAGGCAACTCCCAATAACATTAACATAATCGAATCACATGATATTTCCCATAAAACATGCAATGGAGACGCACCCGGAGGTCATTCCTTCGTGGTCAAGAGAGGACGAGAATTATGTAGGGCTACAAAAGCACACCTCAAAGTTCGTAGTTCTCAATCTAAGGATTTTCCAATGTCACCGCGGCCATCCAAAGAGAGTCCCACAATCACCACAACATATCTAAAGGATAGTCAAAGACAAGCACCAAGAGACTCTCAATCTTCAATCAACACACAAGAGAGGAAATCACTCATGAAAATATTTTTCTAATCCATGTCCAATAGACTGCTGTCACCTTGGTCTCGGGGATTATACTAGATAAAGACAAGTGAGTACATCAATCCAATACATAGAGGAAGGGGAAATATCATGGGATCACCCTAGATTAACATAGCCTATGATCACAACGAAGATCACATCATGGGAGAGAGAGATAACCACATAGCTACACGTACGAGCCCTCGGCCCCGGAGGAAACTACTCACGCATGGACATGGTGAGGAGGAGGTTGATGATGGTGTTGATGGAGAGGTGCAGCCCCGCGAGGAGGAGACGGCCGGCGGCAGCCACGGAGGCGGCGGCGGTGGCCCTTGGGGGCGCGGCGGCGGCGGCGGCCCTAGGGGGCGGCGGCGGCCCTCGGGGCGGCGGCGGCCCTAGGGGGCAGCAGCCCCTTGGCCCCCCTTCTTCCTTGTAGATGGTGCTGCAATGGTGATGGTCCTCCCTTCCAAGACGACGGCTCGGGAGGAGGAAAATTCATGGCCCTTGGTGACCTAGGTTTCCTCTCTTTATATAGACTCTCGGATTCTCGTCATCAGATTTTGGGCCTCAGTAAAATGGGCTTTACTCGGCCGTCCGGACTCCGATTTGGACGAATTTTATATCCAGAAGCATCGCCCCGAAATTCCCCACAACTTTCGCAACTAGACTTTTTCCATTTGACGTTGTCTTCCGGCCGAACGTGACCATCTTTAAAAAACGTTCTCAGACAGATTTCAGAAAAGTCAGAGTCCTACTCCAATACGACTCCTTTTGCATTTTTGTCAATTTCCAAGTAATTCCTACACAATAAAGTGTAAAACAAGAACATTGTGCACTTTTGAAACCATTAGTAGGTTAGTCCAAATATGATCAAAAGTGTATGGAAGTGCATAAATATCATAGCAATATCACACAAAAAAGGGCATGGAGCAAGCAGAAATTATAGATACGTTTTGGACGTATCACCACCAAGTGAAGGAAATATGCCCTAGAGGCAATAATAAAGTTGTTATTTTATATTTCCTAATATCATGATAAATGTTTATTATTCATGCTAGAAATGTATTGACCGAAAACTTGATACATTTGTGGATACATAGACAAAACACCGTGTCCCTAGTAAGCCTCTACTAGACTAGCTCGTTAATCAAAGATGGTTAAGTTTCCTAACCATAGACATGTGTTGTCATTTGACGAACAGGATCACATCACTAGGAGAATGATGTGATGCACAAGACCCATCTATTAGCTTAGCATAATGATCATTCAGTTTTACTACTATTGCTTTCTTCATGTCAAATACATATTCCTCCAACTATGAGATTATGCAACTCCCGGATACCGTAGGAATGCCTTGTGCGCTATCAAACGTCACAATGTAACTGAGTGATTATAAAGATGCTCCGCAGGTATCTCCGAAGGTATTTGTTGGGCTGGCATAGATCGAGATTAGGATTTGTCACTCCGAGTATCGGAGAGGTATCTCTAGGCCTTCTCGGTAATGCACATCATAAGAAGCCTTGCAAGCAATGTGACTAATGACTTAGTTGCGGGATGATGCATTACGGAACGAGTAAAGAGACTTGCCGGTAACGAGATTGAACTACGTATGAAGATACCGACGATCGAATCTCGGGCAAGTAACATACCGACGACAAAGGGAATAACGTATGTTGTCATTACGGTTTGACCGATAAAGATCTTTGTAGAATATGTGGGAGCCAATATGAGCATCCACTTTCTGCTATTGGTTATTCACCGGAGAAGTGTCTTGGTCATGTCTACATAGTTCTCGAACCCGTAGGTTCCGCACGCTTAACGCTCAATGACGATTTGTATTATGAGTTATGTTTTTTGGTGACAGAAGATTGTTCAGAGTCACGGACATGACAAGGAGTCTCAAAATGACCGACAGTTAAAGATTGATATATTGGATGATAGTATTCGGACACCGGAAGGGTTCCGAGGGGTACCAGGTACATATCGGAGTTCCAGGGGGTTACCAGAACCCCCCGGGGAAAGTTATAGACCCTATGGGCCATAAGAGGGAGGCACACCAGCCCACATAGGGGTGGCACGCCCCCATAAGGTAGGAGGCCAAATTGGAGTAGGGAAGGGGGCGGCGCCCCCCTTTCCTTCTCCTCCTCCCACTCCTTCCCCCTTTCCCCCTCCATGAGAAGGAATAAGAGGGGGGTGAATCCTACTAGGACTAGGAGTCCTAGTAGGACTCCCCTCTCTTGACGCACCCCTATGGCCGCCTCCCTCCCTCTCCCTCCTTTATATACGTGGGGAGGGCACCCCTAGAACACACATCAATTGTTCTTAGTCGTGTGCGGTGCCCCGCTCCACAGTTTACACCTCAAGTCATATTGTCGTAGTGCTTAGGCGAAGCCCTATGCGATCTACTTCACCATCACCATCAACATGCCGTCGTGCTTCCGGAACTCTCCCTCGACACTCTGCTGGATCAAGAGTTCATGGGACGTCATCGAGCTGAACGTGTGCATAACTCGGAGGTGTTGTACATTCGGTGCTTGATCGGTTCAATCACGAAAATGTTGGACTACATCAACTGCGTTAATCTAATGCTTCCGCTTTCGGTCTACGAGGGTACATAGACACACTCTTCCTGTCTCGTTGCTATGCATCTCCTAGATAGATCTTGCGTGAGCGTAGGAAAATTTTGAAATTGCATGCTACATTCCCAATAGTGGCATCATGAGCCAGGTCTATGCATAGATGATATGCACAAGTAGAACACAAAGGAGTTGTGGGCGGTGATGTTCATACTGCTTAGCACCAACGTCTTATTTTTATTCGGCAGTATTGTGAGATGAAGCAGTCCAGACCAACATTACATGACAACATTCATGAGACCGGTTCCACCATTACGTGCAACTAGTTTGCATAAAGGTGGCTGGCGGGTGTCTCTCTCTCTCTCTCTCTCTCTTGCTTTAGTTGAATTGAATTTCACTACGGCCGGTCCTTGTTGAAGGTTAAAACAGCAAACTTGATAAATCACCGTTGTGGTTTTTGTGCTGTAGGTAAGAACGGTTCTTGCTAGAAGCCCGTAGCAGCCACGTAAAACTTGCAACAACAAAGTTGAGGACGTCTAACTTGTTTTTGCAAGGCATGTTGTGATGTGGTATGGTCAAGAGGTGATGAGTAATACGTTATTGTATGAGATGATCATGTTTTGTAAATTATTGACAACCGGCAGGAGCCTTATGGTTGTCTCTTTATTGTATGAATTGCAACCGCCATGTAATTGCTTTACTTTATCACTATGAGTTAGCGATAGTAGTAGAAGCAATAGTTGGTGAGACGACCACGACGCTATGATGAAGATCATGGTGTCAAGCCGATGACGATGGAGATCATGACGATGCTTTGGAGATGGAGATCAAAAGCACAAGATGATGATGGCCATATCATCTCACATATTTTAATTGTATGTGATGTTTATCTTTTTATGCATCTTATTTTGCTTAGAACGACAGTAGCATTATAAGATGACCCATTACTAAAATTTCAAAGTATAAGTGTTCTACCCGAGTATGCACCTTTGCGAAAGTTCTTCGTGCTGAGACACCACGTGATGATCGGGTGTGATAGGCTCTACGTTAATATACAAGATTTTTTTTCAAAACTATACCTTTTTTTGTATCATTTTCGGAAACTACAGCAGTGAATGGAAAATTTTCAGAAGTATGACCCTGTCGGCCAAGGGTAGGCCGAAAAGGCTGTTTTCGTCCTGTGGTAGGCCGAAGAGGGCATTTCGGCCACGCATTGGCCGAAAAGTCACTCATCAGGGCCGAAAACTCCTTTTTGGTGTTTGCTAGGCCGAAAAGTACTTTTCGGCCACCACTAGGCCGAAAAGTACTTGGGTCCCACCTTTTTACGTCAGCAGTTGACCGAAACTGCATGGCTACACTTTTCGGCCAACACTAGGCCGAAAAGTAGTTTTTTTTAATTTTGGCTAACTAGTTCCCCACCAACTCTTTCCCACGAATTCATAGTAATATGTCTCTTGCATACATGAAAAAAGTTATGTCTCCTGGTCATACATAAATACTGACTCACAGATGCGAATAGGCTGAAACTAACATAGATAGTGGCTCATACATACATAAACAGATCACTGCGGGGGACGGCGACGAGTCTGGGTCTTCCTCGGGCGAGGACCGTAAGGCGATAAGCGCTGAGGCGGTGGATGAGGCTCGCGATAACTACGACCATAGTTAACCTCGTCTGTGACGGTCTGTGTCTCCTGCGTCGGTGGTGGTGGTGGAGTGTGAAATACTATCTGAGAGAATGCATAAGTGTTTGCATCTTGGTCATCATCCTCGCCGTCGCCCTCAAAGAACGAAGCACCACCACTAAGCATTGGCGACTGCACTGAATGCATGAACGGTTGTGACTGGTTGCCGCCTGCGGTAAAGAAAAACATGTAAAATTGATAGAAATGCATGAACCAAGCATCGGTGACTGCACAGAATGTTGAAAAGAATGTAGTGAGTATAGTTACCTAGTTCCATCTGCTGATGCCAGTAAGCGCTCCCTCGTTGTGATGGAGTTGGCTGATGCCAGGAGGAGCTCCCTGGCTGCGAAGGACTAGGTTCTGAACGGTGCACAAAGGGACGTGGGTCTGAAGGGTGCACAGAGGGTCGTGGTTCTGAATGCTGGAGAGAGGGACGTGGTGGACGATGTGCTGGAGGAGGAAGTGCAACATCGGAAGATCTCCTGCACGTAACAGCTGCATAAATCCCGCGTAGCTTGTCATCAAGATGCCTCAACCATGAGACGTGCTCTCTCGGTGGGATAGTATCTCCCCTCTGAAAGCGTTGCATTAAAACAAAAACCTCCTCTCGCGCCTCGTTTGTCAAGTCACGCTGTACACGAAGAGTTAACCATCACTTTCTTGTTGTATGATAGTTAACACGAATATATGTAGGTAGAACCATGGCACGTACCGCGTGGTGTCTGGTTCCCACAACAGAAACAGTTGGGTACATATCGCTGGTGAGAGGGGCTTCGATGTTATCAGGACCAGATGATGGTACCAAGTAGATCCTCGTTGTATGACGGTAACGCTGCACATACAACCCGAACTTGTCCCAGTTAAAGGGCCGAATCCCATCCCAGATATTTGTCGGCGCGGTAGTCCATTCGTCAACGTAAGGGGTAATGCTCTGAAGCCAATAATCCATGGAGTTGTTTCCTCCTAGGCGACTCTCCCTGAGATTGACATGCACGTTACATAATTAGGTATATTTTGAATGCAGAGTTGAGAAGTAAAAAAGTATAACTACTTACCTGTGCACGTGTTCTGGTAAATGTGGAATATCTGGGATGTCAGGCTCTTGACATAGACCGAACTGTCTCATCACCCTATGAAGAGCCATCTCCTCGACCGTCACGTCGAACACTAACTTGGCCTTCGTCATCCAATAGTGCCGATCTCTAGTGCACATTCCAGAAATCCCAACTGGGTACCTGGATAATATAGCATGATCCGAGTATGGCTCCCAGATAACTTGATCCTCGTGCAAACTATCAAATTGCACCGTGAAGGACGGGTAGCAGCCCCTCACCTGGGTATGCGCAAATTGTCTCTGTGCAGGACAACAAAGAAGCATTAGTAATACTATGGTATGGCAATAAATAATCAAATTAATTGTTACTTAATATGAAAGGATGAACATATGAAAGTACCTCTCGTCGTGTCCAAACAGATCCCATAGTAGGCAAGTCGCCGATAGCAGGCACATAAGCCCCAGCTAAGTCCTCCAAATCAAAAGGTTTATCAACGTAGACATATGGTCGTCCAATAGGGAATCTCTCGTATGACCAGAGCTGCAACAATAATGGACATCCAACAAGACTAGATTTTCTAGACTTCAACAAGCAACCTTTGCACAGGCCTCTGTACGTAGCCGCAAACACAGCAGAACCAAAACTCCTCTGCAGAATGTCCCCAGGGCAACGTGCGTCAGCTATCTCTCGTGCAATACCGATGAGTCGTGCATCGACAGTGGTCACGTGGTTCTCCGTAAACATCGTCTTGCCGAACAACCAAAGAATATACGCCTCTAGGGACCGGTCAATCTGTGCCTCTGACAACTGAATATCGGGATATCCTAACAAGACAATCTACATAGAAACGTAATGATTGTATTAAAACGAAAAACTTAAAAAACAATATTTTTGTAAAGTGGCCGTGAAGGTTACCTGAAACTGGCTCAACCATCTAAAAAGAGGCCCATGAGGATCGTTGCCTATGGCCGTAGCAGTTGGCACCGCGTCCAAAAAATGGGCATGCATAGATGCTTGCCAACTAGATTCGGCCTCTAAAGGACCAATGGCAGCACCGGCCAGAGGTAACCCCAACAAGTAAGACACATCCTGTAAAGTAGGCGCCATCTCTCCCCAAGGAAAGTGAAACGTATGTGTCTCTGGTCTCCATCTATCTACTAAGCGGGTAAGGAGTGACTTGTCGTAAGAGAAATGTTTCACTTGCCTCTTGCGTAACTGCAATGGTTCACCTGCCTCATCTAACTCCGGACCATCAACCCACTCATCCAATGTACCCTCAACCAGTCGTGCCAAGGGTAGTAGTCCAGCCCAACTTAACCTACAAAATAGAAATATTGCAGCACACTGTTAGCTTTCTTTCTTTCACTATATGTCAAACATAGTAAGTAGTTTTTATGGATTCCACTATATGCACACATACCTATCAACCCATGAATCGTGTATCTTCCAGTTAGACTTTGGGGTGCGAGTGACCAACACGTCCAAGGTTTTGCCCGCTTCCGTAAGGGCGCCCCGCTGTTTTCTATCGATATTAGCATTAAGCAACGGATACGAAGACATCTGCAAATCAAAAAACATAGTCCTGACATATTACAAATTAAAACATAGTCTTGACATATCACCAGACCCAGGATATGTTCATCAACCGCTTCTTCTTGAACTGTGACATATCACCATAGTCTTGACAAATCAAAAA
The DNA here is from genome assembly GCA_902687465.1 of Secale cereale. NCBI lineage: Eukaryota > Viridiplantae > Streptophyta > Magnoliopsida > Poales > Poaceae > Secale > Secale cereale. The sequence continues at coordinate 664,569,500 of LR738711.1, forward strand.
AAAATAATTGAACAAGTTCATCAACCGCTTGTTCTTGAACTGTGAGAAAAAATTTGCCCCAAGATGGCGCATGCACCATCGCCTCTGCAAGTCCCGCCAAGGTGTTGGTTCGTCAGGTGTTGGATTACTTAGTGTCTTCACGGCCTTCAATATGCCAGCATGTCTGTCATGAATTACACACACATTTGGTCGGTCCTGCACGATGGCAATTTTCACTTGCCGGAAGAACCATACCCAGCTCAGAAAGTTCTCACCCTCCACAAATGCCATGGCAAGTGGGATGATTTGATTGTTCCCGTCAACACCAATAGCAGTCAGGATTTGCCCTCTGTACTGACCGGTCAGGAATGTGCCATCCACAAACATAACAGGAGGACAATGCCGGAAAGCTTCGATGCACATAGCAAAAGAGAAGAATACTCGTTTCAACACCTTGAAATCTGGTATACTAGGCAACCTCGTGTGTTGTACTTTCACATACGTGCCGGGATTCCTCTCCTTCAGTACGTCAAGGAGACGGACAACATTATCATATGAGTCGAAGAATGTCCCAAACCTTTCCTCCATAGCCTTCTGCTTAGCCCTCCAAGCCTTCCCATAAGGAATGACATAATTCCATCTAACCTTCACTGCTGTTTGGATGTGTTTTGCTTCCATATCTTTCTTCTCTACTATCTCAGTATACATGAGTTGTGCAATGAGAGTTGATGTCAGGTTAGGATGCTTCACCAGCAGGTTCTTCCTCACACAATTGTGTGGAACAACATTGGTGACGACCCAGTGGATGTCATACTTCGGCACGTGCCCGTACACCTTCGCAGGACAACTAGTTTCAACACATTTTACGGTATAATTTGTTGGACTTGATATGTGTGTCCGAAAAACCCTCTGTGTAGACATAGCCCACTTTATCACCGCATACTTCAATTTTTTCTTCGTATCAAACATAGCCCCTATCTCCACTTGGTTTAGATTATACTGCCATGCAGTCTCATGGCCATCATTGATCGTAAGGCCGGTGGATATGTCCTGATTCCATGCAGAAGGAATAGGGACCTCCACTTCATCCTCCGAATTTTCAGAATCCAGATCCTCCGCCAATCCATCCTCATCCTCTTCCTCCATCAACCTCTGCATTGCATCCCCTTCCACATCATCATCAGCAAAACCAGAACCGGCTAATATTATAGACTGGCTACTCTGCCCAGTATCAGGACCACAAACATTGTGTGGCACGTAGTCCGACTCTTTCTCCGGTTGGCTAGCATCCACATCGGGTGGCTGTGACCCGGATAAATCAATCTCGTTAGCCACTTGACTGCCCTGGCCAGGTTCATACCCCCTGTGGAGTTCTACGGTATTCTCCTCCTTTGCCACAGGTTGCACAAGGGCATATGGCTGGATTCTTCGGTCTCGGCAACGTCTTAACAGAATCAACCAATGCTGGCTCCTATCTATCGGCATCAACTCCCACTTGACATTTTTACATGATTTGGTCCACAATGCATGAATACTGATGGAACATATTTCAGGATCCAGCCCGAAACTAGTTGTCAACCAGTACTTCAACTGTCTAATGTCCAGTCTGTCCGGGTCTGCTAGTGTCAGGACGCCATTTTTAAACTCGCTAAGATCAACCCCCAACTCATTATATCGAACATTACCAACGTCGTAGTAAACAGTGAATTGTACTGATTCAGACATTTTCACCTGTCAGACATTGTCATCTTCTTATTAATCACAACGAACACTAATAGTAACCGCTACACTTACTATGCGCTAAAATCCCTCCACAAATATGTTTTATCTACACTAACTAAACTATATAATTTACAGAAAATTGGTGCCGACAAGGTTATACCTTCAAAGCATGTGTCCCTGGCTTCTTGCTCCTCTCTTTCAACTCTGCGGCACCGGCACCTCGCGGAGTACTTGCACCACCGGACAACGACGATGCCGCCCCCTCGACGGCCAGGAGGTTCAACTCCGGTCAGCCCCGAAGCTGCACCTCCTCCTCACCACCTTCTCCTCCACAGCAACTGCCGTCCTCCTCTCCACCACCTACTGCCCGTCCTCCGCTCCACCATGGCTCCTCCTCCCCACCATGGCTCCTCCTCACTAAATGTATCAAAAACTATCCCATAGCCAAAAATTAACACCGTGGGCTGGTGGGGATTGATAGGATCTACCGATTCTGTGGGTTAGATGTGAAAATGGGTGTGAAATGGGGGAGATCAGCGCGGGGTTGCGATCTACAGAGAAGAAGAAGAAAGAGAGGAAGGAAGAACAGAGGCGAGAGCGAGAGGAAAGGGACGACGGACTTATCCGCCCGTTTTCGGTCCACTGCTGGCCAAAAAGCTTTTCGGCCGATGCCTGGCCGAAAAGGCCCACTTCGGCCACCTCCTGGCCGAAAAGGCCCACTTCGGTCTCCTCCTGGCCGAAAAGGCCTATTTCGGCCCCCGTTCGGCCGAAGCTACTATTTTCGGTCAGGCCCCCCACCGACACCCTCTTTTCGGCCCAGTCATACACGTTTTCGGCCACCGCGCGGCAGAAAAGTCCTTTTCGGCCCAAGCGTGGCCGAAAATAGCCTTTTTGGCCTACCCTTGGCCGACAGGGTCATACTCTTGAGATTTTTTCATTAGCTGCTGTAGTTTCCGAAAATGGTACAAAAAAGGTATAGTTTTGAAAAAAAATCAATATACAACGGGTGCAAGATAGTTTTGCACATGCAGAATACTCGGGTTAAACTTGACGAGCCTAGCATGTACAGACATGGGCTCAGAACACTGGAGACCGAAAGGTCGAACGTGAGTCATATAGTAGATATGATCAACATAGAGATGTTCACCATTGAAGACTGCTCCATCTCACGTGATGATCGGACATGGTTAAGGTTATTTGGATCACGTGATTATTTAGATGACTTGAGGGATGTCTATCTAGGTGGGAGTTCTTAAGTAATTTGATTAATTGAACTTTAATTTAGCATGAACTTACTCCTTATAGTATTTGCATATCTATGTTGTAGATCAATAGCTCGCGATATAGCTCCTATATATTTTTGATTTGTTCCTAGAGAAAAATTGAAAGATGATAGTAGCAATGATGCGGACTGGGTCCGTGATCTGAGGATTATCCTCATTGCTGCATAGAAGAATTATGTCCTTGATGCACCGCTAGGTGACAGACCTATTGCAGGAGCAGATGCATATGTTATGAACGTTTGACAAGATCGGTATGATGACTACTTGATAGTTTAGTGTGCCATGCTTTACGGCTTAGAACCGGGACTTCAAAAACTTTTTGAACGCCACGGAGCATATGAGATGTTCCAAGAGTTGAAATTAGTATTTCAGACTCATGCCCGTGTCGAGAGGTATGAGACCTCTGACAAGTACTTTGCCTACAAGATGGAGAAGAATAGCTCAACCAGTGAGCATGTGCTCAGAATGTCTGAGTACTACAATCGCTTGAATCAAGTGGGAGTTAATATTCTCGATAAGATAGTGATTCACAGAGTTCTCTAGTCACTATCACCAAGTTAATAGAACTTCGTGATAAACTATAATATGCAAGGGATGACGAAAAAGATTCCCGAGCTCTTCGTGATGCTGAAATCAACGAAGGTAGAAATCAAGAAAGAGCATCAATTGTTGATGGTTAACAAGGCCACCAGTTTCAAGGAAAGGGCAAAGGAAAAGAAATGGAACTTCAAAAGGAATGGCAAGCAAGTTGTCACTCCCGAGAAGAAGCCCAAAGCTAGACCCAAGCCTGAAACTAAGTGCTTCTACTGCAAAGGAAATGGTCACTAAAAGCGGAACTACCCCAAATATTTGGAGGATAAGAAGGATGGCGAAGTGAACAAAGGTATATTTGATATACATGTTATCGATGTGTACCTCACTAGTGTTCATAGTAGCCCCTGGGTATGTGATACATGTTTGGTTGCTAAGATTAGTAACTCGAAACATGAGTTGCAAAATGAACGGAGACTTGATGAGGGTGAGGTGACGATGTGTGTTGGAAGTAGTTCCAATATTGATATGATCATCATCGCACACTCCCTATACTTTTGGGATTAGTGTTAAACCTAAATAAATGTTATTTGGTGTTTGCGTTGAGCATGAACAAGATTAGATCGTATTTATTGCAATACGATTATTCATTTAAGTCAGAGAATAATTATTATTCTATTTACATGAATAAAACCTTCTATGGTCATACACCCAAGGTGAATGGTTTATTGAATCTCGATCCTAGAAATACACATATTCATAATATTGAAGCCAAAAGATGCAGAGTTGATAAGGATAGTGCAACATACTTGTGGCACTGCCGTTTAGGTCATATTGGTGTAAAGCGCATGAAGAAACTCCATGCAGATGGGCTTTTGGAATCACTTGATTATGAATCATTTGATACTTGTGAACCATGCCTCATGGGTGAACCATGCCTCATGGGAAAGATGACTAAAACTCCGTTCTCCGAAACAATGGAGCGAGCAACTGACTTATTGGAAATAATACATACCGATGTATGCGATCCAATGAGTGTTGAGACTCCCGGCGGGTATCGTTATTTTCTGACCTTCACAGATGATTTGAGCAGATATGGGTATATATACTTAATGAAACATAAGTCTGAAACATTTGAAAAGTTCAAGAATTTCATAGTGAAGTAGAGAATCGTCGTAACAAGAAAATAAAGTTTCTACGATCAAATCGCGGAGGCGAATATTTGAGTTACGAGTTTGGTCTTCATTTAAAAGAATGTGGAATAGTTTCACAACTCACGCCACCTGGAACACCACAGCGTAATGGTGTGTCCGAACGTCGTAACCGTACTTTATTAGATAAGGTGCGACCTATGATGTCTCTTACCGATTTACCACTATCATTTTGGGGTTATGCATTAGAGACAGTTGCATTCACGTTAAATAGGGCACCAACTAAATCCGTTGAGACGACACCGTATGAACTATGGTTTGGAAAGAAACCTAAGTTGTCATTTCTTAAAGTTTGGGGTTGCGATGCTTATGTGAAAAAGATTCAGCCTGATAAGCTCGAACCCAAATCGGAGAAGTGTGTCTTCAAAGGATACCCAAAAGAAACAGTTGGGTACACCTTCTATCATAGATTCGAAGGCAAGACTTCTGTTGCTAAGAATGGATCATTTCTAGAGAAGGAGTTTCTCTCGAAAGAAGTGAGTGGGAGGAAAGTAGAACTTGATGAGGTAATTGTACCTTCTCCCGAATTGGAGAATAACTCATCACAGAAAATCGTTCTCGTGATGCCTACACCAATTAGTGAGGAAGCTAATGACGATGATCATGAAACTTCAGATCAAGCCACTATCGAACCTCATAGGTCAACCAGAGTACATTCCGCACGAGAGTGCTACGGTAATCCTGTGATAGAAGGAGTTCTTCGATAAAAGATCTTGGTGAAGCTGCTTACATATCGGGCATCAAGATCTATAGAGATAGATCAAGACGTTTGATAAGACTTTCGATAAGTACATACCTTGATTTTGAAGTAGTTCAAAATGGATCAGTCAAAGAAGGAGTTCTTGCCTGAGTTGTATGGTATGAAGTTGAGTATGACTCAAAGCCCGACCATGACAGAAAAATATAGAGAGAATGAAAGTCATTCCCTATGCCTCGTCCATAGGTTCTATAAAGTCTGCCATGATGTGTACCAAACCTGTTGTGTACCTTGCCATGATTTTGGCATGGAGGTACAATAGTGATCCAGGAGTAGATCACTGGACAGCGGTCAAAATTATCCTTAGTTGCATTAAAAAGGACTAAGGAAATGTTTCTCAGTTATGGAGGTGATAAAGAGTTACATCGATGCAGGCTTTGACATTGATCTAGATGATTCGAAGTCTCAATCTAGATACGTATTGAAAGTGGGAGCGATTTGCTAGAGTAGCTCCATGCAGAGCACTGTAGACATAGAAATTTGCGAAATACATATGGATGTGAATGTGACAGACCCATTGACTAAACTTCTTCCACAAAGAAAAACTTGATCACACCTTAGTACTCTTTGGGTGTCAATCACATGGCGATGTGAACTAGATTATTGACTCTAGTAAACCCTTTGGGTGTTGGTCACATGGCGATGTGAACAATGGGTGTTAATCACATAACGATGTGAACTATCGGTGTTAAATCACATGTCGATGTGAACTAGATTATTGACTCTAGTGCAAGTGGGAGACTGAAGGAAATATGCCCGAGAGGCAATAATAAAGTTGTTATTTTATATTTCCTTATATCATGATTAATGTTTATTATTCATGCTAGAAATGTATTAACCACAAACTTGATACATGTGTCGATACATAGACAAAACACTGTGTCCCTAGTAAGCCTCTACTAGACTAGCTTTGTTAATCAAAGATGGTTAAGTTTCATAACCATAGACATGTGTTTTCATTTGATGAATGGGATCACATCATTAGGAGAATGATGTGATGGACAAGACCCATCCGTTAGCTTAGCATAATGATCGTTCAGTTTTATTGCTATTGCTTTGTTCATGTCAAATACATATTCCTCCGACTATGAGATTATGCACCTCTCGGATACCGGAGAAATGCCTTGTGTGCTATCAAACGTCACAACGTAACTGGGTCATTATAAATATGATGTATAGGTATCGCCGAAGGTGTTTGTTGGGTTGGCATAGATCATGATTAGGATTTGTCACTCCGAGTATTGGAGAGGTATCTCTAGGCCCTCTCGGTAATGCACATCATAAGAAGCCTTGCAAGCAATGTGACTAATGATTTAGTTGTGGGATGATGCATTATAGAACAAGTAATGAGACTTGTCGGTAACGAGATTGAACTAGGTATGAAGCTATTGATGATGGACTCTCGGGCAAGTAACATACCGATGACAAAGGGAATAACGTATGTTGTCATTACGGTTTGAACGAGAAAGATCTTCGTAGCATATGTGGGAGCCAATATGACCATCCAGGTTCCCCCATTGGTTATTTACCGTAGAAGTGTCTCGGTCATGTCTACATAGTTCTCGAACCCATAGAGTCCGCACATTTTACGTTCGATGACGATTTGTATTATGAGTTATGTGTTTTTTGTCAACGAAGATTGTTTGGAGTCCTGGATAAGATCACGGACATGACGAGGAGTCTCAAAATGGTCGAGAGGTAAAGATTGATATACTGGATGATAGTATTTGGACACCAGGTGGGTTTCGAGGTGTACCAGGTGCATATCACAGTTCTGGGGGTTACCGAAACCCCTCGGGGAAAGTTATGGGCCCTATGGGCCATAAGAGAGAGGCACACCAGCCCACATAGGGGTGGCGCACCCCCTTAAGGTAGGAGGCCGAATTGAAGTATGGAAGGGGGCGGCGCCCCCCTTTCCTTTTCCTCCTCCCACTTCTTCCCCCTTTCCCCTGCATGAGAAGGAATATGAGGGGGGCTGAATCCTACTAGGACTAGGAGTCCTAGTAGGACTCCCCTCTCTTGGCGCACCCCTATGGCTGCCTCCCTCCCTCTCCCTCCTTTATATACGTGGAGAGGGCACCCCTAGAACACACATCAATTGTTCTTAGCCATGTGTGGTGCCCCCTCCATGGTTTACACCTCAGGTCATATTGTCGTAGTGCTTAGGCGAAGCCCTGTGCGATCTACTTCACCATCACCGTCGTGCTACCGGAACTCTCCCTCGACACTCTACTAGATCAAGAGTTCATGGGACGTCATCGAGCTGAACGTGTACAGAACTCGGAGGTGCCCTACTTTCGGTGCTTGATCTGTTGATTCGCGAAGATGTTCGACTACATCAACCGCGTTAATCTAATGCTTCCGATTTCAGTCTATGAGGGTAAGTAGACACACTCTGCGTGCTCGTTGCTATGCATCTCCTAGATAGATCTTGCGTGAGCGTAGGAAAATTTTGAAATTGCATGCTACGTTCCCAACACCAAGGGCCTTGATTGGGGGTCTCAGACGGAGGTGCGGATACTCTAAAATCGCATCTCCAGCATGATGGCGAAGGGCACCCTCCTCACTAATGTTATTCAAGTAATGCTCTTCCATCGCATCATCCCCTGCCAGCACCGGGCCTCCCAATTATGGGAGTTCAATTCGGAAGAGCCTCGGACCCTGAAGCACATCTTCGGCACTCCACACGAAGATATCTGGAAGCAACTCTTCAAGGCCCAAAAGGGGTGGTAGGAGGAGACCGAGGACAAGGGCTTCATCAGCGTGTATTCAGCTTCAGAGGTAATCGAATTTTTCCGAATACGTACCCTATCCATATTTCAATTATAACATGAGTTAGAAATTTTACATTCCATTCAGGCTTGGATGAACAAAGCGGAGCAGACCAACTGTCCATCTCCGCTGCCTGAAGACCCAGACATGCCTCAGCTAACGGCGATGCTGGTTCCGACGCCGTACAAGACACCAGAGAAGAAGGCAAAGAAGAAGGGCAAGGAGGTCAGGAGCAACCCCGCCCTAAGGGTCCTGCGGCCACAGTGTCCGGGGAAGCCGACGCTCACTCCTCCCACGACGAAGAAGAAGAGGAGGAGGAAGAAGAAGACATGAACTCCCCCATCAAGGCAAGTGGGAGGAAGAGGGCGGCCCCCGCCGATACGGGCAAGGCAACGCCCTAGAAGAAACTGAACATTCCGGACAGTTCGGATTCAACATCCGAACATAGTTTCCGAGTACAGCCCAAGATCAAGCCCCAGGCTGAATCATAAGTATCCATATTTTTCGTTGTTCGTGTTCGGTTTAATCAGCTACCATGTCTAAGCGACTTTTATTCTTTTATCTTGCAGCCCACCCCACACGCTCCCTGGCGCTTCACTATCGTCACGGAGCTCTTTGCCAGCCAAGATGGTGGAGAGCGACACACCATCGTGGGCTCAATAGCCGCCGAAGTGTCCTCCCTAGGGACTTCCCCTGCACGGGCAGGTGGGAGCGCGGTGGACGAGAAGGCGCCTGAGGCCAATACCTCCGCCGCCGCCAGCCAAGGGGGAGCAATCCCTATGGCGACGGATGGCGGGGAGCCCAAGCAATTCAGGCTCCTGCTGAACACTATTCCAGAGGCCGGTACGGCTCCGGAATTGGGAAGTCAACCCCCTACGATAGGGGGAGGAGCATCTACTAAAGCGGCATCATCTGTCAACCCGGAGGCGCCGAACATACTGGAGGAAGCACTGCGAGGTGCTTTCATCGAAGGTGAACAGCGCACCCTAATGGGTGAGGTCATGGGAAAGATTGAGTTCGCCAAAAGCAGACTGAATGAAGCCTTCAACTGCCTACTGACAGGCTTCGAGGTATGCGACGTAATATTCTAAAGAGAACTCTTTCATTTTATGTATATATATATGTTATAAAACCTGGTATACAGAGAGTAGCCCCTGATGCTTTGTTTGATTCTGAAGAGAACGGAACAAAGGATCCATGTTATAGCATCTAGCAGAGCAAAAATGTGTCCCATGTTTGAACAGGCTTCGCTAGTAGCGGCATCTGCCCAGGCCGCAGAGGTTTTCGAGCTCAGTCAGACGCTTCAACTAGCTGACGAGGAGCTCGACCGCGTCACCAAGCGTTTTTATGAAAGGTAAGGTATGCGGATTTTCAGAAAATTGAAAATGTCAAAATACTGTATGTTTGATCTATGTGAGTGTGAAATGATTGTGCGATATGATTTATGCAATAGTTGGCGCAGCTAAGGTCGAGGCCCTTAAGGGCGAGCTCGCAAAGGCCAAGGAAGAGGCCAAGGTGAGCAAAGCAGCCGCAGACAAAGCGGCTGACAACCTGAAGGCCGAACAGACCGCGCAACAGCAGCACGAGTCGTGGGTGGCTGAAGTCGAACAAGAGCTGTGAGATGCTATTCGCAAGTGCGAGGCATTGGAGCAGTAGACTTCGGAGCAAGCATTCGAACTCAATACGTCAGTCAATGTTGCCAAGGAGGCACGGAGCGAATCGCGCAGCGCTCGTGAGGAGATCAAACAAGCGCGGTAGATAGTGGTTGCTAAGGCCTTTCTTCTGCAGAGTATCTTTAGAGGTTAGAGGTATCTTGCGCTGACGCGATTGTGGAGGTCTCCAGGCGCGTTTGCGGATCTCCTGAAGAGCATCACCGACGCCGCCCAATTCTTTCGAGCCCAGGAGGGGAACAACACAGAGAAGCTATTCTGGTCGTAATTCCTTGCCCGGAACATCCAGTACCTCTGAACGACCAGATGAAGCAGCTAGTGGAGCTGCACAACATGGCGGGTACAACCATGAAGGACTTGATAGTCCAACTATGGCCCGCTGATCCAATCCCAAGTAGCTACTTTGGGTTGTTGAGGCGACTCATTGACGCGAGTCCGCGGGTCAACGTTGTTAAGCGTTCGGCCTGCATAGAAGATGCATGAATGGCTTTCGCGCGCGTCCAGATGCACTGGGCGAAGATGAAGGCCGCTGAAATAGCGACTGTTGGCCCGCCAGAGGGCAAGGATCATCGGAGGCCGGAAAGTTACTTCGGTGATGTCCTAGAAGGAGCCTGCATTGTAGAGGGCCAGTGCTCAAAGGATGTAATCTTTGAGTAATTGTACTAAGCTTATGAACCGATGTCTATATAATTTTGCACTTTTATATTACAAGCGACTTTTCCTCCTGTGCGGCCATTTATTTATATCTGAAAGTTTCCAGTCGTTGACTTCAGGCCCCATGTAGATACTACAGGGGTGTTCGGTATTGCGCATTAACACTCTTTATCCAACGTCTTGTTACATAAAGAGGTGTTCGCAGATCGAACCAGGCAATCAGACTATGTGGCTTTAATGCTTTCACTTAGCCATAGGAGCTTGACTTATGGGGCTAAGTACTAGCCCCTAGTGCGTGTGCGGCTTTCCGAACTATGGTGCCCACTTTACGCGGCTGGGCGAAGACGAGCCCTTCGTATAACACGGAGTAGATCGCTATCGATCGTAGTTCAACACTAGGTCACCGAATCGTAGACCAGCTCTCATTTATCATGATAATCAGTTACCGGATAAACCAGAAATACAATCGCAGTAGTTCTCCCTTTACTACCTTAGCCGAACAATGCAGAACGTAAGGTGGTAAGCACAGGAGCCGGGCAACCCAACTATAGATCCAAGATATGATTTGGAGCCAATGCATATAATGCAATATCCGGGACGCCGAACAATTCCCTATAGGTGTTCAGACTTGGAGGTGTGCCAGGCCGAATACATCCCCTGGTATTAAGTCCAGATTTAAGGCACATGTGGCAATCTGATGTGGGGAGAGAACAGATGTGGTAATAAAATGAACTCCAAGCGAATTGGAACCAAAGTGTTTCCTTTATATCCCGTTTAATATGGTGAACCATGTGGTTACAGATAATGCTGAACACATCTTGGGCATTTTACATGCCAATAGAAGAAAATAAACTAAAAGGGGAAAAGGTTTACGTAGAGCCTGACTCTAGCGAAAAAAGAAATTTCAACGGGGGGCCCTGCTGCACGTCTATGCCGTTTTCTCCTTTGTAATGTGTCCTTGAAGAGGGGAGTTATGATGGCCGCCTACGAAAAAGGAAAGAGAACTCTGTAAAAGAATGTCATGCACAGCCGTATATAAGTTAGTTTCTTTTAATGAACCTTTGAAAGAAAATATATTTTAGAGTCTGAATAGGGTCAAGCAGAACTATGGACCATTTTTATGCAGTGTGCCCCCGGCATCGTCCAAGGTATTTTAATGGTATAATTGTGTACGCGAGGTACACTTGTAAGGTGGTCGGCGGGGGCGTAACTGCTAATCGAGCTCGGTTTCTTGTGAGTTGCCCCATTGTAGTGCTGGCCGGACAAGTTTAGTAGTGTCTGTGGTCTTAACGACCAATGAACTGTTCGACTTGAATAAGCCGCTTTGAACCTCGGATGCTAGGGCCGCAGTGTCTTCCTCTGTACGGAGGGAGCGCTCCATGTTTACATTGATCGTGATGACGCCGCGTGGTCCAGGCATTTTGAGCTTCAAGTAAGCATAATGCGGGACTGCATTGAAGTGGGCGAAGGCCATTCTTCCGAGTAGTGCGTGATAGCCACTTCGGAAAGGAGCGATGTCGAAGATTAACTCTTCGCTTCGAAAGTTATCAGGAAAGCCTAATACGACCTCCAGTGTTAATGATCATGTGCAGCAAGCCTCCACATCGGGTATTACTCCTTTAAAGGTAGTGCTGCTAGGCTTGATTTGGGATGGGTCTATCCCCATCTTGCAGACGGTATCTTGATATATCAAGTTTAGACTGCTACCGCCGTCCATGAGGACTCTAGTAAGATGATATCCATCAATTATGGGATCGAGTACCAGGGCCACCGAACCTTCGTGACGATACTGGTTGGGTGATCCCTGTGATCGAAGGTGATCGGGCAAGCCGACCATGGGTTGAACTTGGGGGCGATGGGCTCTACGACATAGACATCCCTGAGTGCGCGCTTGCGTTCCCTCTTGGGGATATGGGTGGCATAAATCATATTCACCGCTTTCACCTCGGGGGGAAATTTCTTATGCCCCCCGCCCCCCACGTGTTCGGTTGGCGAGGCTCGTCTTCGTCCTCGCTTTGAGGTCCTTTCCCCTTGTGTTCGGCATTTAAATTGTCGGCCTACTTGAAGACCCAACAGTTTTTGTTGGTGTGGTTTGCAGGTTTGTCAGGGGTGCCATGAATCTGGCAAGGCCTTTCTAGTATTTTTTTTCCAGGCTAGATGGATAGTCTCTGTTGTCTTTGAATGGCTTCATCCATTGACCGGTCCTGGAGCCACTGAATCTGGCATTAACTGCTGTATCATTTGTTTCTCCGGTATTGTTTCAACACTTGTTCTTATTGCGTCGCGGCTTGCTATTACCGTCCCTGACTTCAGAAGTGCCAAGGTCGCTGGTGCTATTGCTTCTAGGAGCTAGCCAGATGTCTTCGCCCGTGCAAAAGCGGTTCATGAGTGTAGTAAGGGTTGTCATTGTCTTCGGCTTCTCTTGGCCGAGGTGTCTTGTCAGCTACTCGTCCCGGACACTATGTTTGAATGCCGCTAAGGCCTCGGCATTCGGGCAGTCGACAATTTGGTTCTTGTTAGTTAGGAACCGGTTCCAAAGCTTGCAGGCTGACTCCCCATGTTGCTGGATTATGTGACTTAGATCATCAACATCCGTGGGGCGGACATAAGTCCCCTGAAAGTTAGCCCGGCAAGCATCCTCTAGATCTTCCCAGCTTCCAATGGAGTTCTCTGAGAGGCTGTTTAACCAGTGTCGGGCTGGCCCTTTCAACTTGAGAGGTAAGTATTTGATGGCGTGGAGGTCATCTCCACGAGCCATGTGGATGTGAAGAATAAATTCTTCTATCCATATAGCAGGGTCCGTCATTCCATCATATGCCTCAATGTTCATAGGTTTAAACCCTTCTGGAAATTGATGATCCATCACCTCATCGGTGAAGCACAGAGTGTGTGCAGCGCCCCTGTATCGCGTGACATCGTGGCGTAATTAGGATGGTATCTGTGTTCGGTGCTGGTTCTGAACTTGATTGTACCTGGTGTTTTTGGCTTGATAGCCGTCGTCCCGCGTGGGAGCGCATTCTCTTGATCCGTAGATTGATCTGGCCTGACCAGCTTTTCTATTCAGGTCCTGACGTAAATCATACTTATGTCCCTGAGCTGTTGTATCCTTTCCTTTATGGTGGGGAGGCGCAGGTTGGTGTACGGCATTGCTGGTCGCCTTGTCCCGTCCACGGAGTGGTCGGTCCGGTTCATCGGCCTGGTCATGCCTCAACAGAATTGGCGCAAGGGCCTCGTCGTCGAATTGTGGCAACAAATTGCGCTTGGGATAGCTCTTTGTTTGACGCTCGCGATCGTATCTCTCCTCGGCGTCTAGCACTTCATTCCATCTATCCTTGAGCGTATCCTATTCAGCTTTAAGCCGTTGTTGTTGTTTTTTCAAGCTCCTTGATGTAGCAATGAGATGTTGTTGAAAGCGTTTTTGTTTGAGGGGTTCCTCTGGGATGATGAATTCCTCGTCTCCCAGGCTGTCATCCTCTTCGGAGATAGGTAGATAATTACTGTCTTTGAAATCATTGTGATCGGCGAGTTGTTCGAGACTGCATTATCCATTCTCCCACTCGTCCTTCTCCATTGCTGGCTCTACAGGGTCATCGGCTTCCTCCAGATCTTCATTGTCTCCGGTGCCGGTGTTACTTTCCTTTCCTCGATGCGATCGTGAGCGGTGTTTCTGACGTCGACGTTTAGGAGGTTCATCGATGGGCTTATCCTGCTCTAGATCTTTATTGTCGTCGTCTTCCTTCTCATTGGGTGTGTCCACCATGTACACATCATAGGTAGAAGTGGTCGTCCATCACCCGGCCACGGGCGGGTTTGTACCTAGATCGGCTTCGACATCTTGGTCCATCCAGTCGATGTCTTTGGAAGCATAGTCTTGTATGTCGGTTAAGTCCTCGATCGTGGCTACCAAGTGGGTGGTGGGTGCGAAGAAAAATTCCCTGTCACTGGCCACCGGTTCAAACTGGGCATAGTTTGGCTAGGAATCCTCTGTTAGGGTGAGAGATTGCAGCAAGTCCAGCGCCTCGTTTAAGAGTGAGAGCTGGATAGGCGTTTGGGGGTCTGCGGGGTCGGGCTCGGCGACAACTTCTCCATTGAGCCCGGAGAGTGCGGACCCCATAAGTTCGGAGCTCGTAATCTGAGACAAGTCCGATGTTCTAGCGGTGGGGAAGATCCCGCTCAATTCTGGATCTGTGAGCGACTCAACCGCCGCTGAGTCTGCGGTTTCCATGGTGGGGTTGACCTTCCCGTCCTCGGACTAATTAATCTGCTCTGGATCTAGGGCCAGAGCCATCGCAGGTGTTGACCCCTGGATGGGATCCTATGATAGATCTAAGATGTCTTCATCGTGTAGGCAGGGAGCAGCGGCCATGGGTGTGAATCCTTTGAAGATCAAGTCTCCTCGGACGCCGACAACGTAGTTCAAGCTTCCAAATTTGACCTGATGGCCTGGTGCGTAGCTGTCGACCTGCTCGAGGTGGCCATCCGTGTTGGCACGAAGCACGAAGTCGCCGAACTAGAAAAGTTGTCTAGGGAGATAAGTCTCTCCGGGTGTCGTGGAATTGGCATGGCAGATGTCCGGTTTAGAGAACTTATGTGTGAGGCCATCGCGCGGGTTAGCTTGAAGAGTTTAAAGCGAACAAGGGACACAGAGAGTTTTATACTAGTTTGGCCCCTTCGATGAAGGTAAAAGCCTACGTCTAGTTTGGTGTGGTATTGCTTGTGCGTCGATGAACAGGGAGCGAATCGCTTGCCTGTGTCTTGAGCTGTTGTTTCTTGTCCTTGAACCATCGCCGGGTCGTCCCTTTATATAAGAGGCGACGCTCGGTCCGGTTTACAGAGTCCCGAGGCCGGCTCATAAACGTGTCCACCTCGGTCTCTACTCTTTCTATCGTACATCCCAAGTTACATGACATGACGGTTTACAGACCGTGGGCCTTATACAATGGCCCTAAACCTCTATGGGCTGTAACCTCTTGTACATATTCTACCAGGCTTGTAACGATACAATCTTGTTAGTGTAATCTGGGATCTTCCTGGTCGGTTTATACCTACCAGTAATATCCCTAACATTAGGCCCCAGATTGATTTGAACTTGTTCATGTCAGTATTCCAAATCTTGCATAAATCTCGTCTCTGCAATTTATCTACTTCATAAACCGGCCATGACGTCATCTCCTGGAATCGCCTTAATCCGTCGTGACATCGTCTCCGCACTTAATGCTCGTCTCTGTCTGTTACCTATATTAAATGCCGCACCAAAAATCGAGGCGACAGCATGATGTTTATCCAATCTCTGACCTCCTCGATTCCCGCGCTTATCGTTTTCACCTCTTAGGCTTATAAATACCGCTCGGGCATGTCTCTTTTCTCCTTCTGCTTTCGTCTTCCTCCATCTCCGTCGCTCGAAGCTCCGCCGCCGCTCTTCGAGCTCATCGTCGTCCTCGAGCCAAGCCGCTGCATCACCCTGAACGTTACGCGAGGACTTCACCGCCGCCCTCTACTTCGTCACGTATTCCTTCTTCTTCCCTGTAGATCTCAATCTAGGGTTTCCTCCTTAGCTCCGCCATGAAACCTTGAAGCTTTTTGCTGTTCATCCCTGTAGGTCAGCCTTGCTGTAGATTCGAAATTTATTTAGATTCGACCTGAATCCATGCACACCTGCTCCGTCCTCATGTCTTTAGTTCTTCCAGTTTATCAGTCTAGATAATCTGTATAGAACCTCCGCGGCCTTTCCTGTATATAACTTTTGTTTATTCCATCTTTTTCTTATGCCTTAGATCCGTATTTACCTCAGCTTTTTGTGGAAACTGTTTCTTCATATTATAGATCTATAGCTCATCTCACCGGTTTAATCAATCATATGCTTTCTTCGACGGTTTAGACGTAAGCATGTATCTTGTAATTGACGGTTTAAGTTCTGCCTTCTCTGTCATCATGAACCGGTAGCTACCTCACTCTTATATGCTTCCGGATTAGTAACGCCATTAGTCCCTTGTGTAATCCGGCAATTTAGACCCATAATTTTACAAAATGCTCCGGCTTATGCTTTAGCAATTGGTAAACCGGATTTTGCACTGTACTTTTCAGCATTTCCTCATTCGAAACAATGGCCAAGCAGTTCGTCGCTTGCAACTGGGTCCCTTCCCGCATCACTGAGGATGACTTAACGAACGCTGCTTCAATCGGTATTCTGGGTCCTAAGGAGGTTCTGCACTGGCGGGCTCCTGAAGGAGAATGCCCTCCTGCGCCTAAGGAGGGAGAAGTTGTAGTTTTCTTTGATCACCTGGCCCGGTGGTTCAGTCCTCCCGGTTCAAAATTCTTTGGGGATGTGTTAGCCGCTTTTCAGCTCCATCCTCAGGACGTAGGTCCAAATTCTATGTCAAATATCTGCAATTTTCAAGTCTTCTCAGAGGCATATCTCCAAGAAGAACCATTAGTGGATCTGTTCCGAGACTTCTTTCATTTAAACCGGCGGACGGAGTTTACTGACGGGCCGCATCAAGAGTTGGGTGGCGTCAGTATCCAAAAGAGAAAGGATGTGAGCTTCCCTCATGCTGCCCTGCACAGCCATCCCAAGGAATGGAACCAAACGTGGTTCTATTGTAAAGACACTTCTCCTGAAGGAGAGAACCCACTGCCTGGTTACCGCGCCTATCGCCTAGCAACGGATCACCCTTTGCCGTAGCGCCTCAGCGCCCCGGATCGTGCCCGGTTTGCCCCTCAACTTTCTAAGCTCAGGGCCTTTGTAGCCAACGGCTTGACCGGAGTAGACTTTGTTCGCTGCTGGCTCGCCTGGAGCATTCTTCCGCTGAGCCGGCGCTTAGGCCTGATGTGCGAGTACACTGGTAACCCGGATGATCCTCAGCCCCACATTGATATAATACTTCCTGAAGACGAAGTTACTGAGTCCGCAAAGAAAATGCTAAACATCCCCCTGGAGGAGTGCAGTTGGACCGGTTTAGCTCCGTTCTGCGAAACCAATAAACCGCCAGCAGTAAGTCCTTCCCGATCTTTTCCTGTCTGTTTTAATCTGGCCATGTCAATTGTCTTCTATTCATTTCCTATCTTCTGCACAGGCCAACGATCCCTTCTGGAAGAGGAAATCTCAAGATAAACCGGCCAGGCAACCACGCCGAAAAACTTATGCTATTAAGAAGAAGAAGGCTGTTGCTGCCTCCGGCTCAAATCCTGAAGAGGATGATCCGGATTCGGAGGTACGAATTAAACCTTATATTCTTTAATCTCCCTTTATCCAAATTTATGTTAACAGTGCCTTTCCACAGGATCTGGCGGAAGGAAGTAAAGCGGCGGGAGTTGAGGTAATTTCTCTCTCTTCTGACTCAGAACCGCTGCCCCCCAAAATCCGCTGGGTGTCTCGGAAATATCCCTTTTCTCATCCTTACGCTCAATTGGATCCCAACTTTCTTTTGAAGAAACAGCAGCATGAAGCACGCCAGACCACGCGCCATAGTGGCCATGTGGTGGAGTCATCCGGAATACCTCTTACGCCGGCTCGCAGGCGTCGCTCCGAGGTTTTACTTTATCCAACTCTCCTTCATCCAAAAGCCGGCCTCATACGTAAATCGCTTAAACCGTCTGATCCTAACTATCAGGAGGCTCCTTTGTCCTCTTCCGGCGAGTCAACTGCTACGCAGGTCCCCGTGCTGAAGACTGTGCCTGGGTAAGTCCTTTTTCCAAACATCCGGTTTACCTTCATGTTTTTAACTTAATGATTCTCATTGTTCCTTCGAAATTTACCAGAAAACCGAAGCCTAGCAAGAAGGCGAAAGCAAATAAAGCGGCTGCTGTAACCACTGCCGCTGAACCGGCTGATGACCCTGAAGCGGCTATCCTTCTAGAAGATATCCCTGAAGCTCAGTTAGATGATCCTATTCATATGGATCATGTAACGCCCCGAACACACCCGCCGGTGGTCGTTACTCCTGGCGGGATCTAGACTGGCCCCACATATCAATACTAGTCTTTTCTGCGCATTTTGTCCTCACTCGTGCGCACCCGGGAGCAACTTCCCGGTCGGTCACCCATCCTGAAACTACTCCAAGCTGAGCACGCTTAACTTTGGAGTTCTATCCGAATGGGCTCCCGGAAAAGAAGGAATTCCTTATTGATATGAGTAGTCTATCATCCCTAATAAGCCAGGCCATCACATACACCCTCACTCAGAGGAACCGACGTCCTCGTCGGGCCACAGGAACGTTCCCTCTTGGCACAACCGTCTGTGCTTCCAGGACAGCACATGTGCCATGCCGTGTGCCACGACGGGTCACAAACGTCATGCACAACATGACTGCAAACTGTCCGCAAACATCCGTGTAACCGCGAGGGTCGGCTCTGATACCAACTTGTAACGCCCCGAACACACCCGCCGGTGGTCGTTACTCCTGGCGGGATCTAGACTGGCCCCACATATCAATACTAGTCTTTTCTGCGCATTTTGTCCTCACTCGTGCGCACCCGGGAGCAACTTCCCGGTCGGTCACCCATCCTGAAACTACTCCAAGCTGAGCACGCTTAAGTTTGGAGTTCTATCCGAATGGGCTCCCGGAAAAGAAGGAATTCCTTATTGATATGAGTAGTCTATCATCCCTAATAAGCTAGGCCAGCACAGATCATGACGATGTCCCTGCTCCAGGAGGCGACAATACGGAGAATGCAGCTGAACCGGCAAGCCCTGTCCGGGTTAGCCCTCCTCGGGATAGCCCGGCTCCTGTCAGCCCGGCGCCTACTGCTGCCCCTCTCCAGCCAACTGCCGCTTCATCCGCGGACGTTGAGATAACCGGGTTAGGTTTCACTGCCCCCACTGAGCCTGTCATCTTGCCAGGCATACTGCCAAGGAGGAAAAACTTCAACAAGACAAAGGCAAGTGGAGCACAGACTTATCCAGTTATGCCCAGTTGAGTGCCCAGGAACTTCATTCCGGGTATCTGAACCGGCTCTTTACCAGCCGCGAGTATGAAGCCGGGTTGGTTAACATGATGAAGGATAAGTACGAGGTAATTTCCTTTCCTTTTACTTGTCTCTGTTTTTCGTTCTTTGCAATCCTGTCTTCAGGCCATAGTAGCCCCCAAGTGCCGGTTTATCTTCATTGTAGGTGAACCGGGACTTCAAGTGTATCTGAAAATGAACTTACATTAGCCCCCAAGTGCTAAGGGTATAACTTGTTTTATGCGCTTGGGACTTGTATGAAATTCTCTTTCGGTACTTCAATTGCACATTAGCCCCCAAGTGTCAAGTGGATAACTTGTTATATGCTTGAGACTTGATTGACTTGTCTTTCTAATCCGTTTGATTTCCTTGTAGGCTGACTTGACCCGGAGGGCTTCGGATGTAATTGAACTCCAGAATAGCTTGGCTGTTAATGAAACTGCTTCCGCCAAAGCCAAGGAAGAGCTTGTGCTTACCTTAACCAACATGGAAAAATTGAAAAAGGACTTTGAAGCGGAGCGGTCCATGTGGGAAGTGCAGAGGAATGCTCTTGAGAAAAGGGCAAAGGACGTTGAAGCTGCGCTTAATCCGGTTACACAGGAGCTGACCGGTTTAAGACAGCAAATAGAACTCATGACTTCTGCTATCTTCGGTGAGTACCCATCTGCATATGTTTTTTATCTTTGCAACCTTTGTTCCGCTCCGGTTTAACTTGACAAACATATATAGGGCGGCGCATAACTCATCTTTGAGATGATGTCCGGAAGAAGCTCAAGGCATCTTATACCCTGGTGGAGCAGCTTTATTCCGGCGCTCAAAGGGTTATTAGTGCGATGTCCCATAACAAACCGGCACCAACTACCATCCAAGGCACTTTAGAGAAGCTATCTGTCCTGCTTGTGCGTCTGGTGGAGGTGAAGAAATCTGTTGCACGGGCTGGTTCTCTTATGGCGCTAACCCGGGCCAAAGCATGGGTTCCTGACTTTGATCCGGCTGAAGCAATGAACGGCTATCCCAGCAACAAAGAAGATGGGTCAGACTTTTCTGCCGAAGACCTCCGTGCTCTGACTAAGGACATGCGCCCACTTGCCAGTAAGCTCGCCGATGAAGCGGATTTGACAAGGTATCATCCGGCCTATGATTTAGAAAATGAGCGGGTAGATCGGCCGGTTTACGACACCGAGAGTCTGATCCCACCAGTGTGTGGCCATACTTTCGCTCCAGATATTGATCCGTCAGATCTTATTAATGAGGAAATGTAATTCCGTGCACTCTCTAAGATTGATTGGCGCGCTCCTGATTTCCAGCCACTACCTGAAGATGAAGAAGACTCAGAACAAGTCGACCCTCCGCCGTCGGAGCGTGAAGAGGAATCCTAAACCGTCCGGTTTAATTTGTAGCTTGCCAAATATTTTTGTCAAAACTTTAATCTATTCGGGCCTGCAGGTGCCTTGTAATAGGATAGTTTGAAACTTTATCCTTGTCCCAATATGGATGTCACAGCTTGACTTGGCGTCTGTCAATTTAATCCTTTGTTTTGCCATGGTTGATCCGTTTAAGTTATCTGTGCCTGCATAAACGATGCTAAAAAGATGTCCTGGCGGTTTACCACCGGACCTATTACACTGTTCAGTAGATATATATCAAAGGAATAATTGTTTTATACCAAAGATACCTCATACCTCTGATTAAGTGTGCCTGACGTCCGTGATCCGGTAGGCATAACTGAAAGCGTAGATGCTTATGAGGCTCTTGGCCCTTTTTACTTGGCTTTTACCTGATGACTGATCCGGGTTATAATGAACACCGGTTTAACTCATGCTGGTGTTCATGACCCAGACTTTTAACTCATGCTGGTGTTCATGACCCAGACTTTTAACTCATGCTGGTGTTCATGACCCAGACTTTTAACTCATGCTGGTGTTCATGACCCAGACTTTTAATTTTGCAGATATATGGCCAACTTTGCAGTTGGCCAATCCCGGATCAATAGACTGCGTTAAAAACAAAAATTTGTAAAATCACAGAAACAAAGCTTTTTGGCAAATAAGACCATGTAGTCGAGGCTTTTTACGAGCTGTCAGGCTCCAAATTCGAGGCTTTTTATGAGCTGCCAGGCTCGAAATCGAGGCTTTTTACGAGCTGCCAGGCTCTGGCTTTTTGCGAGCTGCCAGGCTCCAGGCTTTTTGTGAGCGGCCTTTAAGCTCTAGGCTTTTTATGAGATGCCTTGAGGCTCTTGGCTTTTTGTGAGCTGTCAGGCTCCAGGCTTTTTGTGAGCGGCCTTTAAGCTCTAGGCTTTTTATGAGCGGCCTTTAAGCTCTATAATTGACGTTGTCATCAATACTACCCAATGTTTCAAGTCCTCTGAGGGATCTTGTCTTTAGGTGATCGACTCGATGATTGTCAATGGCTTTTTACGAGCTGCCAGGCTCCATATTTGACGCATTAAGGGCGCCGGTTTAGGAGCCCGGGTACCTATGTTTGAGTTGCGCTATGCGTCAAACCCTCTTTTGTCCCTTAATAAATAATTGTCCTGCATATCAAAATATACAGATCAAAGCAATTTGTTTTCTTGATGAAAATGATATATATCATGAGAAATAAACTTTAGATGGATATCACCTGAGCGAATTCCCATATGACACTTCTATTCGAAGAAGATGGCTGATCCCCCGGTTTACCGGGGGCGCCGGTTTTATTTATTAATCATAATATGTACAGGATACATAAAGCGGAGCCAATGGCTCAAGTGTAGTAAGGCCGCAGAAGAGCGATGTTCCACGGCCGCTTTGTCTCTTCCTCTGCTGTACGTGAGTCTTTATGCTCTCGAACGTCAACCAGGTAGTATGAACCGTTGTGTAGGTTCTTGCTGACCACAAAGGGTCCATCCCAAGGTGGGGATAACTTGTGCATATCTGTCTGGTCTTGGATGAGCCGGAGCACCAGGTCCCCCTCCTGGAACGTCCTGGTCTTAACCCGGCGGCTGTGATATCGGCGCAGGTCTTGTTGATAAATTGCTGATCGTGCTGCCGCTGTGTCCCGTTCCTCATCCAGCCGGTCTAAGCTGTCTTGTCTTGCTTGCTCATTATCCGCTTCAACATAAGCTGCCACCCGTGGTGAGTCGTGCCGGATGTCACTAGGGAGAACCGCTTCAGCACCATATACCATGAAGAAAGGCGTATAACCTGTAGACCTGTTAGGTGTAGTGTTGATGCTCCAGAGGACAGAAGGTAACTCCTGAACCCAGCAACCTAGTGTTCTTTGCAAAGGAACCATAAGCCGGGGCTTGATGCCTCTCAAGATCTCTTGGTTGGCCCTCTCAGCTTGACCATTGGATTGAGGGTGAGCTACTGAAGATACATCCAGGCGAATATGTTCCCTTTGGCAAAACTCTTCCATCTCTCCTTTAGATAGGTTGGTGCCATTATCAGTAATGATGCTGTGTGGAAAACCAAACCGGAAAATTACCTTTTTGATGAATTTAACTGTTGTTGCCGCATCACACTTACTGGCAGGTTCTGCCTCAATCCACTTTGTAAACTTGTCCACTGCTACCAACAGATGGGTTTTCTGATCTTGGGATCGTTTGAAGGGTCCAACCATATCAAGCCCCCAGGTTGCAAACGGCCAAGTAATTGGAATCATCCGTAGCTCCTGTGCCGGAACATGAGCGCGTCGTGAAAATTTCTGACAAGCATCGCATCTCCGGACTAGATCCTTCGCATCAGCATGAGCCGTTAACCAGTAGAACCCATGACAGAAGGCCTTGGCTACCAATGACTTTGAACCGGCGTGATGACCACAATCTCCTTCGTGTATCTCTCGAAGAATATCACAGCCTTCTTCCGATGATACACATCACTGAAATGCCCCAGAAACGCTGCGGTGATGAAGTTCTCCGTTGACGATGGTCATAGATTTGGATCGCCGGATTATCTGCCAAGCCTTAACCTCATCATCTGGCAACTCACCTCGGCTCAGGTATGCCAAGTAAGGGAGTGTCCAATCCGGAATAACGTGAAGTGCTGCAACTAGCTGTGCTTCCGGATCAGGAACAGCTAAATCCTCCTCCGATGGTATCTGAACCGATGGACTATGCAATTCATCCAAGAAGGTATTTGGTGGAACCGGTTTACGCTGAGAACCCAGCCAGCTTAACGCATCGGTCGCTTCGTTTTTTCGCCGGTCTATGTGGTCCACTTGATATCCTTTGAAATACCCTGCAACCGCTTCAACTTCTCGTCGGTAAGCTGCCATGAGCGGATCTTTGGAGTCCCACTTGCCAGACACCTGTTGTGCTACTAGGTCTGAGTCACCAAAACACTTAACCCGGCTTAAGTTCATCTCCTTGGCCATCCGTAACCGTGAAGGAGAGCTTCATACTCAGCAGCATTGTTAGTGCAAGAAAACATTAATCGAAGGACATAACAGAACTTGTCACCTCGTGGGGAAGTTAATACGACTCCAGCCCCCGAGCCTTCTAATTGCCTTGAACCGTCAAAGTGAATAGTCCAGTATGTATGATCCGGCTTCTCCTCTGGTGCTTGCAATTCTGTCCAATCATTGATGAAATCTACCAATGCTTGGGATTTAATAGCAGTACGGGGTACATACTTCAATCCGTGTGGGCTAAGCTCAATGGCCCACTTCGCCACTCTGCCAGTGGCTTCTCTGTTCTGGATTATATCCCCCAACGGAGCTGAGCTGACCACAGTGATTGGGTGGCCCTGGAAATAGTGCTTTAGCTTCCGGTTTGCCATGAACACGCTGTATACCAGCTTCTGCCAGTGCGGATACCTTTGCTTTGACTCAATTGGAACCTCACTGATGTAGTAGACCGGGCGTTGAACCGGATATTCTTTTCCTGCTTCTTTGCGTTCCACCACAATTGCCACGCTAACTGCACGGGCATTGGCGGCCACGTATAACAGTAGCGGCTCATTGTCAACAGGGGCAGCAAGAACTGGCGGCTCTGCTAATTGCCGCTTCAAATCCTCAAACGCAGCGTTTGCAGCATCGCTCCATACAAACTGATATGTCTTTTTCAGCATCTGATAAAGTGGAATTGCCTTCTCTCCCAAACGGCTGATCAATCGGCTCAACACTATAATCCGGCCTGCTATGCGCTGGACATCATTGATACAAGCCGGTTTGGTTAAGGATGTGATCGCCTTGATCTTCTCCGGATTAGCCTCTATTCCTCTGTTTGACACTTAGAATCCAAGGAGTTTGCCTGCTGGAACACCGAAGACGCACTTCTCTGGATTAAGCATCATCTTATAAATCCAGAGGTTGTCAAAGGTTTCTTTTAAATCCTCTATTAGCGTCTCCTCCTTCCTTGATTTCACCATAATGTCATCAACATAAGCATGGACATTTTTTCCGATCTGTCCTTTGAAACAGTTCCGCACGTAACGCTGATAAGTTGCTTGGGCACTCTTGAGCCCAAAAGGCATAGATACATAACAGAAGGCTCCAAAGGGAGTTATGAAAGTTGTCTTCTCGTGGTCCTTAACTGCCATCTTGATTTGATGATATCCTGAATACGCATCCAAAAAACTTAGCCGCTCACATCCTGCCGTAGCATCAATAATCTGATCAATACGGGGGAGAGCAAAAGGATTAGTTGGGCAAGCCTTGTTTAGGCCTGTGTAATCCACACACATCCTCCACGTTCCATTTTTCTTTAACACCAGAACCGGATTAGCCAACCACTCTGGATGAAACACTTCGACTATGAATCCTGCGGCCAAAAGCCTCGCCACTTCTTCACCTATAGCCTTGTGCCTTTCTTCATTGAAGCGGCGCAAATACTGCTTGACCGGTTTAAACTTCAGATCAATGTTAAGACTGTGCTCAGCGAGTTCCCTCGGTATACCTGGCATGTCAGAAGGCTTCCATGCGAAGATATCTCGATTCTCACGGATGAACTCGATGAGCGCGCTTTCCTATTTGGGGTCTAGGTTAGCACTGATAGTGAACTGCTTGGATGAGTCTCCTGGCACAAAATCAATCTGCTTAGTTTCCTCTACCGATTTAAACTTCAACGCCGGATCATGCTCTGTGGTTGGCTTCTTTAACGGGGACATAACCGCCGGACCAACATTGTTTTTGTAGAATTTTAACTCCTCCATAGCACATACTGCCTCTGCATACGCTGCATCTCCTTCCTCGCATTCCAATGCGATCTTGCGACTTCCGTGAACCGTGATGGTTCCCTTGTGACCCGGCATTTTAAGCTGCATATAAACATAACACGTTCTAGCCATGAACTTGGTGTAAACCGACCTTCCGAACAGAGCATGATACGGGCTTTTGATTTTTATGACCTCAAAGATCACTGTCTCTGATCTAGAATCCTGCTCATCCCCAAAGGTGACTTCCAGATCAATTTTCCCAACTGGGTAAGCCAATTTACCTGGCACCACTCCATGGAACACTGTGTTGGACTGTCTCAACTTCTTATCTATCAACCCATACGCCGGAAAGTCTCATAGTATAGGATGTTGATATTGATGCCGCCGTCCATAAGCACCTTCGTGAACTTGTAGCCACCCACCTGCGGTGCCACCACTAGGGCCAACTGGCCCGGATTATCAACCTGTGGCGGGTGATCCTCTCTGCTCCACACAATGGGTTGTTCAGACCAGCGTAAAAAGCGTGGAGTCGCCGGTTCAACTGTGTGTACTGCCCGCTTCAGAACCTTTTGATCTCGTTTGCACAAACTCGTGGTGAAAACATGATATTGTCCACTGCTTAGCTCCTTCGGATTACTCTGATATGTGGATTGCTTCTGCTACTGACGCTGCTGATTGCCTTGGTTGTTGTAACCACCGTGACCATGTTGCTGGTTGTGCTGATGCTGACCGTTGATGTTGTAGTTATTGTTACCGCCATGATACCCTGACCCGGAACCGTTACTGAAAGCACATTTGCTCCCTGGGTGGTTTTGGTAATTAATGACAACATACTTTGTGGTTGGACTAATGCTTTTATCAAGTATGTTTCAGGAAATTCAATCACATTAGCTTGGCAAAATGACTGAAGAAGTGGACCCCTCAAAATGCTAAGGCAAGCATTGGCAAAAGCTCAAGACTCCATTTTTGGTTTAGTGATCCAAGATCACATTGAGTCCATAGGAAAAGCCAATACTATTAAAAGGGGATGAGGTTATGTTGATGATCTGGTTGCTCAAGTGCTTAGTGATATATCTCCTTCAACTATCAGCAACTTTCACTACAATACACACTCATAAGTAATCTCGGACCAACCGATTTTCCAAACTCAGTCACACCGAGATGAACCACCTCAGCCATAAGCCAAACCCTAGAAAAATCGGCCATTCCGAGTTTGAGATCGGTTTCACCGAAATATGGGCTGCCAAGCTTCTGTAACCGTTTGTCATCAAGTCGGTGTCACCGAGTTGATAAAATCGGTCTTACCGAAATTGGCATGCTCCTGTCTTGGCACAAATCGGAATAACCGAGATGACATTTTCGGTCCCACCGAAAATGGCAAGCTCCTGTCTTTGCTCAAATCGGAATAACCGAGATGGTATTTTCGGTCCCACCGAAAACCCCAACGTTCACATTATTTGAACTTTCGGTCTGACCGAGTTGTCCACTTCGGTCTCACCGAGATTGCTCAATTATGTGTGTAACGGTTGGATTTTGTGTGGAGGCTATATATACCCCTCCACCCCCTCTTCATTCGTGGAGAGAGCCATCAGAAAGAACTACCACTCCTACCTTACACTTTCTGAGAAGAGAACTACCTACCCTTGTGTTGAGATCAAGTTGCTCCACTCCCACCATATGAAACTTGATTTCTAACCTTCCCAAGTTGCTTTCCACTCAATCCTTTCTTCCACCATAGCCAAATCAGTGAGGAGAGTTGAGTGTTGGGGATATTATCATTTGAAGCACAAGAGCAAGGAGTTCATCATCATCTACAACATCTATTACCTTTTGGAGGGTGGTGCCTCCTAGATTGGTTAGGTGTCGCTTGGGAGCCTCCGTCATCGAGATGTGGAGTTGAACCAAGAAGTTTGTAAGGGCAAGGAGATCGCCTACTTCGTGAAGATCTACCCCGAGTAAGGCTAGCCCTCCGTGGGCGTAGGCCATGATGGAATAGACAAGGTTGCTTCTTCATGGACCCTTCGTGGGTGGAGCCCTCCGTGGACTCGCGCAGCCGTTACCCTCCGTGGGTTGAAGTCTCCATCAACGTGGATGTACGATAGCACCACCTATCGGAACCACGGGAAAAATCATTGCGTCTCCAAATTGCGTTTGATCTTCTCCACTTCTCTTTACTACTTATGCAATTTACTTTCCGCTGCCCATACTCTAGAATTGCATGTGTAGTGTGCTACTTGACTTGTGTGTTATGCAAAATCTGCCAAAATCTGTCCTTGATAAAAGACAGAATTTTTATCTTGTCGAGTAGTCTAATCACCCCCCCCCCTCTAGACACTCTCACCTTCTTCGATCCCTCAATTGGTATCAGAGCCTTGGTCTCCATTGCTTTGGTTTACACACCATTGGAGGAAGATGGACGTGTCTACGTTTGGGAGTGTTAGCCATAGAGTGCCTATTCTTAATGGAGAGTCATATAACTCATGGAGGTCTGAAATGCTTAGTATCTTTAAGATGTACAATTTGTGCAAATATGTTGAGACCCCCTATGTGCCTCCCTTTGATCCCTTGCACCCTACCATGGATGAAGAGCTTGATTTGCTTCTTAACCTTAGGACTGTAAATCTTATCATTAGAGGGTTACCCGATGATTTGCTTAAGCTTGTTACAAACTTTGAATGCGCCTATGCTATGTGGAAGTTCTTGGAAGAACTTTATCCGGACTACTCTTTGAGAGGTCTTGATGAAATTCTATACAAGACTATTGAATTTGATAAGATGCACCCCAATGATCCCAACTTTGATAAATGCTTCTTTGAGCTTCGTGATCTTATGAAAAAGAAGGGTGATCCCGCTCTCATCAATGTTTTAATTAGAAATGCTCTTGCATTGCATTCCGAAGATTATTGTCACATTGACAAAACTAATGCAAGTACTTATCAAATTGACCTAGGTGTTGATGATGAACAATCTATGGGTCAATACGATGATGAGCATGAGCATGATGATGATTACTTCGATTCGGACACCAAGCTAGACAAGGTCATGAAGAGTCTCAATCTCATGGCAAACCTGAGAGACTACATGTCCGGCGGAAAAGAGTGGATTCTTGATAGTGGATGCACCGACCACATGACCGGAGACAAAGACATGTTTCGAGAGCTTGCAAAGAACGATGGTCCACGCAAGTATGTGACTTTTGGAGACAACTCCAAGGGTAAGGTACTTGGCCTTGGTAAGGTGGCGATATCTCATGATAGCTCTATTCAAAATGTCATGCTTGTAGAATCTCTTGGATACAATTTACTTTCCGTGTCTAGATTAGCTAACTTTGGATTCAATGTGCTATTCACCAAAGTAGATTGCCAAGTCTTTCATCGTGTCAATCAAAACATGGCGTTTACCGGTATCCGTAGAGGTGATCTATACATTGTTGATTTCACTAAGAAAGCCCAACCTAGAGCTTGTTTCATTGCTAAATCCTCTAAAGGTTGGTTATGGCATAGAAGGCTAGGACATGTTGGTATGCGTAATCTAGACAAGCTGATCAAAGGTGATCATATTCTTGGTGTTAAAGATGTTTTCTTTGACAAAGATAGACTTTGTAGTGCTTGTCAAGCAGGAAAACAAGTAGGTGGAAGTCATCCCGTGAAGAACATCATGACCACAAGGAGACCGCTTGAGCTTCTTCATATGGATCTCTTCGGTCCCAATGCTTACAAAAGCCTTGGTGGTAACTCCTTCGGTCTAGTTATAGTTGATGATTATTCCAGATTTACGTGGGTATTTTTCCTTGATGACAAATCGCAGGTTCAGAGAATCTTCAAAACCTTTGCCAAAAAGGCCCAAAATCAATTTGAAGTGAAGATCAAGAAAGTTCGGAGTGACAATGGAACGGAGTTCAAGAACGCCAATGTAGACTCTTTTCTCGATGAGGAAGGGATTCTACATGAGTTCTCGGCTACGTACACTCCTCAACAAAATGGAGTTGTTGAGAGGAAGAACCGAACGCTCATAGAGATGGAGAGAACGATGCTTGATGAATACAAGACACCGAAGCACTTTTGGGGAGAAGCGGTCGAGACAGCTTGTCATGCTATCAACAGGCTTTATCTTCATAAGCTCCTCGGCAAGACATCATACGAGCTCCTCACCGGTAACAAACCCCAAGTGGGATACTTTCGTGTCTTTGGTTCAAAATGCTATATTCTTGATAAGCATCGTCGGTCTAAATTTGCTCCTAAATCTCATGAAGGCTTTCTCCTTGGTTATGGATCAAACTCACACACCTACCGTGTCTACAACAATTTCACCCGAAAGGTTGAAGAGACGGTAGACGTGAAGTTTGATGAATCTAATGGCTCGCAAGTAGAGCAAATGCCTATTGATGTAGGAGACAAGGACCCATCGGAAGCTATCCAAGATTTATCCATTGGAAAGATCCGTCCCATGGAAGTGAAGGAGAGTACCTCATCTACATATGTGGAGCCCCCTACCTCACGGCAAGATGAACCTCAAGGCAACATGGAGGCCTCCACAAGTAGAACTCACCAAGATGAGGAGGTGCAACAAGAAGATCCACCACAACCTCCTTCTCCACCGCCTCAAGACAACACCAACAACAATGAAGAAGAAGAAGTGGAAGATGAAGATGATGAGGAAGCTCAGCCACAACCTCAACAAAAGCTATCCCGAGTCCGAGCAAGAGTCAAGAAAAATCATCCCGTGGAACAAATGATGAACGACATCAACTCCGGGAGAATTACTCGCTCTAAAACTCGCTTAGCTAACTTTTGTGAGCATTACTCATTTATCTCTAGTATTGAACCTATGAAGGTAGAAGAAGCACTTGAAGACCCGGATTGGGTGAACGCCATGCACGAAGAACTACATAACTTCGAGAGGAACAAGGTATGGACTTTGGTAGAGAAGCCCAAGGATGATCAAAACATCATTGGAACCAAATGGGTGTTTCGGAACAAGCAAGATGAAGATGGACAAGTCATCCGCAACAAGGCTCGTCTCGTAGCTCAAGGTTACACACAAGTCGAAGGTATGGACTATGGTGAGACATATGCCCCCGTTGCTAGACTTGAGTCCATTCGCATTCTTCTTGCTTATGCCAATCACCATGATATTACTCTCTATCAAATGGATATCAAAAGTGCTTTCCTAAATGGTGAAATTGAGGAGGAAGTATTTCTGAAACAACCTCCCGGATTTGTGAATCCCAAAAAGCCTAATCATGTTTACAAGTTGCACAAAGCTCTTTATGGTCTTAAACAAGCTCCTAGAGCTTGGTACAAATGCTTGACTAGCTTTCTTCTTGAAAAAGGCTTTGAGATTGGAAAGATAGACTCAACGCTGTTCACAAAAAGGGTTAATGGTGAACTATTTGTGTGCCAAATATATGTTGATGATATTATCTTCTGTTCAACTAACCCTCATTTTAGCAAGAAGTTTGGACAGCTCATGTCGGAGAAGTATGAGATGTCCATGATGAGTGAACTCAAATTCTTCCTTGGGTTGCAAATCAAGCAATCTAAGGAGGGTACCTTTGACTCACAAACGAAGTACACCAAGGATCTCTTCAAGAAGTTCAACATGCAAGAAAGCAAAGGTATGAGTACCCCCATGCCTACAAGTGGACATAATGACTTGACAAAAGATGGAGAACCCGTTGATCAAATGGTTTACCGATCTATGATTGGTTCTCTACTATATCTTTGTGCTTCTCGTCCTGACATAATGTTGAGTGTATGCATGTGTGCGTGATATCAAGCAGCCCCTAAAGAATGTCATCTTAAAGCTGTTAAAAGGATAGTGATATACTTGATACACACACCAAACTTTGGCATTTGGTATCCTAAGAGGGCCTCTTTTGACCTTGTTGGCTATTCCGACTCGGACTATGCCGGTGACAAGGTTGATAGAAAGTCAACTTCGGGTACGTGTCAATTCCTTGGTCGATCCCTTGTATCTTGGTCCTCCAAGAAACAAAATTCGGTATCATTATCCACTGCCGAAGCGGAATATATTGCTGCTGGTTCGTGTTGTGCTCAATTGCTATGGATGACACAAACGCTTAAGGATTATGGGATACATGTGAGACATGTTCCCTTGCTTTGTGACAATGAGAGTGCGATTAAAATTGGACACAATCCAGTGCAACACTCTCGAACAAAGCATATTGAAGTTCGTCACCATTTTATTCGTGATCATATTGCCAAGGGTGACATTAATCTTAAGCATGTTCGTACTGACAAACAACTTGCTGATATCTTTACAAAACCTCTTGATGAGAAGGTGTTTTGTCGCTTAAGGAGTGAGTTGAACATCATTGATGCTTCAAACTTGGAGTGAGAACTCCATTGATGCATGCAAGGCATGAGCCCTCTTGACTAATCCTTGATATTTCTCTTATGATGGTGATCATATGTCTTGGACACATTTGCCTCCTTGTATTGCATCTAACTCTTTGCAGGTACTTGGATGATCTACATTCCACAAGATTACCACACACACTCAGATCATGAGTAATCTTGACATTGACCAAGTATCTAGCCCTTTGGGATGTTGAGTTCAAGGAACAAAATTCCACATATCCTTTTTGACATCTTATACATCTTGTATTTCACTCTTGTCATCTTGGATATCCTTGAGTATTTCCTTGCTTGCCTAACCCATGTAGGAAGATGAACTACACAAGTAGAAATGGCGCTCCAACTTCGCATTCAATGAACACCTACATCAAGTTTACCTACATGAGCAAAGCAACAACAAGCCCAAGGTATGTTCTTCACATCTTTAAGGAGCTTTGCTCAAAGTCATGAGTACAAGCAGCTTCATAAGATGTGATCACATTGAATGCTTAATCGAAAAATGGCAACCCCATTTTGAGCTTAAATGATGAGTATGACCTATGATCAAATGTCCTCATTTGACTCCTAAGTCAATATACTCAAACATAGGTGACCTTGTCGCCGACCTTTAACTTTCTATGTCCTCTTATGTTCTCTCATTGAGTTTTCATTTAAAAAAAAACTTCATCTAGGAATCTTTTTCATTTCTATTCTTCTGTCTTTGTGAATATCCTTCTGGCTCTGATGAATTTCCTTGAAAATCTTTCACAAATTCATTGCAAATCCTTTGAAACATTCCTCGCAAAGTGAGCTGAATTATTTCTGTATTTCCTTGGAATTAAACTCGGCGTCACCGATTTAAATTTTTCGGTCTAACCGAAAAGGGTCCACCCTAAGTCCCTGACTTTCGGACCCACCGATCCATCTAATTCGGTGTCACCGATTTATCTCTTCCAGGATATCATCTTCTGCAGCTCCACTCATTGTTTCTCTATGCATGTTCCTATGTGCCCTGTTGTGATTCTTAAGGATCCCACTTCTTTCTTTCCATCTTTCCTGCCCTTCCTAGTTTGCTGTCCTTTTCGGCACTTGATGTCAAAGGGGGAGAAGACTTAGGGGGAGTAGGGAAGACTTAGGGGGAGAAGAAAAGCAATCTTATCTTAAGGGGGAGAGAATCACATCAAAGCTTTGCCGTGTTTTATATTGGACATTACAATTGGCATCATTCTTTTGATTTTGCTCTTTCCATCAAACCCCTTGTTCTAAGAGGAATGTTCACAATTGATATCTTATGGAAAGCAAAATCTCTCAGAATTCATTGAAAATCTTTTAGTTTTGGAGACATGTTTGCTGATTCAAGCCTGTGCTCAATATGAGACACCCCTTATACATGTCATCCCTGGCTTGGTACTCTTGATGTTCTTGCAGTTGGTTGAAGGAATACTCTTGTGTTATCTAACCTTGTTTTCCCAAGTTTATCCCCTCAGGTACAATGCCAAGGAACCTCAAGGTAAGTATATGCACCTTGCAGAATGTGCATGATGGTGACTTGCTTGTGAATACTTGTTTGCAAGAAATCACCATGCACATATGCATTATCACTCACTTTTTTTCATTTGCTCTGATGCATATAGCCAAGCTGCATGTAGCACATCTTGCCTATCTCTCTTGTGTGCTTGAGGTAGTCCAAAACCAAAATCTATGAAAATCTTGCACACTTGTAGGGGGAGCCTGTGTACTACATGCTTGTCAAAGCTTTCGTGATAATTCTGTCTTTCTTTCAATAAGCTTTGATGTCTTGTTTAGTGTGATTTTAGTGTGTTGCCATCAATTACCAAAAAGGGGGAGATTGAAAGCACATTTGCTCCCTGGGTGGTTTTGGTAATTAATGACAACATACTTTGTGGTTGGACTAATGCTTTTATCAAGTATGTTTCAGGAAATTCAATCACATTGGCTTGGCAAAATGACTGAAGAAGTGGACCCCTCAAAATGCTAAGGCAAGCATTGGCAAAAGCTCAAGACTCCATTTTTGGTTTAGTGATCCAAGATCACATTGAGTCCATAGGAAAAGCCAATACTATTAAAAGGGGATGAGGTTATGTTGATGATCTGGTTGCTCAAGTGCTTAGTGATATATCTCCTTCAACTATCAGCAACTTTCACTACAATACACACTCATAAGTAATCTCGGACCAACCGATTTTCCAAACTCAGTCACACCGAGATGAACCACCTCAGCCATAAGCCAAACCCTAGAAAACTCGGTCATTCCGAGTTTGAGATCGGTTTCACCGAAATATGGGCTGCCAAACTTCTGTAACCGTTTGTCATCAAGTCGGTGTCACCGAGTTGATAAAATCGGTCTTACCAAAATTGGCATGCTCCTGTCTTGGCACAAATCGGAATAACCGAGATGACATTTTCGGTCCCACCGAAAATGGCAAGCTCCTATCTTTGCTCAAATCGGAATAACCGAGATGGTATTTTCGGTCCCACCGAAAACACCAACGTTCACATTATTTGAACTTTCGGTCTGACCGAGTTGTCCACTTCGGTCTCACCGAGATTGCTCAATTATGTGTGTAACGGTTGGATTTTGTGTGGAGGCTATATATACCCCTCCA
This sequence comes from Secale cereale, assembly GCA_902687465.1. Taxonomy (NCBI): domain Eukaryota; kingdom Viridiplantae; phylum Streptophyta; class Magnoliopsida; order Poales; family Poaceae; genus Secale; species Secale cereale. The sequence continues at coordinate 664,604,145 of LR738711.1, forward strand.
CCCCCTCTTCATTCGTGGAGAGAGCCATCAGAAAGAACTACCACTCCTACCTTACACTTTCTGAGAAGAGAACTACCTACCCTTGTGTTGAGATCAAGTTGCTCCACTCCCACCATATGAAACTTGATTTCTAACCTTCCCAAGTTGCTTTCCACTCAATCCTTTCTTCCACCATAGCCAAATCAGTGAGGAGAGTTGAGTGTTGGGGAGATTATCATTTGAAGCACAAGAGCAAGGAGTTCATCAACATCTACAACATCTATTACCTTTTGGAGGGTGGTGCCTCCTAGATTGGTTAGGTGTCGCTTGGGAGCCTCCGTCATCGAGATGTGGAGTTGAACCAAGAAGTTTGTAAGGGCAAGGAGATCGCCTACTTCGTGAAGATCTACCCCGAGTAAGGCTAGCCCTCCGTGGGCGTAGGCCATGATGGAATAGACAAGGTTGCTTCTTCGTGGACCCTTCGTGGGTGGAGCCCTCCGTGGACTCGCGCAGCCGTTACCCTCCGTGGGTTGAAGTCTCCATCAACGTGGATGTACGATAGCACCACCTATCGGAACCACGGGAAAAATCATTGCGTCTCCAAATTGCGTTTGATCTTCTCCACTTCTCTTTACTACTTATGCAATTTACTTTCCGCTGCCCATACTCTAGAATTGCATGTGTAGTGTGCTACTTGACTTGTGTGTTATGCGAAATCTGCCAAAATCTGTCCTTGATAAAAGACAGAATTTTTATCTTGTCGAGTAGTCTAATCACCCCCCCCCCCCTCTAGACACTCTCACCTTCTTCAATCCCTCAGTTACCTTGGTAACCTGGACCCTGAAAACCGGAACTTGAGCCGCCGCCGGGGGGTCCGTGGTTATATCTGGCTTGTTTCATGGCCTCTATCATGATCCGGCAGTCCTTCCATAAATGCTTAGCCAGATTTCCCTCCGTACTGTGTTTAGGGCAAGGCACGTTTAACTGTTGATCTAGATTGAAGGATAGCCCCTCGCCACGTGGAGGTGGTCTACCCTTGCAGCGCTGCCCGTTTCCCTGAACGTTGGTATTGGCCACAAAGTGAGAGTTGCCTTCCGCTTTTCGCTTACCATTGTAACCCGTTCCTACCGGATTGGCCTGCGCCGGTTTACCAGCCTTATTCGCTTTTCCGGACTTGTCTCCGTCTGCATCTGGGTACTTGGTGTTATCAGAATCCCCATATTTCACCAGAGCGCTCGTGAGCGTTCCCATGTCATTGCAATCGCGCTTGAGCCGTCCTAATTTTAGCTTCAGAGACTCAAACCGGCAATTGTTTTCCAATGTCACTATCGCCGTACTAGGGTTGATGCTATTGGAAAAGTGTAGTATTTCTGATACTCGCTGCACCCAGCTGCTCATGGGTTCCTGCTCTCCTTGAACACATGCCGCTAAGTCTACCACCGACATTGGCTGCTTGCACGTGTCTTTGAAATTTTTGATAAACTGGCGATGCAACTCACCCCATGATCCGATGGAGTTAGGTGGTAGGCCCTTTAACCATGTTCGGGCTGTACCCTCAAGCATCATGGTAAAGTACTTGGCGCATGCCGCTTCGTCCACATCAAGCATCTCCATAGCCATCTCATAACTTTCAACCCACGCCTCTGGAGCCAGATCTGCTGTGTAGTTGGGTACCTTGCGCGGGCCTTTGAAGTCTTTGGGTAATTTCACACTTCGTAAAGCGGGGATGAGACACTGTACTCCAAAGGAACTAGCTGTGACTCCCGTTTCTGTTGTGGTTGGGTGAACCGGCGTCGTTTGACGGGTGTCCTCGCGGGCAGTATGTCTGGCCCGGTTTATCGCCTCTTGGGCGTGCGCTTCTTCTCGCGCCGGATTATCCTGCCTATGACGGTGACGTCTCCGCTCGCTGCTAGACACAGCCGGTTCATCCCAGTGCCTAGTGTAACTCCGGCTTGGGTGGGGGGTTGAATGAATCCTTTCCCTGCTATAAGAGTACGCCTGCTGCTGTGTCAGCACCGTGTCCAGCAATTCCTTAGCCCGGCGTGCTTCCATCGCCATGGGGGATGTCCCCTCAATGGGTAAAGCGGCCAGTCATGAAGCGGCGGCGACAATGTTGTCCAACGGGTTAGAATAATGGCCGGGAGGGGTGGGGACGTGCGGCGTTGGCACAACTTAGCGGTTTCGCTCTGCGGCCGGCGGCTGAACCGACGGGCCAGTCCCCGGGGGTCCTCCCCGGTTTACCTCCGGGTGATTGCTGGTTCCCGCTCCTGGTGTGCCAAAGGGATTCCTCGCCACATAAACCGGCGGTAGACGAGTTTGTTGTCTTCTGTACATTACCTCCTGTGCAGAAGTCTGATCCACCCTGAGCCGGAAAGCTTGGGAGTCTAGCTCTGCTTGCCTCGTAGCCATCCTGGCTTTCTCCGCATCCAGATCCCATTTAGCCTGCTCAATCCGGCCCTTCAGCTGAAGGATCTCCGCATCATGTTGCGCCTTGTCGGCAGGGGCCACTTCTGCTGTTGCAAGTGCCGTCAATTCTCCGACCAAGGTGGATAGGGCGTCAGAGGGCGACGGGGTTTGATTGCCTGCCCAAGCACCCGCTACCTCTGAGGTGAATGCCCCGGTCATCGAGGGCTGCTGCGCAGGCTATGATTCGGCCATGAAAACAGCCACCCGGTTTGGCGGATCAAAGGGGTCCGGAATACTATCACCATCGGACACACCCTTAGATCGGCCGTCCTGTAATAGATACAAAGATTCGGTCTCCCCGGAGGAAGATTCATCATCAGAGTAGACAACTGTCTCGCCACCAGATTTCGATCCGTCCTCGGCTTGGACTCCATGTACCGCTCCAACAAAAACATGCTTCACGGCGGGCTGAATCCGGGCCGATCTCGCACGCTGAGCCGGCTCGACGATGTTGGGGAAGATGTCCGACCCAGGTCCCGGTTCGCCGATCTTGCTGATGAAGACGTGGATGCCGCCGAAGGGGACCCGATACCCGTATTCGATTGAATCGGCCTCGGGGCCCCAGCCCGCATCGTTGATGTAGATCCGGCCGTGACGACATTTGGTCATCCGGCCAACTGTGTAACCCTTGAGTCCTTCAAAGCTGCCCTTCAAGAACTCGAAACCATCGTGCGATAGCCCCACGGTGGGCGCCAACTGTCGTGGAATTGGCACGACAGATGTCCGGTTTAGAGGACTTAGGTGTGAGGCCATCGCGCGGGTTAGCTTGAAGAGGTTAAAGCGGACAAGAGACATAGAGAGTTTTATACTAGTTCGGCCCCTTCGATGAAGGTAAAAGCCTACGTCTAGTTTGGTGTGGTATTGCTTGTGCGTTGATGAACAGGGAGCGAATCGCTTGCCTGTGTCTCGAGCTGTAGTTTCTTGTCCTTGAACCGTCGTCCCTTTATATAAGAGGCGACGCCCGGTACGGTTTACAGAGTCCCAAGGCCGGCTCATAAACGTGTCCGCCTCGGTCTCTACTCTTTCTATCGTACATCCCAAGTTACATGACATGACAGTTTAGAGACTGTGGGCCTTATACATGGGCCCTAAACCTCTATGGGCTGTAACCTCTTGTACATATTCTACCAGGCTTGTAACAATACAATCTTGTTAGTGTAATCCGGGATCTTCCTGGCTGGTTTATACCTACTAGTAATATCCCTGACACCGGGGGTGGCGTCGTCATTAATGACAAAGCGAGCCATTGATCCTTCTATCGACGACACAGTGGAACTCTCAACGAAAGCACCAATGTCGGTGTCAAAACCGGCGGATCTCGAGTAGGGGGGCCCCAAACTGTGCGCCTCAGGATCGATGGTAACAGGAGGCTGGGGACATGATGTTTACCCAGGTTCGGGCCCTCTCTATCGAGGTAATACCCAACTTCCTGCTTGATTGATCTTGATGAATATAGGGTTACAAGAGTTGATCTACCTAGAGATCGTAATGACTAAGCCCTAGAAGTCTAGTCTAGCATGTTATGATTATGTCGCTATGGACTAAACCCTCCAGTTTATATATGCACCAGAGGGACCTAGGGTTGCACATGATCATCTTGAAGAGGAAGGAAATATTACACCCGGACTCTAAACTTGGTATTTTACACATATGGGAGTCCTATCCGGATACGGGGGATAGTCTTCATCGATATATTCACGGCCCACCAGTCCGGCCCATAACGAGTAATCCGGCAACCCGAGGACCCCTTAATCCAGGACTCCCTCAATCGGCTCGTGGCGAAGCGCTTCGTCGGCCAAGGGGCAATCGTCGCGCCAGCTCCCGTCCATCAATGGATGCCGGACCAAGAGGTGAGCGACGTGAGCGACCCTGAGCTGGGGGCAGCCGCGATGGAGGAGGACGACGCCACTGGAGGAGGCGGCTGTGGAGCATGCGGAGCCATAGGAGGCGGCGCAGGGGCTGATGTCCGGGACTGGTCGAATGATGACGAGGATGGCGACGATCCGCGCCGCCATGATGGCGCCGACGGGACCGGGGCCAGTTCTTCGATGGTGCGACCCATGGGCAAGGCACCGGCTGGGGCAGCCAGCGCACCTAAGCGCCACCATGAAGGGGTGTTGTTCGGCAGCCGGCCACCCAAGAAGGCCAGGCCGTCGGTTGCCGCAACCAAGCGTCAGGAGGACGCGAAGGAGGCCGCCATCCGGAGGGGCCCGAAGGAGCGCCCCATGTTGTCCGGGTAAGTGCTCTGATTGTTCTTATCATAGTTATTTTCTCTTGGCTTTTTCTCTTTCGCCAGTTTTCTCATCTTCCACCCGCTCTGCAATGCAGGGCTCCTCTTTCTGTGTCACGGTCTCCATCCACTTCATTGATCAGCTCAGCAGACGGCTCTGAGGGGGCCTACCACGTGGACCTAGCCGCCATCCTTCGGGAGGCGACAGAGAGGAACGTGTGGGAGGCGCAGGAACAACGGGATGTCGCGGCTCGAGCGAAGGCTGAGGCGGCGACCGCGGCGCGGGTGGAGGACAATGGCACGGCCATGGCGCAGGAGGACACAGCGGACAAGGCGCAAGCGGAAGCCAACGCCAAGGCCGCGACGGACCCGACCTGCAGCGCTGTTTCGGAGACCGCTGACTTGCCGGAGCTGGAGCCGCCAGTGATGGAGGGACGGGCACCGACTAGAACAGCCGGAGCTGACCAGGCGGCCCCGGAGTGGGAGGGGGCTGACCCTGTCGTCCCAGAGGCAGAGGTGGTTCTGCTCGCACCGGACGCCAGAGGACGAGGGGACAGCCAGCCTGATAGGTCGGAAGTGCCACCGGCCAACACCGGGCTGGCGACAAGCCAGGCGGTGGTGACCGTACTTCCGCGTGTCTCCGCCCGGCGCGGGCGGCTTCTGTGCTGAGGCCGATGGGGGACGAGGCTGCGAGCTCGCAGGCGGCTGATGCGGAGGCCACAAGCCCCGCTCTACCTGGTTGGACACCAGGAGCCTGCCATGCTGTCCTGAACCTTGTGGTAATGGACGTCTTGGACTCGTTCAACGCCCTCGGTGCCACTCTCCAGAAGGCTAGGACTGACACGATGGCGTCGCGGACGGCCGTTCGGATATGTCTTCTGATTCTTGCTTCTTATTTTTGCAAAATTTGGTGGGGGCGCGCTAGCGCACCCGCTGGGTGTAGCCCCCGAGTTCCAAGCCGGCTGCTGAGCAGGCGGGTTGCAACTTCTTAGGCGCGTATCTTATTATCGGGACGTTGTGCTTGCTGCAGGACTACCATAATGTGCACGTGGCCGCCTTCAACTCACATAGTTAGTAGCTCGCCAAGCGGACCACCGACTTGAAAAAGAGCCGCAGTACGTGAGTCGTCCATCAGCGGGGGCGCGCAAGCGCACCCGCTGGGTGTAGCCCCCGAGATTTTGGCCGACTGCTGAGAAGTCGGGCCGGGTCTTCCGGCAACTTCTTGTCTTTTGTTGATGCTGACGATTCTTCCTTGTCTTTGCAGAGGCAGACGCTTAGCTGCGGGACCGCGTGCATGCGCTCGAGAAGGAGCTCTTGGCAATGGAGAAGGAGTGTAGCGAGGCGGCCATCGAGCGCGACCGTCTTGCAAAGGAGCTTGTGGACCAGGCGGCCCGACAGAAGGAGGAGGTCTGGAAGCTGGAGGACGGTGAAGTGCTCCTCAAGGTCGAGTTCGAGACTCAACGCTCAAACATGACCGAGAGGGAGAGGCTGCTATCGGACGGCTATGTTGTGATGGAGGACATGCTCGAAGGTAAGTTCTTTCTTACCTTGTTGCTTAGTCACCGGCCTCCGCGGGGGGGCTATGTCGGCGTCCTGGGAACGGGGGTACCTAGACTTGCCTGCCTGCGGCCCGTGACGTGGCTCCATCAGCGGCCTGGTGCGGCCTAACTTCGGCAACTACAGCTCAAGACCCTCGCGAGGGGCCAAGCCTCGCGAGGTGGGCGACAACAAGACCTCCCCGGGGGCAGTCTCTCTAGGCTGGCTCACAAGCAGCGGACATATCTATGCAAGGAGCACCTCGCGAGGTTCTCGTGACGTGAGCCATGATGACCAAGGTCAGGCGAGCGCAGTGCGCCAGTTTCCTCTTTGGTGCTAAGAGGGCAAGCGCAGGCGCGGAGTCCTGAGGGATCAGGCAAAGGTTTCCTTATCAGTGCAACAAGACCAAAGACCGTCAAGGCTGCAGAACGGAGGTCATCATGGAGCCGGGCGCGGTGTCACCACCAGAGCCTTTGGCAGGCGAAGACTACTTTCGTCAGGATAACTTGTATTAGTTGTTCCCCTTCAAATTTGGCCATTGTGGGATCCCTCCCCGCCGATATTTGGGAAGATGACCAAGGCCACTATAAATAGGACCTAGCCACCATCGTAGAGGGGGATCGGATCCATTCCACCCTACTCACACCACAAGCTCATCCGAGCCCAAGAACGCCTCTCCTCCGGAGGCTGTTCATTCCTTGTACTAGTTCATCATTGGCCATACAAAGGCAATCCACCACACACACTGGAGTAGGGTATTACACCATAGGGTGGCCCAAACCAGTATAATTCTCTGTGTCCCCTATTCTTTGAGCATGATGAGCTAGGCCGTGGAATCGTAGGGTGAGCGCGCTAGGGAGGGAGTGTTCTTCGTGCGCACCCCAGAGTTCGAACCTCTCAAGGGTTTGCAGAACCCGTAATCCGACATTTGACATGCCAGGTAGGGGTGCGCTCAAGCCTCTCTCCCATCTCAGCTTGCTGCCGCCCACCGACCACGATGGCTGACGACGTGAGGGCTCAAGCCGACCGCTGGGCTGCCTGGCTCGGTCAGGCGGCCCCGACTGCCCGGGAGAATCTCAACTCCGCACTCCATGCGGCCAGCACACCACCCGGCACCGCCGGACGCGGGCGGCGTGGACAGGCGCCCCTCGCTGTCACTCCACGGTGTGCACGCTCCACCGCGTGCTCGTCAAACCACGCTACAGCGATGGCGTCATACCCCCGGCGGGAACAGGCGAACACGCGGACCGCACTCATCGTGGCCCGGGAACTGCCACGGTGCAGGTTGGCTGAAGGTGGCCGCGATGTGCTGCTGGAGTGCATCGCCGAGCTGCTGGACGTGGCATGCAGGGGTGATCCGCCTTTCTATTCCATGATCACGCCTCAAGTTGTGCCGGAGGCATGCGCAAGGGACCGGCAGGCACGCACCTTCCCCGATGCTCTCGGGGGGTCACCAGGAGTGGCGATAGCAAGTGGTCCACCACGGGGACTCATAGGAATGTCACCCAGCTGCCACCAGGGCCGGATGCCACGACTGGTGGCTCAAGGCGCGAGGCGCACATGCCAAGTCTCAAGCGGGGTGATACGTCTCCAACGTATCTATAGTTTTTTATTGTTCCATGCTATTATTTATGAAGTCTTTGATCTCTAATGGGCTTTATCATACACTTTTATATCATTTTTGGGACTAACCTACTAACCCACAGGCCCAGTCCAGATTGCTATTTTTTGCCTGTTTCAGGGTTTTGTAGAAAAAGAATATTAAACGGAGTCCAAACGGAATGAAACCTTCGCGAGAGATATTTTTGGAGAAAATCACGCATGGGGGATTTGAGAACCACGTCAGGGGAGCCTCGGGGTGTCCAAGAGGGTGGGGGGCGTGCTCCCCTTCCCAGGGCACGCCCCCTGCCTCGTGGGCCCCTCGAGCACCCCCCGGTGTCCTCCTTCCTCCTATATAAGTCTACGTACCCCGAAACCTTCGACAATAGAGAGAAAACCCTAATTCCACCACCGTAACCTTCTGTTCCCGTGAGATCCCATCTTGGAGCCTGTTCCGGAGCTCCACCGGAGGGGGATCCATCACGAAGTTCTTCTTCATCATCATCATCGCCCTCACCATGAGTTGTGAGTAGTTTACCACAGACCTTCGGGTCCATAGCTAGTATCTAGATGGCTTCTTCTCTCTCTCTCTGGATTTCAATACAAAGTTCTCCTTGGTCTTCGATGAGATCTATTCGATGTAATCTCTTTTTCTGGTGTGTTTGTCGAGATCCGATGAATTGTGTGTTTATGATCAAGATTCTCTATGAGAAATATTTGGTTCTTCTCTGAACTTTTTATGTGTGCTCATAATATCCTTGCAAGTCTCTTCGAATTATTGGTTTGGTTTGGCCTACAAGATCTATAGTTCTTGCAATGGGAGAAGTGCTTGGCTTTGGGTTCAATCTTGTGGTGTCCTTTCCCAGTGATAGTAGGGGCAGCAAGGCGCGTATTGTATTGTTGCCATCGAGGATAAAAAGATGGGGTTTATATTATATTGCTTGAGTTTATCCCTCTACATCATGTCATCTTAATTAAGGCGTTACTCTGTTCTTATGAACTCAATACAGTAGATGCATGCTGGATAGCGGTCGATGTGTGGAGTAATAGTAGTAGATGCAGGCAGGAGTCAGTCTACTTGTCTCGGACATGATGCCTATATACAATGATCATGCCTAGATAATCTCATAATTATTCGCTTTTCTATCAATTGCTCGAGAGTAATTTGTTTACCCGCCGTAGAATATCGCTATCATGAGAGAAGCCACTAGAGAACACTATGGCCCCCGGGTCTATTCTCAACATATCAATCTACATCTACTTTACTTTTACTGCTTTTATTTGTTGTTCTTATAAACCAAAAATACCAAAAAAATAAACTATCATCTCTATCAGATCTCACTTTCGTAAATGACTGTAAAGGGATTGACAAACCCTTATCTCGTTGGCTGCGAAGTTCTTATTTGTTTGTGCAGGTGCGAGGGACTCGCGCGTGGTCTCCTACTGGATTGATACCTTGGTTCTCAATAACTGACGGAAATACTTACGCTACTGTGCTGCATCTCCCTTTCCTCTTCGAGGGAATACAACGCAAGCTCGAGAAGTAGCAAGAAGAATTTTTGGCGCCGTTGCTGGGGAGGCTTACGCAAAAGTCATATACCAAGTACCTATCACAAACCCTTATCCTTCGCATTACATTTATTTGCCTCTCGTTTTCCTCTCCCCCACTTCACCCTTGCTGTTTTATTTGCCCTTCTTCTGCCGTGTGTTTACCATCGGCTTGCCTCTTGTTTGCTTGTGTCTCCATGTGTCTTCTATGTGCTTGCATCTTTGCTTGCTAAAAATCTATTTTTATGGATCACCTTAAAGTGTTCTACTTGGATCATCTTCGATCCCTATGCTCTCATGCTGAAACCCCAACTAGCCTAGTTGATGGGAAATCTTTAGATGAGCATGCTCATTTTGTGCGTCACCGTTTGTCTGAAAAAGGGAGACTCTTATGGGATCAAATAAACAGATTGCTGTGTTATGCTTGGAATCTTGGTGAAATTTGTGATTTTACTTGTTGCTCTAAGAACCCTAAAAAACACCTACCCTACATATGTGAGTTTAATGATAATGAACTCTTATCCTCTTATGCAAAGGGTGTTTATAGTTACTACGATATTGAACAAACTGAAGAATTTGTTGCTTTTAAGGGTGCTTATGAAGTTGCTTCTTTGATTGAAAAGTATGATATTACTCTCTACAAATCTAAATTTTTTGACATACTTAAATATTGCTTTGAAAACTATGCTCATAATGCCTATGTCAAAGAATTTATTGAAATAATGACCGCTGCTATGAAATAAAATAATGATATGCATGAATCTATAGATAATTTTGATTCCGATGATTTGATTGAAATATCCCTTGATGAACATGATGCTTCCTATCCTTGTGGCCATGATGCCAATATTTATGAAGATGAATTTGCTATAGTTCCTTATGTTAAACATGAGATCGTTGCAATTGCACCCATACTTGATAGTTCCTTCGATGAAAAGCATGATTGCAATTATGTTATTATAAATTCTCTTAATGCCAATTGTGTTAATGATATGCAAAACCCTAAGCTTGGGGATGCTAGTTTTGCTATGACTGCTATTTGTTGCAATGATCATGATTGGGGTGATTCTTCTTATGATGTTGAAAATTTATTTAACCCCCATGATGAATGTGAGATTGATAATAATGTTTGCAATAATATTGAAAGTGGGTTTGGAAGATGGTCAACTTTAGATCCCACATATTTGGAGAATGTTCAATCTTATGAATTTTGTGATAAAAGTGGGTTTGGAGAGGTCATGACTTTAGTTAATGTTGATCCCACTATTTTGAAAGAGTGTCAACTTCGTATGCATGTGGATCGTGTTGAGAATATGTTATGTGATAGCTATATTGTTGAATTTGCTTATGATCCTACATGCAACTATTACGAGAGAGGAAAATATGGTTGTAGAAATTTGCATGTTACTAAATTACCTCTCGTTATGTTGAGATTGCTACTGTTTCTTTCTTCTTCCTTGCATATGCTCGATCTTGCTTGCCTTGATAATTTCTTTGCTTATAAAATGCCTATGCATAGGAAGTATGTTAGACTTAGATGTGATTTTCACATGCTATATGATGTTTTTTTGTGTGCTTCAAGTCTTGTCTTTCATGAGAGCATCATTGAAATATCGTGCCTAGCTAGGGGCGTAAAACGATAACGCTTGTTGGGAGGCAACCCAATGTCGGGGGAAACTGTCCACCCACGAACACCTATGGGACCGGAGCCCCTTATACGTTGCGGTAAGGGAGCGGAGGGAGCACGGAGAGCAGATCGAGGAGCACACGCGGGCAGTTTTATCCAGGTTCGGGCCGTGCGGACGCGTAAAACCCTACTCCTGCTTAGGTTGTATTGAGTTCTTGAGATCGGGAGCTTGAAGATCTACAGTGCTGGCTACACCGAGCGAGAGAGTTGTCTAGATTTCGAACCCCCTCTACGTTGTGCATGGGCCTCCTTTTATAGCTCAAAGGGGTCACCGACAGGTGTCAACGTAGAGGAGGGTAAAAGTGTAAATTTGGTGGTAGTTGCAACAGTGCAGTATATGAACAGTGGTCTTCACCTAACTTTGACAGTGGGGGACAAGGGCATTAAATGCCCGTCGCCGTCGCCCCCAAAAGCGTCCGTCCATGCTTCTCCGTTCGCCACGGCGGTAGCCTCGTCACCGTGGCTTGCCACCGTGTGCCCCAGGCTGCACAGCCGTCTACCACGTGCCCCTGGAAGGGCCCCAAGGCGACGCGTGGGCAGATGAGCTAGAGCGCGGGTACACAGCGTAGGTTTCCCCGGCAAGCACCTTGCCGGGGTCGTGATCTTGCCGGGCCCGGAAGCTGGTCGCTCTCCGGGTCCTGCCGGGGCGCATGATGCGCCGAGACATCTCTTGAGGTATGTGTTCCTTGGCCTTCCTGGCAAGCTCCTCTTGCCAGGGTCTTGTGCTAAAGTGATAACCTTGAGCCTGGTGCGGCCTTCCCGGCAAGCTCCTCTCGCCGGGGCCTTGATCTTCTGACTTGTATACTTTGTTCTTGAATGGCTTCATAGGGACCAGAACGGTTCTTGGCGAGCACATGGTAAGCCCTGCCACGGGAAGCTGCTACTACCCGTGCACAAGTTGGGGTACTAAGGTACCCCTATCTTAGTACACTGACATGAGCCCCCGGGCCTGGGCCACACACGGTGCTGAGCGCTGTTGGGCCAGGCCCAAGACAGTGCACGGGCACACGCGGCCCACAGCAAGCCGTATCCCCTTCCGGTTCCGCCGCATCCCTCCCTAACGGCACGCGTCGATTGCGGCGTCGTGGGAGAGATCGTGGCCTGTTCTTTAATGGGAAATGCGGAACGTCCCCCACTTCCCCCTTAAAAGCAGAGGAAGCAGGGGCAGTTCCCTCCATCGTTTTCATTGCGCCTTGATTCTCCAGAAACCCCCGTCGCCCTCTGCCTCCCAAAGGTCGACAGATAGCCCAGCCCCTCCCTTCCTCCGCCATCTCCCGCATCCGCGGCACCGTCGACCTCCTTGCCTCTTTCCTCGCCGCCCCCGCCATGGCTCCGAAGAGCGACAAGGCGAAGAGTGACAAGGCAAAGAAGGAGAAGTCCGAGCAGGCGGCGAAGCTGGCAGCCCTGCGGAGGAAGTGCGTGGTCTTCGCGCCGAGGCTTGGCGCGTGGGAGCTGCGGGACAAATACTATTTGTTCTGGGCGAGGGAGACCAAAGCTCATCCCCGCACCAGAGTCCTCCCCGCCGTCGCCGTCGACATGTTCCCCGGCAGGTACTTTTACTTTGCCGCATTCTTCCACTGTGGTTTGTGCCCTCCGTACTCGGAGTTCTTCTGCGATGTAATGAATATGTATGGCCTCCACCTCCTAGATTTCACCCCCAACGCCATCCTTACGATGGCCGTTTTCGCACATCTGTGCGAAAACTATGTTGGGGTTCATCCAAATGTAGCTCTTTTCTGCCACTTCTTCATGCCTAGAGTAGAGTCCGGTTCTCCCCTCTCCGGCGGCATCTCCTGGATCTTCAGGCTGAACAAGAAGGAGGCGTACTTGAAGGGAGAGCTCCGCGGCAAGTGGGAGGAGTGGAGAGCCGATTGGTGCTGGGTGCTGGAAGCTAAGCCTGAGCCCTTTACCTCGCCGCGCAAGACTGCCATAGTGCGCGGCAAGGATTGGAGTGAATTGGCCTCGGAGGACAGCAAGCTTCAGATCGCCCTCATTAGGATCCTTCGTCTCCGGGCCGCCAATCTGACTGTTGGAGAAGTTGGAGCAGATTTCCTCCGCCGCCGCATCGCCCCTCTACAAGAAAGGAAGAGGCCCGCCTGGGAATTCGGCAATGCGGCAGATTGCATGAGGCTGCGCCCTGGATTGAACTACAATTTCACCGTCTTGGAGTTGAAGGGGATGGTCCGGGAGCTCTTCAAGCATGACCCCACCCACCCGGAGTGCTTCAAACCTTCCCGGGGAGTGGTGTCGTTGTGCAACAGCACTGCCCGCGATTCCATACGCGCGATGATGCCCGAGTGCGACTCCCATGGCGTCGTCCCCACTTGGCTGGAGCCTCCAGCGGAGACCGTGCAGACCTTCTTCGACAACTTGGTCGAGAAGCCCCACAACGCCGAGGAGAAGAAGGGCCTCACCCGGGATACTACTGACCGGGATGTAGCTTACATTGCCTCCAGGATGGAGGAGGCCGCCGCAGCTGCGGCTGCGGGCGAATTTGGATACACTGTGGACGAGGCAGAAGCCGCGGACGCAGTGAGTCAAGCAGAGGAGGCGGAAATCCTTAAGCTGCTGAAGATTGCGCCCGAGGAGTTTGCCGGGGAGCCTTCCGTGAAGCTTGTCGGGACGAGCGAGGTTGCCGGGGGGAGCGAGGCCGCCGGGCATGGCACTGAGTCCAGCGGGCCTGCCGAGGAGGAGGAGGACGCCGAGTCTGGAGATTCCGATGAAGACTCTGGTGGATCTCTAAATCTTGACGACGATGCCTCCTCATCCTCGGAGAACTCTCCGCCTCCGCCAAGCCCTCCGCAGCAACCGAAGAAGCGCCTCCGCAAGGCAGCTGAGACGGCGAGGCCACAGGCGCCTCGACAGCAGCCGACGCGCCGTGCGACGCGCGCCACCAAGACGAGCAAAGTCGCCAAGGAGGCGTCCCGTGCTCGAGCGCCAAGCGGAGGGGGATCTTCCCGGAGCGGAACGGGTGCTCCTTCTGCCCCTCGGTCCTCGGCGACGACGGGGGCCGGGTCTTCACAGCCCACAGCCCCGGAGCCCGCCAAGCGCCCGAGGGAGTCTTCTCCTCCAGCTCCTCGCGCGGGAGCACACCAGGCGGAGTTTGACTTCTCCGCCCTCAGCTCCGACGAAGAGGAAGAGGAGTAAGTACTTGCAATTCTTTTAGTTTCTTCGATTTTGTCTTGATTTTCCTTGCTTGGTTCTGATCTTGCTTTTGTTTTGCTTCGCAGGACCTTGACCCAGCGGATGGCGAAGAGGGACAAGATCCCTGTGGTCAATATCGAGGACGACGAGCCCGTCGCGGCGAAAAGCGACGCGCCGGCGACGAGCTTGCCGGATCAGCCTGCTGCTCCGAGGAGCAGCCCCCGGCGTAAGTCTGGTATTTATCTTTCTGCTTGACGGGTGCGCTTGAGGTTATCATCTTGGTTGATTTCTTGTTGTCTTGTGCAGAAGTGGAGCCGCAGCCGCAGGAGCGCCAGGAGGTCGCCCCCGACGAGCCACTTGCTCCACCCTCCCCGCCAAGGATGAACTCCTCGGCAAGGGAGAACGCTCCGCCAAGGACGGGCACTCCGCCAAGGGCGAGTACCCCGCCAAGGGTGAGCAGCCCGACAAGGGAGGGCGCAGGGGGCCCTCCGCCAGCAGGGGCCACTACTCCGCCGCCAAGGGAGAATTCCTCGGCGAGGGACCCCGTCGTCGAAGAAGTCCACGAAGGTAACCCTTGTGACTTCTTCTTCTCGAATTCATCTTTTTTTGGATATTTGCTTGACGATCTTTCTTTTCTTTTTCTTCCGCTAGATCTTCCCGCCCCGGAGCGGATGGAAACGGAGACCATCGTCGAGGAGGGCGTGCACGGCGACGGCGGCAATGCCACTGCAGCCGAGGAGATGGCTGGAGCTGACAAGCCAGCCGTCGAGGAGACCGCCCCGACCGCCGACGCTGCGGCTGGGGAAGGGACCGGCGACCGTACCGCTGGCCCGGAGGCTGCGGGAGCGCCGGACGCTGCACCGGCCGCCGACCCTTCCGCCCCCGCGGAGCGGTCGGGTGTCTACTTGGAGGCCGCCAACGGGGTTTTTATTCAAGTCCCATGGGCGTCCTCGTCTCGAGCACCCGCGGAGGGAGAGACCTTTGACGGAGAGGTCCTCGCCTCCGCCGGATTGAAGATTGTTGAAACGCCCGGCGGCAGTGACGAGCCCGAAGAGGAGAGACTCCTTCATCGGCTTCTGGCTTTGTACCGGGCCAGGCAGGCGAAGTTGGAGTCTTGGGAGGCTCTCGCCGCCAAGGCTGGAGCTGACTTGGAGAAGCGCGCCGCGGAGCTCCGCGCCGCCAATCAGGCGGCCCTCCGGAGCTTGGCAGAGGAGCGTGAAGAGTTTGCCGGGGCGCAGCAAGCATTTATCCTTGAAAAAGCTGAGGCCGAGGAGCAGCAAAGATTGGCCGCCGAGGAGCTGTCTCGGCGGGAAGGAGTACTCAACCAGCGGAAGGTCGACCTCGACACCCACGAGGACGACCTCGCCGCCCGGGAGCAGGCCATTGGCGGGGCTCTGAAGGAGGCGAGGAACGCCGCAGTCGCCGCAGAGACCGCCAAGAAGGACCTGGAGGCCAAGGTGGCGCAGACGGAGCTGTACCTGAAGGCGAGCGAGGAGAGGGTCACTGCGCTCAACGTGGCGCGGGAGAAAGATGCCCACACCAACCCTGAGCTGCAGGTACGTCTCTCCGAGAAGGGCAAAGAGCTCACTGACGCCAGGAACTCCATCGCTGACTTAGAGCTGAAGGTCTCCACCTTGACTGACTCGCTCGACGCCGCCCGGGACCGCGAGACGAAGCTGAAGGACGAACTCCGCAAGGAAAGGGCCTTGGTGGAGAGCGCCGCCGTCTCACAGAATAACTTCAACCGGGCAGTGGAGCAGTGGACTGATGAGCTGGTCACCTCCGCTGCCAATATTGACATGGAGATGATGGCGCTGAGGGCGGAGCATCTCGTGTATTCCCCGGACGAGAGTCTCCCCCACAGCGCCAAGTTGAGTCTGTTCTTCAGGGGAATTGCGCCGGCGCTTGCGCGGCTGCGGGAGAAGATCCCCGTGCAGCTGGCCGACGAGGCGCGTCGGCTCTGCATGGGCACCATGGAGCGGGTCTTATCGAAGATCGTCTACCGCAACCCCGGCATCAACCTCGTCAATGTCCTCCGCTCCTTGCCGCCCGAAGCTGACCAGGAGGCGTTGAAGGCGCAAGTTGCCCACATCGTCGCCAAGGTGGGCAAGATCACGAGGTGTGAAGGCGACCGCGTAGATTAGATTCCTTTCCTTCTGCTTCCTTTGCCGCTGCAAAGCATGTTGCGGACAAGAATCTGTTAGTATTGTGGCAAGTTATCTTTGTAGTATACAATCTTATTTTGAGCAACCAATGCAGTGTTATCTCCCTTGCTTTGGTCCCTTCACTTTGTATGCATTCCACCCTACGTTTTTAGGGAACTTGCCGGCAAAGGACCCTTGCCGCGAGCGCTGAGTGCTGGACTCTTAGCAGCCTGCTGGCAATACCTTTGCCGGCAAGAAACCTTGCCGCAGCTAGTCGCAGCACACTTAGATTGCTGAGCGAACTCGAAAACGAAGTAAGGGCGCGACACTTGTCGCAGCTCACTTAAGTCGTTGAGCGTGCTCGAAACAAAGTAAGGGTGCGGCTAGCCACGGGTAGGTTCCTCCGCGCACAGGTTTTCCATACAAAGTGTGGTTGTTCAAGGAAGACAACTAAAAAATTTGAAAAATTTGAATTACTCAAACTTTTTTGTAACTTAGCTTTCATAGATTGTTTGCTCCCCGACAAGGCTTCTCTTTCTTGAACAGTACTTGGTTCATGCCTCCATCTCCTTCCCCCCCGGCAAACTTGTGCGCGAGGAATACTCCTTCTGCTTAAGAGGGAAAGAAAAAGAGGAGGAAAAACAAGTATAGGGCCTCATGGCTAGCTAGTGCTTACCGGGGATGTGCGTTGCACAAGGTGTCAGATGATGCATGCAAATAACAAAGAAAAGCATGGAAATGACAATTAGTGCGAAGCACAAAAGCTTTATTGATGCACGGGATCTGCGCCCGGCTTTGTACAAAGGTTTACATGCAACAGCGGCAAGACTTGTACAAAAGGTGGTTGCCGGAGCGGATCACGGCAACCGTGCCTTACGGGTGAAACTTGCGAAGATGCTCTATGTTACAGGAGTTGCTCACCGGTAAGCCTTCTTCTATCTCAAGGCGGACAGCGCCGGGCCTTGTGACTTGTCTCACCCGATAAGGGCCTTCCCACTTCGACGTCAACTTGTTGGAATTCTTGGCGGACTGAACACGCCGAAGAACAAGGTCGCCTTCCTCTAGACTCCTGGCCCTGACCTTGCGGCTATGATAGCGACGCAAGGCTTGCTGGTATCGAGCAGCTCGTACAGCAGCCTGGAGACGTTCCTCCTCAAGGAGCAATGCATCATCTTGTCGCAGTTGCTCTTGCTCGAGCTCATCATAAGCGAGCACTCGAGGAGATCCGTATACGAGTTCCGTGGGAAGAACTGCCTCTGCTCCATAGACAAGAGCAAAGGGTGTCTGTCCGGTGGCTCGATTTGGTGTCGTCCTGATTGACCAAAGAGCCGCCGGCAACTCCTCTATCCAGTTTCTTCCGCACTTGTGCAGCCTGTCGAAGGTTCTTGTCTTGAGTCCGCGCAGCACTTCAGCATTGGCCCTCTCCGCTTGACCATTGCTCCTCGGGTGAGCAACAGAAGCAAAGTAGACCTTGGCGCCAAGGTCTTGGACGTACTGCATGAAGGTGCGACTTGTAAACTGTGTGCCGTTGTCGGTGATGATCCTGTTAGGGATTCCGAAACGGCAAACAATCGATCTGAAGAACCTGACTGTTGACTGTGCTGTCACCTTTCTCACTGGTTCCACTTCTGGCCACTTTGTGAACTTGTCGATTGCTACGTACAAGTACTCAAAGCCCCCGACTGCGCGGGGAAAGGGGCCGAGAATATCGAGCCCCTAGACCGAGAAGGGCCAGGACAAAGGGATCGTCTGGAGAGCTTGAGCTGGCTGGTGAATTTGCTTGGCATGGAACTGGCACGCTTCACACTTGGTTACTTGTGCAGTTGCATCTTGGAGGGCTTCTGGGCAGAAGAACCCTTGCCGGAACGCCTTCCCGGCAAGTGCCCTTGCGCCAATGTGGTGGCCACATATGCCTCCATGTATCTCTGCCAACAGCTTCTGTCCATCTTCCCTGGAAATGCACTTCAACCTGACACCATTGAGTCTTCTTCTGTACAGTTCATCGCCAACGAACTGGTACATACTCGACTGCCTGGTTATTTTCTCTATCTCTTCTGGCTCGTCGGGAAGTTCTCCAGTTTGCAGAAAGCGGACGATTTGCTGTGCCCATGCTGGAGCCTGAGGCTCAACAACAAGGACTAAAGGCATGAGGGCTGCTGCGGGAACCTCAGCTTCTACGGCAAGGACCTGCGGCTCTGCCGGAGCTGATGGTCCCCCGGCAAGCCTGCCGGGGCAAGGCTTGTCGGGAACGCCTGCTTCAACTGTACAGACCCTTGGATCTGCAGGAGCAAACTGTTCCTCAGCATCTTGGCTGTTGATCTTGGGGACCTTGGCGGCGGCTTCGGGAAGATCCGCCGGCAAGTAGTCGCCGGAGACCAACTTCCTCTTCTTGTTTTGCCCAACTGATGGTGTAACGGATGGCTGAGTTAACTTGAGCACGAAGGTCCCTGGTTCCACAGGTAACTTCATTGCAGCACACTTTGAGAGGCCATCTGCAATATCATTCTGAGCTCTTGGGACGTGCTCCATTTGCAGACCTTCAAAGTGCTCTTCAAGCTTCCTCACTTCATCAACATAAGCTTCCATCAAAGGTCTCTGGTAACTCTTATTCACTTGTCGGACCACCAACTGTGAATCTCCCCGCACAATCAACTTCTTGATCCCAAGCTCGGCCGCAATTCTGAGGCCGGCAAGCAGACCTTCATACTCACCAGTATTGTTTGTCGCTTGCTCCTTGGGAAAGTGCATCTGGACAACATACTTGAGGTGCTCTCCGGTGGGCGCTATGAGTACCACGCCGGCACCGGCGCCTTGCAGCGAGAAAGCACCATCAAAGTACATTATCCACTCGTTGCTCGCTTCTTGGACGGGGACGCTTGTCTCTGGGACTTCTTCATCTGGCGTTGGGGTCCATTCTGCTATGAATTCTGCCAAAGCTCTGCTCTGTATGGTTGAAGTACTCTCAAACTTGAGACCAAAGCTTGACAGCTCCAGTGCCCACTCAACGATCCTGCCTGTTGCTTCGGGATTCTGCAATATCCTCTTCAACGGAAAGCAAGTGACCACTGTTATCTCGTGTGCTTGGAAGTAATGGCGCAGCTTCCTTGAGGCCATGAGGAGGCCGAACAGCAACTTCTGCACCCCAGAGTATCTTGATCTAGCTCCCTGCAAGAGGGAACTTACAAAATACACTGGGCGCTGCACCATCTTCTTTCGCACTTCTCCTCGTTCCTGCGCAGACTTGTCCTTGTCGGGGCCAGAGCTTGTCGGGGAAGCCCCCTGCTTGTCGCTGGATTCGCTTGTCGGGGATGTGGGTTCCTCATTCGCCTCTCTCTCCGCTACTAACGCAGCACTAACCACTTGATTGGTTGCCGCTAGGTACAGCAGCAACTTCTCTTGTGGCCTAGGTGCGACAAGTATCGGAGTGGAGGACAGGTATCCTTTCAAGTCTTGCAGCGCTGCCTCCGCTTCCGGAGTCCATTTCATAGGACCTGCCTTTTTCAAAATTTTGAAGAAAGGCAGGGCGCGCTCTGCAGACTTTGAAATGAACCTGCTGAGGGCAGCCACACAACCAGCAAGTCTTCTTACGTCCTTGACGCGCTTCGGGGCTTCAATCTGCTCGATGGCTTTTATCTTGTCAGGATTGGCTTCAATCCCCCTCTGGGACACAAAGAACCCGAGAAGCTTGCCGGAGGGAACTCCGAAGACGCACTTCTCGGGGTTCAGCTTGAGTTGGATCTTGCGCACATTCTCAAAGGTTTCCTCTAAGTCCCGTATCAGGGTATCTTTGCTCTTGCTCTTGACCACTATATCATCCATGTAGGCTTCTATATTCCTGTGGATCTGTGGCTCAAAAGCAGTGTGCACCACCCTCGCAAATGTTGAGCCTGCATTCTTCAATCCAAAGGGCATGCGTATGAAGCAATATGTGCCGCATGGAGTAATGAATGCAGTCTTCTCTTCATCTTCCTTGGCCATGAATATCTGGTGGTAACCTGAGTATGCATCAAGGAATGAGAGCAACTCACATCCAGCTGTGGAGTCAACAATTTGGTCGATGCGCGGCAAGGGAAAGGGATCCTTGGGACAAGCTTTGTTCACGTCGGTGAAGTCTATACAAAGTCTCCACTTTCCATTAGCCTTTTGCACGACAACTGGATTGGCCAACCACGTGGGATGTATTACGCCTCTAACCAGGCATGCTGCTTCTAACTTCTTTATCTCTTCAGCTATGAACTCTTGGCGCTCCACGGCTTGCTTCCTGACCTTCTGCTTGACAGGCCGCGCGTGAGGACAAACAGCAAGCTTGTGCTCCATTACCTTCCTGGGAACGCCGGGGATGTCAGACGGTTGCCATGCAAACACGTCGACATTCGCCCGCAGGAAGGCAACGAGCGCGCTTTCCTATTTGTGGTCGAGTGTAGCACTGATGGTGAAGGTACCACCAGTGCCGTCCTCCTTGGCGGACACCTTCTTGGTTGCCGGTGGAGCTGCCATTCCTTTCTTGCACTTGCCGGTGGAGCTCGATGGCGCGTCCTCGACGGCAGCGCAGCACTCCGAGGAGGTGCGTTTGCCGGAGTGGGCTCCAGAGCTCTTACCGGACTTGGTCTTGCTCTTCCCCCCGGGAGCTTCAGCGGCAAGTGTATTGCTTTCTGCTGCGGCTGCTGCATCCCGGTAGATCTTGTCGGCGCAGATAAGCGCGTCCTTCTTGTCGCCAGGGACAGAGATGACGCTTATCGGCCCCGGCATCTTGAGCATATTGTATGCATAGTGGGAAGCTGCCATGAACTTGGCGAGGGCAGGACGGCCAAGTATCCCATTGTATGGTAATGGGATGTCAGCAACATCAAACGTGATCCTCTCCGTCCTGAAGTTGAGCTCCCCGCCAAAGGTCACTGGCAGCGTAATCTTCCCCTTCGGCTTGCTCCTTCCCGGGTTGATCCCTTGGAACGACCCGGTTTTCTCGAGCTCGCTATCGGGGATTTGTAGCTTCTTGATCACAGCTGAGGAGATCAAGTTCAGGCCGGCCCCGCCGTCAACCAACATCTTGGTGACCTTGAGGTTGCGGATAGTTGGTGAGACCAACATCGGCAAGCACCCGACCGCAGTTGTGCGGTCGGGGTGGTCCTCAAGGTCAAAGATGATGGGCGTGCCGGACCACTTCAGCAGCCTACGTGACTCGACGGGCGGCTCAGCTGCATTCATTTCTCGCACCCACTGCTTGAGCTGGCAGTGGGAAGTATGCAGAGAGGCACCTCCGTCGACACACAGAACTTCTGTGGCCTTCTAGAACTCCTGCTCGCTGTTGTCTCCTTCCATGTCATCATCATCGTCTTCATCCTCATCCTTGTCGCGGCCCCGGGGAGGTCTGTCACCTTGCCGCTGCTTGGCCTTGCCGCGGCGTCCTCCCCGGCCATTGAACGGCCGCTTCTTGCTGGGTTCTCCTCCGCCTCCTTGGGCCTTCTCCTTGTCACGTCGCTCGTATTCAGCCTTCTGCTGCTCTACGAGGTACTCCACTCTTTTGCAGTTCTGGAGATCATGGCCCTTGGTGCGGTGGATCTTGCAGTACTGCTTGTCGGAGCCGTCCTGCTTGTCGGCTGCCGCTACACGGGCGGGCTCCTTGCCGGAACCGCCAGCCTGTGCCTTCTTGGCGGGAGCCTCCTTGCCGGACTGCTCGACAACCAGCACCTCCTTGCTCTTCTTCTTTCTGTTATTCCGCCGCCGGTTTTTCCTTGCCGGGGCGGCATCCTCGCTGTAGCTTCCTCCTGCGCCAGTATCCTCTCCGGGGAGTCTCCTCCCCTCTTCAGCGCGCGCGCACTTGTCAGCCAGAGCGTAGAGCTCGCTGACATCCCGGATCTTGGTCATGGCCATCTCCTCCCTCATCCGGCGGTTACGCACGTTCTGGTGAAACGCGCTGATAACCGCGGCAGGGTGGACGTCGGGAATGTTGTGCTGGACGCGGCTGAATCTTTGGATGTATTTGCGCAGGGACTCTCCCTCCTTCTGGGCGAGGATGTGAAGATCGCTCTCCTGGCCGTGGGGTTTGTGGCCGCCCGTGAAGGCGCCAACAAATTGGTGGCACAAATCCGCCCATGAAGAGATGGAGTTCTCCGGCAAGTGCATAAGCCAAGACCGAACGTTTGGCTTAAGCACAAGCGGGAAATAGTTGGCTAGTATCTTCTCGTCGCGTCCCCCGGCAGCCTGCACCGCAATGGTGTAGATGCTGAGGAACTCCGAGGGGTGTGTCTTGCCGTCGTACTTCTCGGGTACGTCGGGCTTGAAATTCTTCATGCTGGGCCACTGGACTTGCCGCAGCTCACGGGTGAACGCAGGGCAACCTGTCGCGTACGGCAAGTCGCCTGGTTCATCGGGCGCGTGCGCGTCGACAGCGGTCCCAGCGCGCTGATCTAACTGTCTTCGGGCTTCTCGTCGACGCTCGATGCGAGTCCGAGCGTCCTCTTGCCGCCTGTCGTCTAAGACTTGGCGCTGATCGTGGCGAGCCCGCGGATCCGACGACGCCGTAGAGTCGTCGTCGACGTTGATCCGGCGGGGTGGCGATTTCTGCTTCCGCGGCGGGGAGTGCACGGTAGTTGCACCCCCGGCGGTCTTGTCTCCATCGGCCTTCGTCTGGTCGACTTGCCGTGGCCGCGACGTTGCCGGCTGCTGCGGCGTGTCGTTGTTGGCGAAGGCGATGAGGCTCTGGATCGTCGCCCTCCAGTCTTCGGCTTTATCTGCCGCTGGAGGGAAGTCGAGGAGCAGCTGTGCTCTTGCTAGAGCTTCTGCTGGAGAGGAGGGGAGCGGCGGCGAGCGGTGCGAGGAGCGAGATACGCTCGGACTTCTAACAGGGTTAGAAGGAGCAGTTTCTCGCCCTGGCGACCGCGCCTTGCTCGTACCCGCACGCTGGCCTTGAGCATCCCGCGATCCTCCGGCTTGGCCATGCCCCAGCAAGCGTATGGTACCTCCCGTACCACGCCGCTGCTGGTCATGCACCTCCTGGGAGGGACGTGGTGCGTGCACGGACACCGAGGCTTTGGAGTTCGCCCGGTCGTCCATCTTGTCCTTGGACTTGGTGGCGCTGTGAGTCTCCTCACCGGCGGTCACCCTTCCGCCGGCATCTACCCCACCAACCGTTGGTTCTGGTGGTGGCGGGATCGACGCAGACGGGCCTCCGACCTCCGAAGCCTTCTTCTTCGGAGGCATGTTGATGATGTCGATGAGGTTGATGAAGCTGGTGAAGTTGCTGAAGGTTGCGCCCGCGTGAGCGCCGGATCAGGTTCGCACAACCTCGACGTCCCCTACCTCGCGCGCCAAAGATGTCGGGGGAAACTGTCCGCCCACGAACACCTATGGGACCGGAGCCCCTTCTACGTTGCGGTAAGGGAGTGGAGGGAGCACGAAGAGCAGATCGAGGAGCACACGCGGGCAGTTTTACCCAGGTTCGGGCCGCGCGGACGCGTAAAACCCTACTCCTGCTTAGGTTGTATTGAGTTCTTGAGCTCGGGAGCTTGAAGATCTACAGTGCTGGCTACACCGAGCGAGAGAGTTGTCTAGGTTTCGAACCCCCTCTACGTTGTGCATGGGCCTCCTTTTATAGCTCAAAGGGGTCACCGACAGGTGTCAACGTAGAGGAGGGTAAAAGTGTAAATTTGGTGGTAGTTGCAATAGTGCATGAACAGTATATGAATAGTGGTCTTCACCTAACTTTGACAGTGGGGGACAAGGGCATTAAATGCCCGTCGCCGTCGCCCCCAAAAGCGTCCGTCCATGCTTCTCCGTTCGCCACGGCGGTAGCCTCGTCACCGTGGCTTGCCACCGTGTGCCCCAGGCTGCACAGCCGTCTACCACGTGCCCCTGGAAGGGCCCCAAGGCGACGCGTGGGCAGATGAGCTGGAGCGCGGGCACACAGCGTAGGTTTCCCCGGCAAGCACCTTGCCGGGGTCGTGATCTTGCCGGGCCCGGAAGCTTGTCGCTCTCCGGGTCCTGCCGGGGCGCATGATGCGCCGAGACATCTCTTGAGGTATGTGTTCCTTGGCCTTCCTGGCAAGCTCCTCTTGCTAGGGTCTTGTGCTAAAGTGATAACCTTGAGCCTGGTGCGGCCTTCCCGGCAAGCTCCTCTCGCCGGGGCCTTGATCTTCTGACTTGTATACTTTGTTCTTGAATGTCTTCATAGGGACCAGAACGGTTCTTGGCGAGCACGTGGTAAGCCCTGCCACGGGAAGCTGCTACTGCCCGTGCACAAGTTGGGGTACTAAGGTACCCCTATCTTAGTACACCGACACCCAATTTTATATTTTTTTTGTTTTTGTTGCTGTTAGGGAATAAATATTTCATCTAGCCTCTGATTATATGTGGTTTCATTTTTTTTTTAGTGTTTGTGCCAAGTAGAACCTTTGGGAAGACTTGTGTGAAGTTTATGTGATCTTGCTGTCAAAAACAGAATCGTTAGCGCTTGCTAAAGTGGTCGTCAGATTTTACTGGAGCATGCTATTTAGTTGATTCTTTTTGCAGATGATTAATAGACAACTTCCTCAAATTTACCAATTTAGTTTGAATTTTTTGGAGTTCCAGAAGTAGGCGAAACCTGCAGATTACTACAGACTATTCTGTTTTTGACAGATTCTGTTTTTCGTGTGTTGTTTGCTTATTTCAATGCATCTATGAGTAGTATTGGCAAGTATGAACCATAGAGAAGTTGGAATACAGTAGGTTTAACACCTATATAAACAAAGAATGAACTCATTGCAGTACCTTTGAGTAGCGGTTTGCTTTCTTATACTAACGGGGCTCACGAGAATTTTTGTCTAAGTTTTGTGTTGTGAAGTTTCCAAGTTTTGAGTATTGCTTTGATGGACTATTGAACAAAGAGTAGCAAGGGCCTAAGCTTGGGGATGCCCATGGCACCCCAAGTAAATTCAAGATAATCAAAAGCCTAAGCTTGGGGATGCCCCGGGAAGGCATCCCCTCTTTCGTCTTCATCCATCGGTAACTATACTTGGAGCTATATTTTTATTCACCACATGATATGTGTTTTGCTTGGAGCGTCTTGTATAATTAGAGTCTTTGCTTGTTAGTTTGTCACAATCATCCTTGCTGTACACACCTATTTGAGAGAGTTAAATATGGCCTGGGAATTGCTAGAACACTCTATGTGCTTCACTTATATCTTTTGAGTTGAATAGTTTTTGCTCTAGTGCTTCACTTATATATTTTAGAGCACGGTGGTGGTTATATTTTGTAGAGATTGTTGAACTCTCATGCTTCACTTATATCTATTTGAGAGTCTATTAAAACAGCATGGTAATGTGTTTAGGCTAAATAAACTAGTCTTCACATGATAGACATCCAATGTCAATGTAGTAAAAAAATTCACACTAAGTGCATTGAATATGATGAGATGTTGGATGCTTGATAATTGTTTTGAGATATGAGGATAGTAATATTAGAGTCATGCTAGTGGAGTTATTATGAAGTTGAGAAATACTTGTGTTAAGGTTAGTGATTCCCGTAGCATGCACGTATGGTGAACCGCTATGTAACGAAGTTAGAGCATGAGGTATTTGTAAAGTGTCAACCTTTGTGTGGAGGTCGGGGGCGCGCGATGGTTAACTCCTACCAACCTCCCCCCTAGGAGCATGCGTTTATTGCTTTGTTTTGATGGCTCGTAGATTTTTGCAATAAGTATATGAGTTCTTATGACTAATGTTGAGTCCATGGATTATACGTAATCTAACCCTTCCACCATTGCTAGCCTCTCTTGTACCGCACAACTTTTACCGATACCATAAACCCACTATATATCCTTCCTCAAAACAGCCATCATATTATTCCTCAAAATAGCCACCATACCTGCCTATCATGGCATTTCCATAGCCATTCCGAGATATATTGCCATGCAACTTTCCACCGTTCTGTTCATATGACACGCATCATATTGTCATATTGCCATGCATGATCATGTAGTTGACATCATATTTGTGGCAAAGCCACCATGCATAATTTTTCATACATGTCACTCTTGTTTCATTGCACATACCGGTACACCACCGGAGGCATTCATATAGAGTCATACTTTGTTGTAGTATCGAGTTGTAATGAAAGTGTGATGATCATCATTATTAGAGCATTGTCCCATGGGAGGAAAGGCTAAATCTATAAAGCCCCTCCGCAAAAAAAAAGAAAAAAAGGAAAGGCCAAAGAAAAAAAAAGGCCCAAAAAACGAAAAAAAGAAAGAAAAGAAAAAGGGGACAATTGCTACTATCTTTTTCCACACTTGTGCTTCAAAGTAGCACCATGTCCTTCATTGTAGAGAGTCTCATGCTTAGTCACTTTATATACTAGTGGGAATTTTTCATTATAGAACTTGGCTTGTATATTCCAACGATGGGCTTCCTCAAATGCCCTAGGTCTTCGTGAGCAAGCAAGTTGTATACACACCCACTAGTTTCTTTTGTTGAGCTTTCAATCATATTAAGCTCTAGTGCATCCGTTGCATGGCAATCCCTACTCACTCACATTATCTATTGATGGGCATCTCCATAGCTCGTTGATACGCCTAGTCGATGTGAGACTATCTCCCTCCTTTTTGTCTTCTCCACAACCACCTCTATTCCACCCATAGTGTTATGTCCATGGCTCACGCTCTTGTATTGCGTGAAAGTTGAAAGGTTTGAAAAGATAGAGTATGAAAACAAGTGCTTGGCTGAAATCGGGGTTGTGCATGATATGAATATTTTGTGTGAAGAAGAGGGAGCATAACCAGACTATATGATTTTGTAGGGATAACTTTCTTTAGCCATAGTATTTTGAGAAGACATGATTGCTTTGTTAGTATGCTTGAAGTATTATTATTTCTTATGTCAATATAGACTTTTATCTTGAATCTTTCAGATCTGAACATTCAAGCCACAATTAAGAGAATTACATTGAAAA
The DNA here is from genome assembly GCA_902687465.1 of Secale cereale. Classification (NCBI taxonomy): domain Eukaryota; kingdom Viridiplantae; phylum Streptophyta; class Magnoliopsida; order Poales; family Poaceae; genus Secale; species Secale cereale. The sequence continues at coordinate 664,631,407 of LR738711.1, forward strand.
ACTATATGGGTTAGCATTCCACATCAAAAATTATTTCTTTATCATTTACCTACTCGAGGACGAGCAGGAATTAAGCTTGGGGATGCTTGATACGTCTCCAACGTATCTATATTTTTTGATTGTTCCATGCTATTATTTATGAAGTCTTGGATGTTTAATGGGCTTTATCATGCACTTTTATATCATTTTTGGGACTAACCTACTAACCCAAAGGCCCTGTCCAGATTGCTGTTTTTTGCCTGTTTCAGGGTTTTGCAGAAAAAGAATATCAAACGGAGTCCAAACGAAATGAAACCTTCGCGAGAGATATTTTTGGAGAAAATCACGCATAGGGAACATGAGAACCACATCAGGGGAGCCTCGGGGTGTCCACGAGGGTGGGGGCCGCGCCCCCCTTCCCAGGGCGCGCCCCCTGCCTCGTGGGCCCCTCGAGCATCCCCCGGTGTCCTCCTTCCTCCTATATAAGTCTATGTACCCCAAAACCTTCGACAACAGATAGAAAACCCTAATTCCACCATTGTAACCTTCTGTTCTCGTGAGATCCCATCTTGGAGCCTGTTCCGGAGCTCCACCGGAGTGGGATCCATCACAGAGTTCTTCATCATCATCATCATCACCCTCACCATGAGTTGTGAGTAGTTTACCAGAGACCTTCGGGTTCATAGCTAGTATCTAGATGGCTTCTTCTCTCTCTCTGGATTTCAATACAAAGTTCTCCTCGGTCTTCGAGGATATCTATTCGATGTAATCTCTTTTTCTGGTGTGTTTGTCGAGATCCGATGAATTGTGAGTTTATGATCAAGATTATCTATGAGAAATATTTGGTTCTTCTCTGAACTTTTTATGTGTGCTCATAATATCCTTGCAAGTCTCTTCGAATTATTGGTTTGGTTTGGCCTACTAGATTTATAGTTCTTGCAATGGGAGAAGTGCTTGGGTTTGGGTTCAATCTTGCGGTGTCCTTTCCCAGTGACAGTAGGGGCAGCAAGGCACGTATTGTATTGTTGCCATCGGTGATAAAAAGATGGGGTTTATATCATATTGCTTGAGTTTATCCATCTACATCATGTCATCTTGCTTAAGGCGTTACTCTATTCTTATGAACTCAATACACTAGATGCATGCTGGATAGCGGTCGATGTGTGGATTAATAGTAGTAGATGCAGGCAGGAGTCGGTCTACTTGTCTCGGATGTGATGCCTATATACAATGATCATGCCTAGATAGTCTCATAATTGTTCGCTTTTCTATCAATTGCTCGACAGTAATTTGTTTACCCGCCTTAGAATATCACTATCATGAGAGAAGCCACTAGAGAACACTATGGTCCCCGGGTCTATTCTCAAAATATCAATCTACATCTACTTTACTTTTATTGCTTTTATTTGCTGTTCTTATAAACCAAAAATACCAAAATTATAAACTATCATCTCTATCAGATCTCACTTTCGTAAGTGACTGTAAAGGGATTGACAACCCTTATCGCGTTGGCTGCGAAGTTCTTATTTGTTTGTGCAGGTGCGAGGGACTCGCGCGTGGTCTCCTACTAGATTGATACCTTGGTTCTCAAAACCTGAGGGAAATACTTACGCTACTATGTTGCATCTCACTTTCCTCTTCGAGGGAATACAACGCAAACTCGAGAAGTAGCACGGGGAAACCACAAAGGCCTATGTACCTCGCATGGTGAACCTGGGGTACGCGCTGGAGGAGGACCCTAGGTCGTCTCCCAGGCCGAGATGGGATGACGGGACGCACGAGGTGGAGGCGCCCCGCGAATGGCTCAAAGGCTTCACCAACCCCTTCAGCGACGACGATGGCAGGGTACGGACAGTAACTCGGGGGCACGCGTATACTAACCATGGGCTGCAGGAGAACCAACCTGCGACGACAGCCGGGGGCCCCAAAGCGGCAGCTCCGTTCTCGGCGAGAGTAGCACATCGGGGGCTACGTGGGGACCGCCAGGAACCAGAGCCTTCCTCGCGCCCCATGGGGCAAGGTACAACACAGAGGTAGGTCCTCTGCCGAGGAAGGCGCCGGAGGGCCCTACCCCCTCGGCAGAGGGCCCGTGGTCGCCCAGGGCGCCGCTAGCTTCCTCCTTGCCCCTTGGTCTCGTCCTGGTTTCCGGAGGCCCCAACGGTGGTCGAGAGCGGCATAGGACGGGGCCCTCGCCTGGCGATATGAAGCAAGGCTCGCACCTGTGAAGGTCTCCGCCGGTGACACTCTCATGTAATAATGAGTGGGGTTGTACGCGCCCTAGAGTCTCCGGAGAGCCGCCCTCGGGCCTCGGGGGCTCTCGCCCACGTCCTAGTTGAAGCACCATGCTTCGCGTTGGCCGTCAACACTGTCCCCCAATGACTATGCGCACAGCCAGTGAATGCACTTAGCTCCGCGCTAGTATAAGACAAGAAGACTAGCTAGGTGCCGGACGCGGCCATTTGCTTTCCCCTTTCCTGTAACTCGATTCACCGCGCCTTTTTTCAGTTGAACTTGGAATCTCTTTTTTGCCAAACTTTGGGGGGATCCTCTCGTGTTCGTGTTGGTTGATACGTCTCCAACATATCTATAATTTTTTATTGTTCCATGCTATTATATTATCTGTTTTGGATGTTTAATGGGCTTTAATATACACTTTTATATGATTTTTGGGTCTAACCTATTAACCCAGAGCCTAGTGCTAGTTTCTGTTATTTCCTTGTTTTTTGAGTATCGCGGAAAAGGAATACCAAACGGAGTCCAATTGACCTGAAACTCCACGGAGATTGTTTTTGGACCAGAAGAAGCCCACGGAGTACCGGAGATGGACCAGAAGAGTCCCGAGGCCACCACGAGGGTGGGGGTGCGCCCCCTATCTTGTGGCCGCCTCGGGGAGCCCCTGACTGGTTCCCGAGTCCAACACCTCTTATATATACCCAAACTTCCAGAACATACCCTAGATCGGGAGTTCCACCGCCGCTAGCCTCTATAGCCACCGAAAACCAATCTAGACCCGTTCCGGCACCCTGTCGGAGGGGGGAATCTCTCTCCAGTGGCCATCTTCATCATCCCGGCACTCTCCATGACGAGGGGGGAGTAGTTCACCCTCGGGGCTGAGGGTATGTACCAGTAGCTATGTGTTTGATCTCTCTCTCTCTCTCTCTCTCTCTCTCTCTCTCTCTCTCTCTCTCTCGTGTTCTTGAGATGGCACGATCTTGATGTATCGCGAGCTTTGCTATTATATTGGATCTTGTGATGCTTCTCCCCCTCTATCTTCTTGTAATGGATTGAGTTTTCCCTTTGGATTTATCTTATCGGATTGAGTCTTTAAGGATTTGAGAACACTTGATGTATATCTTGCGTGGGATACCCGTGGTGACAATGGGGTATTCTATTGATTCAATTGATGTATGTTTTGGTGATCAACTTGCGGGTTCCGTGACCTTGGGAATCTATGCATAGGGGTTGGCACACGTTTTCGTCTTGACTCTCCGGTAGAAACTTTGGGGCACTCTTTGAAGTTCTTTGTGTTGGCTGAATAGATGAATCTGAGATTTTGTAATGCATATCGTATAATCATGCCCACGGATACTTGAGGTGACAATGGAGTATCTAGGGGACATTAGGGTTTTTGTTGATGTGTGTCTTAAGGTGTTATTCTAGTAAGAACTCCAGGATAGATCGAACGGAAAGAATAGCTTCATGTTATTTTACTACGGACTCTTGAATAGATCGATCAGAAAGAATAACTTTGAGGTGTTTTCATACCATACAACAATCTCTTCATTTGTTCTCCGCTATTAGTGACTTTGGAGTGACTCTTTGTTCCATGTTGAGGGATAGTTATATGATTAAGTTATGTTATTATTGTTGATAGAACTTAGACTAGTGAAAGTATGAACCCTAGGCCTTGTTTTAAAGCATTGCAATGCCGTTTGTGCTCACTTTTATCATTAGTTACCTTGCTTTTTTATATTTTCATATTACAAAAATATATATCTGCCATCCATATTGCACTTGTATCACCATCTCTTCGCCGAACTAGTGCACCTATACAATTTACCATTGTATTGGGTGTGTTGGGGACACAAGAGACTCTTTGGTATTTGGTTGCAGGGTTGTTTGAGAGAGAGCATCTTCATCCTATGCCTCCCACGGATTGATAAACCTTAGGTCACCCACTTGAGGGAAATTTGCTACTCTCCGACAAACCTCTGCATTTGGAGGCCCAACAATGTCTACAAGAAGAAGGTTGCGTAGTAGACATCAAGCTAATTTTTGGGGCCGTTGCTCGGGAGGTGAGTGCTTGATGGTATATCTTTAGATCTTGCAATCGAATCTTTTAGTTTCTTATTTTATCACTAGTTTAGTTTATAAAAAAGTACAAAAAATGGAATTGAGGTTTCCTCATATGGTTCATCATTTTAATATCTTTCGTGAAAATGATGGAAAGGAAAATTGTGCCCAAGTACTAGAAGAAGAATGCATTAAAATGATTGGAACTAAATCTTTGAATGATGAGCATGATTGCAATGTTGTTAGTACGAACTCTTTGAATATCCATAGTACTAATGATGATTGCACTAGTCATGATGAAAATATCTCATATAAGTATGTCAATTTTTGTGGAGTGCATAGAGTTTGCAAGTACACACCAAATAGGGAAGATTGATTCTGCAAGAGGCATAAGTATTTAGAAACTAAATGGTTGCAAGAAAGGCTAGATGTTTGTGCTGAAAGTTTAAATTTTCTTAGCCATCCTTGTGAACTTTGCAACGAACGTGGTCATTTAAATATCCAATGCAAATTGTTTCATGATCGAATCGTGTCCAAAAATTGTGATGACTTGATTTCCCTTGCACATCATAATGAATTTAGTTTGCTTTGGGTTATGAAGAAATGAAACGTATAACTAAGAATATTCTAGAATTTGCCCTTGAGAGAGTTCTTGATTTTGATCTAGATGAAATATTTATGTATTGTGCGGTGAATTGCATTGAAATCCTTATATTGCCAATTACATAAAGACAAGAAAACAAATAGAAGATGAAGAGAATACTAATGAAAGGGAAGAGGTTTCCCCGTATCCTCCTATTCTTTCTTATGATGAATCAGGTAACGAGGAGGAGCCTTCTATTCAACCAATCTCATTAATAAGGAGCTCCAAAAAGAGGATTAAACCCACACATGATGCGAAGAAGAAAAAGAAAAGATGGAGAAGCAAAGGTAAAAAAGTATCCCTTCCAAATGATGTTGCTCCTATTACTCATTGTGATGATGATAATTGCTATACTATTGGTGCTATCCATACTATTAATGATGAGAGTGATTATGCTTATGATATGAAAAAGCCCAAGCTTGGGGATGCTATGTTTGATGAGAATGACATCTTTGAGAACTTATTTGCTGCAATTAATGTTTGTCCCAAGCTTGGGGATGCTACGTTTGATGAAGATGATATTTTTAGCCTCCCAAACTTTGATATGCAAATTTATCATGATGATAGCATTCATCCTATTTATGATGATTATTGTGATGACAATTATGCTATAAAAAGTAGTGATGATTATATTTATAAAACTTGTCACAATTATGATTACCCTTTTTCTGAACATTACTCTTTTAGTGTGGAAACAATCTATAGTATTCAAGTTTATTATGATACTCCCACTATTCCGAATGAGAAGAATTTTGCTTATGTGGAGAATAATAAAATTTATATGCTTTGGGATCATGAAAAGATTGCTTTATGTGATGTTTATATTGTTGAATTCATTCATGATGCTACTGAAAATTATTATGAGAGAGGAACATATGTTTCTACTTATTGCAATAATATCAAGTTTCCTCTCTATATGTTGAAAGTTTTGAAGCTATGCTTGTTTTCCCTTCCTATGCTAGTTGATTCTCATTCCCATAAGTTGTTTGCTCACAAAATACCTATGCATAGGGAGTGTGTTAGACTTAAATGTGCTAGTTATATTCTTCATGATGCTCTCTTTATGTTTCAATTATCATCTTTTATGCGAGCATCATTGAAATCATCATGCCTAGCTAAAAGGCATTAAAGAAAAGCGCTTGTTGGGAGACAACTCAATATTTAGCCCTACTGTTTGTGTGTGTTCACATGATTAAGATACTGTAGTAATCATGTTTTATAGCTTTTGTTTCAATAAAGTGCCAAGTAGAACCTTTGGGAAGACTTGGGTGAATGTTAATGTGATCTTGCTGTAAAAAACAGAAACTTTGCGCTCACGAGATTAGCTGTCATTTTTTACTGGAGAGTGCTTTTAAGTTGATTCTTTTTGCAGAAGATTAATAGACAAATTACTCATGTCCAACAATTTATTTCAGAATTTTTGGAGTTACAGAAGTATTCGAAAGTTACAGATTGCTACAGACTGTTATGTTTTTGATAGATTCTGCTTTTCGTGTGTTGTTTGCTTATTTTGATGAATCTATGAGTAGTATCGGAGGGTATGAACCATAGATAAGGTGGAATACAGTATATATTACACCAATATGAATTTAGAATGAGTTCACAACAGTACCTAAGTGGTGGTTTTATTTTATTATACTAACTGAGCTTACGAGTTTTCTGTTGAGTTTTGTGTTGTGAAATTTTCAAGTTTTGGGTAAAGCTTCGATGGACAATGGAATAAGGAGTGGCAAGAGCCTAAGCTTGGGGATTCCCAAGGCAGCTCAAGATAATATTCAAGGACAACCAAAAGCCTAAGCTTGGGGATGCCCCGGGAAGGTATCCCCTATTTCATCTTCGTTCATCGGTAACTTTACTTGAGGCTATATTTTTATTCACCACATGATATGTGTTTTGCTTGGAGCGTCAATTTGTTTTTTTTTCCTTGCTGTTTGAATAATATCCCAAGATCTGAAATTATTAAATGTTAGAGAGTCTTCACATAGTTACATAATTATTCAACTACTCATTGATCTTCACTTATATCTTTTGGAGTAGTTTGTCGTTTGCTCTAGTGCTTCACTTATATCTTTTTAGAGCACGGCGGTGGTTTTATTTTGAAGAAATAGATGAACTATCATGCTTCACTTATATTATTTTGAGAGTCTTTTAGAACATCATGGTAATTTGCTTAGGTTATGAATTTAGTCCTAATATGATGGGCATCCAAGATGGGTATAATAAAAACTTTCATATAAAGTGCATTGAATACTATGAGAAGTTTGATACTTGAAGATCGTTTTGAGATATGAGGATGGTGATATTAGAGTCATGCTAGTAGAGTAATTGTGAATTTGAGAAATACTTGTGTTGAGGTTTGCAAGTCCCGTAGCATGCACGTACGGTAACCGTTGTGCAACAAATTTGAAGCATGAGGTATTTCTTTGATTGTCTTCCTTTGTGTGGAGGTCGGGATCGCGCGATGGTTAACTCCTACCAACCCTTCCCCTAGGAGCATGCGTGTAGTGCTTGGTTCTGATGACTTGTAGATTTTTGCAATAAGTATGTGAGTTCCTTATGACTAATGTTGAGTCCATGGGTTATACGCAATCTCACCCTTCCACCATTGCTAGCCTCTCTAGTACTGCTCAACTTTCGCCGGTACCATACACCCACCTTATACCTTCCTCAAAACAGCCACCATACCTACCTATTATGGCATTTCCATAGCCATTCCGAGATATATTGCCATGCAACTTTCCACTGTTCCGTTTATTATGACACGCTTCATCATTGTCATATTGCCATGCATGATCATGTAGTTGACATCGTATTCGTGGCAAGGCCACCATGCATAATTTTTCATACATGTCACTCTTGATTCATTGCACATCCCGGTACACTGCCGGAGGCACTCATATAGAGTCATATTTTGTTCTAGTATCGAGTTGTAATCTTTGAGTTGTAAATAAATAGGAGTGGGATGATCATCATCATTAGAGCATTATCCCGAAAAAAAGGAAAGGCCAAATTAAAAAAAGGCCAACAAAAGGGGAGAAAGGCCAAATAAAAAAAGGAAGGCCCAAAAAAGAGAAAAAGAAAAGAAAAAAGGGGGACAATGCTACTATCTTTTTCCACACTTGTGCTTCAAAGTAGCACCATGATCTTCATGATAGAGAGTCTCTTGTTTAGTCATTTTCATATACTAGTGGGAATTTTCATTTTAAAACTTGGCTTGTATATTCCCACTACGGGAAACAGCTAATTTGCCATCTGGGGACGTTATTGCCGTCAACTTTTTGACGAGCAAGACGGCAAAGAAAGGGTTTGCCGTCATCAGGAGACGGCAAAGAAAAACTAACGGTGAAATAAACTTTGCCGTCTGCAAAAAAACACAGACGGCAAAGAGCTCATTTTGCCGTCTCGCAAAAAATACACAGACGGCAAAGATTCTTTGCCGTCTATGTTTGTTTTGGCAGACGACAAAAATTCTTTGTCGTCTGTGTTTTTTCTGGCAGACAGCAAAATTAGCTCTTTGCCGTCTGTGTTTGTTTTGCACACGGCAAAGAGAAAGCACATCACGCGGATAGATCACCTGGATCGATGACATGGCATCATCCTAGACACGCATCCCACCCGTCATCAACACCGACACATGCCCCCACCCACCCATTTACCCACGATGCAAGCGCCCCCGTGAACGTACCTGCCCCCACCCACGACTCCCATCTCTCCCTTATCCCTTCACGAACCCTCTCTCGTACGCATCTCTCTCTCACGAACTGGTGCTCCCGATCCAAACCACCACGGCGCGAGTGCATCGACCTCGGTCCGGCCATCTCGCCGCCAATTCGCCCCTGCCTCCTCCCGCTTCGGCCCCAGCGTCGCCGCAAGCCTACTCGCCACGGCGCCCCCGCGCGCAGTCGTCTGCACCCCCGCGGCCGGCCTCTGTGCCGCCGGTCCCTTCGCCTCACACCCCCGCGCCGCCGCAGGCCCCTTCCTCTGTGCCCCCGCGGCCGGCCTCTGCGCCGCCGGCCCCTTCACCTCTGCGCCACCGACGCCTTCGCCTCGCGCCCCGGCGCCGCCGCGGGCCTCCTCAACGCTGATGGCCCCTTCGTCTGCGCCCCCGCAGCCGGCCTCTGCGCCCGTGGCCCCTTCGCCCATGGAGCCGTCGAGTCCGGCACCGGCCCCGTCGTCCCCGCAGGCCTCCGTCGTCCCCACCCCCGCTCTGGCAGGCCTTGGCTGGCCCCTGCCCCGTCCACCGTTGATCCTGTGCATGAAGCTCGACGCCGCCCTGTGATCTGGACGCGCCGCAAAAAGCTTGCCTCCGCCTGAGTAGGGGGCCGTCGCGGGATCCTCCACCTCCTCCCCGCAGATGCCTAAAGGGAGGCAACTCATCTTCTTCAGGGAGTCTATGGTGTGCAGAAGATGGCGTGCAGAAGATGTCAAAGACCCGATTGCTTTTCTTATCTATTTGTTGGGTCTTCTTTGTAAAAGATAGGGACCAGTGTGTTATTTGCAGTTAGTCCTGGGTCCGTTTATAAAATTATGTGTACTTCATGTTTGATATTAATGCAGCATCGGGGTCCTTCACTGTTAAAAAAACGGTGTGAACTACTTTTTGTCTACGCCATCGAGAACATCTACCACCTCTGCACCTCGACTGGTGGTTTTTTTAAATAAAATAATTGTCTTTGCCGTCTTGGATGTATGAGGCAGGCGGCAAATACAGAGTATGGCTGACGGCAAAGTTGTTTTTCTTTGTGGTACGCTATTATTTCGAATGACGACAAAGATGGAGTTCTGCCGTCTGCCCTACTAAATGCTGACGGCAAATAACTCTTTGCCGACTTTGAATTTGCCGTCTGCCTTTGCCGTCAGCTGCTGACGGCAAAATCTTTGCCGTCTGTTTTCAGGTCTTTGCCGTCTATAATCCACAGACGGCAAATTACCTGATTCCTGTAGTGTCCAACGATGGGCTTCCTCAAATGCCCTAGGTCTTCGTGAGCAAGCAAGTTGGATGCACACCCACTTAGTTTCTTTTGTTGAGCTTTCATACATTTATAGCTCTAGTGCATCCGTTACATGGCAATCCCTACTCACTCACATTGATATCTATTGATGGGCATCTCCATAGCCCATTAATACGCCTAGTTGATGTGATACCATCTTCCTCCTTTTTGTCTTCTCCACAACCACCACTCTATTCCACCTATAGTGATATATCCATGGCTCACGCTCATGTATTGCGTGAAAGTTGAAAATTTTGAAAAAATTGAAGTATGAAACAAGTGCTTGGCTAAAACCGGGGTTGTGCATGATTTGGGTATTTTGTGTGATGAAGATGGAGCATAACCAAACTATATGATTTTGTAGGGATGAACTTTCTTCCGCCATGTTATTTTGAGAAGACATAATTGCTTTGTTAGTATGCTTGAAGTATTATTATTCTTATGTCAATATTATACTTTTGTCTTGAATCTTATGGATCTGAACATTCATGCCACAATAAATAAAATTACATTGATAATTATGTTAGGTAGCATTCCACATCAAAAATTCTGTTTTTATCATTTACCTACTCGAGGACGAGCAGGAATTAAGCTTGGGGATGCTTGATACATCTCCAACATATCTATAATTTTTTATTGTTACATGCTATTATATTATCTGTTTTGGATGTTTAATGGGCTTTAATAGACACTTTTATATGATTTTTGGGACTAACCTATCAACCCAGAGCCTAGTGCTAGTTTCTCATTTTCCTTGTTTTTGAGTATCATAGAAAAGGAATACCAAACGGAGTCCAATTGACCTGAAACTCCACGGAGATTGTTTTGGACCAGAAGAAGCCCACGGAGTACCGGAGATGGACCAAAAGAGTCTCGAGGCCACCACGAGGGTGGGGGCGCGCCCTACCCCCCTGGGTGCGCCCCCCTATCACGTGGCCGCCTCGGGGACCCCCTTGACTTGTTCCTGAGTCCAATACCTCTTATATATAGCCAAACTTCCAAAACATAACCTAGATCGGGAATTCCGCCGCCACAAGCCTCTGCAGCCACCAAAAACCAATCTAGACCTGTTCCGACACCCTGCCGGAGGAAGGAATCTCTCTCCGGTGGCCATCTTCATCATCCCGATGCTCTCCATGACGAGGGGGGAGTAGTTCACCCTCGGGGCTGAGGCTATGTACCAGTAGCTATGTGTTTGATCTCTCTCTCTCTCTCTCTCTCTCTCTCTCTCGTGTTCTTGAGATGGCACGATCTTGATGTATCGCGAGCTTTGCTATTATAGTTGGATCTTATGATGCTTCTCCCCCTCTATCTTCTTGTAATGGATTGATTTTTCCCTTTAGAGTTATCTTATAGAATTGAGTCTTTAAGGATTTGAGAACACTTGATGTATGTCTTGCATGGGATACCCATGGTGACAATGGGGTATTCTATTGATTCACTTGATGCATGTTTTGGTGATCAACTTGCGGGTTCCGCGACCTTGGGAATCTAAGCATAGGGGTTGGCACACGTTTTCGTCTTGACTCTCCGATAGAAACTTTGGGGCACTCTTTGAAGTTCTTTGTGTTGGTTGAATAGATGAATCTGAGATTGTGTGATGCATATCGTATAATCATGCCCATGGATACTTGAGGTGAAAATGGAGTATCCAGGTGACATTAGGGTTTTGGTTGATGTGTGTCTTAAGGTGTTATTCTAGTACGAACTCTAGGATAGATCAAACGGAAAGAATAGCTTCATGTTATTTTACTACGGACTCTTGAATAGATCGATCATAAAGAATAACTTTGAGGTGGTTTGGTACCCTACAATAATCTCTTCGTTTGTTCTCCGCTATTAGTGACTTTGGAGTGACTCTTTGTTGCATGTTGAGGGATAGTTATATGATCCATTTATGTTATTATTGTTGAGAGAACTTGCACTAGTGAAAGTATGAACCCTAGGCCTTGTTTCAAAGCATTGCAATACCGTTTGTGCTCACTTTTATCATTAGTTACCTTGTTGTTTTTATATTTGCATATTACAAAAACCTATATCTACCATCCATATTGCACTTGTATCACCATCTCTTCGCCGAACTAGTGCACCTATACAATTTACCATTGTATTGGGTGTGTTGGGGACACAAGAGACTCTTTGTTATTTCATCACAGGGTTGTTTGAGAGAGACCATCTTCATCCTACGCCTCCCACGGATTGATAAACCTTAGGTCATCCACTTGAGGGAAATTTGCTATTGTCCTACAAACCACTGTACTTGGAGGCCCAACAACGTCTACAAGAAGAAGGTTGTGTAGTAGACATCATTGGTTTCTTGCATTTTGGTTACGTGGTTTACTTCTTATCAAGGCTAGTGTCCGCTACCCTTCCCTTGGCGAGCATATCGCAAGCGGAACTGGGTGTGGTGCAAGCAAGACATCCTTGCACAGCGAGCCCACCGGTGGCAATCATCCTAGGGTCAGGAGTGCCATTCTCACGGTGTTGCCAGACATGCACCTTACCTTGACCTGGCGTTCGCTCCTCGCGAGGCTCCCTCAGGCGAACCAACCAGCTCCTCAGGAGACCCAAGGGCTCACGGGCCACCGAGAGGCCCCCCTCGGGAGGAAGGTGCACCAGCCGCCTCAGGACGCACTCAAGCCTGTCGGGATCAAGACAAATCTTGGCCGCAACCCAGCTCAGGAACTCACGGGCCCAGAAGGCAAGTTCCCAGATCTAGCCTAAGGGAAGAATATTAATTTACATATGGAAAAGGGGGGAGGGTGGCACCCCCCCCCCTCCAAAATACTCTCACACCCTGCGGGGCCATGTCCAAGTCCTTGTACACAGGTTCCAGCGGATGAACGCAGGCTCGACTGGACGTACAGGTCACAACGGCGCCCTAGTCGCTCTCGTACGCGCTGCTAGCCCTATCGCTGGTGTCTCCTTCACCGTCGTCAACCACGTCGTCTTCATCCACTGCGACCACCACCTCATCGTCTTCAGTGGCAAACGCTCTCACCAAGGCATCCACATGGTCATCCACCCAGTGCGCCAGATTCTCCCAAACAGCCATGGGCACGGGGGCTATGAGTGTGTCGAAATCAAAGTGGGGGTTGAGGTTTTGAAGATGGCTGAAGATGCGCGAGAACGCGCGCCCGAGAAGGCCCCAGCTCTTCTCCTTGATGATCTTGAAAGCCCTCATGACCCGGCTCTCCAAGCGTGTCATGACTTCGGTGAAAAAGCTTAGGTGGCCAGCATAATCCTCCACGTCGGGGTGTGGGACGCTCTCCTTGCAGATGGCCCCCAGTGCCCGGTTAGCCTTCACTTGGAGGGCCTGGAACATGGGGGCATGCTCGTTCTGCAACAACTGTGGGCGACAAGCCTCGTGTGTGTTCTGCTGCGCAAGAGCCGCGGCTTCACCAACTTGCCGCTAGAGCAAGGCCAGGTCGGCCTGCGTAGAGACCATCTTGACCTGAGCGGAAGATCGGGCCGTTGTGGCGGCCCTCTCGCGCTTCTCTGCCTCATCTAGTTTTGTACTGAGGGTAACAGTTCTCCTATCAGCTTCTTCTTGCAGGATCTCCAACTTCAAGCCATACTCCTTGGCAAGATCTGCGGTGGCCTTCGCCACCCTCTGATCGATCTCCTCATGAACCCTGGCCTCACGAGCGGAGACAGCATCCTCGGCCCGGGTCACATGGCGCTCCCTCGTCTCCAGCTGCTCCTGCTCAAGGCTACGCTCCAAGGCGTCAAGCATCATGGCATCCTCGCGCTTCTGGATCTCCATCTCGTCGGAAGGTGCCCCCCTCATTGACGCCAAGGCTGCCCTGCGCACTTCGACCTATTGCTCGAGGGAGTCGTTCAGGACTTGAAGCTTTCGGTGATGCTCCTCGGCAACCTCGCGGCGTTGTTCCTCCTGCCTAGCTTCCTCCAGAGCCTGGGCACTGGCTTCACATGAAGCCGCGAGGGACGCTTCGGCCTTCGCACTGGCACACTCGTACTCGAGGCGATCGAAGATGATGGCCACCTTCAACCGCCGCCAGCTGGAGCTCCTCTGCCTCTAGGCGGGCATCTATGTCAATGAGCTCCTCCCCGAGTTTGCTCAACGCACCCATCGCATCCCGGAGAAGCTCGTGGCGGACGGCGCCACGCCGGCGCGTGAATTCAAACGCGCGGCCGGGCATGTCCTCCGCGTCGTGGATCACCGGATAAGCTTGGGATGGCCCACCTTCCTCCAGCGTGGAGCTGGAAGCTGGCGCCTTACCCACCGCCGCCCGGGCCTTAACGGGGGTGATACAAGACAACGCCAGGCGGCTCGAAGATGAAGCGGAGGCCAGGGTCGCCCAGCAGCGGGGGACGATCAATGGAGGGGCTCTCGGCACGCCTCCAATGCTCCAGGAGAGGCCGCGGAGGAGGGATGGCAGGAGTATGAAGTCCAGGCCTCGGGGCGGCGTGTTCGCCTTTCCCGCGAACCCTGCGCCCTGAACGGCGCCCTGGAGGGGTGCGCTCAAGGCCAACAAGGAGCCCTGAGAAAGCGGGGGTGGCTTCTCAGGGGATACCGCCGCACCAGTTGATGGAAACCTGAAGAATCGGGGTCAGAAAGGAACACGACGCCCATAAAACACGCAGATAAGATACTTACCTGTCCTTGGCTATGTATTTCCTCTGTTTCAGCGGGCGATAGGCGACATCGTCGCAGCTCAGGAGCGCCTTCCTCTTGCGGAGAAACCCAGAGTCCAAGCGGAGCTGGCTGAAGCCCTGGGCTCGACCACCATTGTCTTGGGCTGCATCCGGGGCTCCCGAGAAGGCGACCTTGGGAGCCTCGGCATGCAGCGGCTCACCAGGCGCGACCTCGGGATAGCTCGCCCGAGCCCCAGGAGCAGGCGCCTCGGGGGCTGCAGCGCGCACCACTTCTTCACCAACCGCCCCGTTGGCGTCCGACGATGCCTGCCTCCCTGCATCCTCTTCTGGGTTAGATGCAGAGGAGACCGCATGTGAGAAGGCCAAGGGGAGAGGGCTCTCACGGGGCCCCCCAAGACCAGCTGGACGTAGCCCCCGTGCGTCAAAGAGAGGCATCTGCCGCATGAACTCGGTTGTGTTGGAGAAGCAGTACAAGAGACAACCCTCCTCCGGCAGATTGGCCGGCGCCGGGTCGCCCGTCAGGAGCTCGAACACCATCCACCGCACTTCAGGGGGAGCGCGGACGCATGGAGCCTGATGGGATAAGCGCAGCCGTAGAAGGCCCACAATGGACGGGAGTGACGCTGGAGCGGAGCGATGCGACACTTGATGAACTCCTTCACCACCATTGGTGCCGTCATCCCGAGGTCCCTCAGCCTGGCTAGCCGGCGCCAGACATGGGTGAGCCACGGGTCATCAAGCCTCGCGTGCCCCCAGCCGGGGCTTGGAACAACCGGAGCCCGGGGAAGCAGAAGTAGAGGATTGCGCACGCGAGCATCGACAAACACCCACCGCTTCCGAAATCCATCCGCGACCGGCAAAAGGTCGAAGTTGATCCCCGAGCCGGACGTCGCAGCTATGGCGTGGAAGATCACGCAACCCGAGCACTGGCGAGCGTCTGCCAGATGCAGCGAGAAGAAGTGACGATACAAGGCCACGGAAGGGGCAATGTCTACCATGGCCTCGCATACAAATGCGAAGATAACAAGGAGGACAATGAATTGGGGATCCAGGTGGAGCGCATTAACCTGGTAGTGCGAGAGCACGGCGTTGAAGAAGTCAGAGAAGGGAGGAATCAGGCCGGCCCAAAGGGCGTGAAGATGGATAGGGATTTCGGGGCCGCCCTGTCGATCGCAAAGCGAAAAGCCGGCCAAGCAACGGTCGCCCCTCATACGTTGAAGTCGGAGGCGAGAGCGGGGCGGACCTTGCTCCGCCCCTCCTGATTGACCACCACTGACCTCTCAAGGGCGAGCCCGGAGACTTGAGGCGCATGGGTCGAGGCGCATGTTTTCCTCTTCCCCTTCTTCTTTTGACGCGGTGCCATGGCGGCGGCGAGGATTGGCGCTGGGTCAAGCTAGGGGAGGAGGCTGCTGATCTTTGGAAGACGGAGAAGTGGTGGGAGTGCACTGCCAGCAAGATAAGAGGGGCTATGCGAATGGCAGCGGCAACCAGGTCAGGCAAATTTCAAGGCGGCATGGGGAAGTGGGACGCCCACGTCCAATCAAGTCACCACGCGTTGACCGAGGCCGCAGGTGTTTGGGGCCTGCGGCGCTTCGCCCTTGTCCTTTTGGCTTCGCCTCGAAGCCAAGTCTGTACGCGCATTGGGCCTGGGGGCTACTGTCGGCGTCCTGGGAACGGGGGTACCCAGACTTGCCTGCCTGCGGCCCATGACGTGGCTCCATCAGCGGCCTGGTGCGACCCAACTTCAGCAACTGCAGCTCAAGACCCTTGCGAGGGGCCAAGCCTCACGAGGCGGGCGACATCAAGACCTCCCTAGGGGTAGTCTCTCTAGGCTGGCTCCCGAGGAGCAGAGATATCTATGCAAGGAGCACCTCGCGAGGTTCACGTGACATGAGCCATGACGACCAAGGCGAGGCAATGGCCAGCGGGTGTAGTGTGCTAGTTTCCTCTTTGGTGCTAAGAGGGCAAGCGCAGGCGCGGAGTCCCGAGGGATCAGGCAAAGGTTTCCTTATTGGTGCAACAAGACCAAAGACCATCAAGGCTACAGAACGGAGGTCATCGTGGAGCCCGGCGCGGCAACACCACCAGAGCCTTTGGCAGGCGAAGACTACTTTTGTCAGGATAACTTGTACTAGTTGTTCCCCTTCAAATTTGGCCGTTGTGGGATCCCTTCCCGCCGATATTTGGGAAGAGGACCAAGGCCACTATAAACAGGACCTAGCCACCACCGTAGAGGAGGATCGGATACATTCAGCACTACTCACACCACAAGCTCATCGGAGCCCAAGAACACCTCTCCTCCGAAGGCTGTTCATCCCTTGTACTAGTTCATCCTCAGCCATACAAAGGCAATCCACCACACACATTGGAGTAGGATATTACACCACAGGGTGGCCCGAACCAGTATAATTCTCTATGTCCCTTGTTCTTTGAGCACAACGAGCTAGGCCGCAGAATCGTAGGGTGAGCGCGCTGGGGAGGGAGTGTTCATCGTGCGCACCCTTGAGTTCGAACCTCTCAAGGGTTTGCAGAACCCGTAATCCGACAGGCTAACTTCTAAATCTCTGACTTTTCTTTGAACATAGTTTCTCCCCGGTTGCTCTGTCTGTTGGGGAACGTAGCAGAATTCAGAAAATTTCTATGCTTCACCAAGATCAATCTAAGGAGTTCATCTAGCAACAAGCATAAAGGAGTGCATCTACATACCCTTTGTAGATCACGAGCGGAAGCGTTCAAGGGAACGTGGATGATGGAGTCGTACTCGTCGTGATCCTCGTCACCGATGATCCCAGCGCCGAACGGACGGCACATCCACGTTCAACACACGTACGGTACAGCGACATCTCCTCCTTCTTGATCCAGCAAGGGGGGAGGAGAGGTTGATGGAGATCCAGCAGCACGACGGCGTGGTGGTGGATGCAACGGGAAAAGCTGCAGGGCTTCGCCGAGACACTGCGGGAGGAGTAGGACATGTAACGGGGGGAGAGGCGCCAGGGGCTGAGGTGCGGCTGCCCTCTCTCCCCCCACTATATATAGGGGCCAGGGGGGCGCCGGCCCTAGGAGATCCAATCTCCTAGGAGGGCGGCGGCCATGGGGGTGGCTTGCCCCCCAAGCCTAAGGGTGGCGCCCCCACCCCTAGGGTTTCAACCCTAGGCGCATGGGGGGACGCCCATGGGGGGTGCGCCAGCCCACTAGGGGTTGGTCCCCCTCCCTCTACGGCCCACGGCGCCCTCCGGGATGGGTGGCCCCACCCGGTGGACCCCCGGGACCCTTTCAGTGGTCCCGGTACACTACCGGTGAACCCCGGAACTCTCTCGATGGCCGAAACTGGACTTCCTATATATCATTCTTTACCTCCGGACCATTCCGGAACTCCTCGTGACGTCCGGGATCTCATCCGGGACTCCGAACAAAATTCGGGTTTCCGTGTGCATATATCTCTATAACCCTAGCGTCACCTAACCTTAAGTGTGTTGACCGTACGGGTTCGGGAGACGCGCAGACATGACCGAGACGACTCTCCGGTCAATAACCAACAGCGGGATATGGATACCCATGTTGGTTCCCACGTGTCCTCTATGATCTCATCGGATGAACCACGATGTCAAGGATTCACTTAATCTCATATGTAATTCCTTTTGTCTATCGGTACGGTACTTGCCCGAGATTCGATCGTCGGTATACCGATACCTTGTTCAATCTCGTCATGGCAAGTCTCTTTACTCGTTCCGTAATCCATCATCTCGTGACTAACTCCTTTTGTCACTTTGAGCTCATGATGATGATGTCTTACTGAGTGGGCCCAGAGATACCTCTCCGTCATACGGAGTGACAAATCCCACTCTCGGTTCGTACCAACTCAACAGACACTTTCGGAGATACCTGTTGCGTACCTTTATAGCCACCCAGTTACGTTGTGACGTTTGGCACACCCAAAGTATTCCTACGGTATCCGGGAGTTGCACAACCTCATGATCTAAGGAACAGATACTTGACACTGGAAAAGCTTAAGCATTACGAGCTACACGATCTTATGCTAGGCTTAGGATTGGGTCTTGTCCATCACATCATTCTCCTAATGATGTGATACCGTTATCAATGACATCCAATGTCCATGGTCAGGAAACCGTGAACATCTGTTGATCAACGAGCTAGTAACTAGAGGCTTACCAAGGACACGTTGTGGTCTATGTATTCACACATGTATCGTTGTTTCCGTACAATACAATTCAAGCAAGAATAACATACAATTATCATGAACAAGGAAATATAATGATAATCCTTTTATTATTGCCTCTAGGGCATATTTCCAACAGTCTCCCACTTGCACTAGAGTCAATAATCTAGTTACATTGTGATGAATCGAACACCCATAGAGTTCTGGTGTTGATCATGCTTTGCACGTGGAAGAGGTTTAGTCAACGGATCTGCGACATTCAGATCTGTATGCACTTTACAAATATCTATGTCTCCATCTTGAACATAATTCCGGATGGAGTTGAAACGGCGCTTGATGTGCTTGGTCTTCTTGTGAAACCTGGGCTCCTTGGCAATGGCAATAGCTCTAGTGTTGTCACAGAAGAGAGTCATCGGGCTTGACGCACTTGGAATGACTCCTAGGTCGGTGATGAACTCCTTCATCCAAACTCCTTCCTGGGCTGCTTCGCAAGCAGCTATGTACTCCGCTTCACAAGTAGAATGCGCCACGACGCTCTGCTTGCAACTGCACCAGCTGACTGCTCCTCCATTCAAAATATATACGTATCCGGTTTGTGACTTGGAGTCATCCAGATCTGTGTCAAAGCTAGCATCGACGTAAACTTTTACGATGAGCTCTTCGTCACCTTCATAAATGAGAAACATATCCTTAGTCCTTTTCAGGTACTTCAGGATGTTCTTGACTGCTGTCCAGTGTTCCATACCGGGATCACTTTGGTACCTCCCTACCAAACTTATGGCAAGGTTCACATCAGGTCTAGTACACAGCATGACATACATAATAGAACCTATGGCTGAGGCATAGGGGATGACACTCATCTTTTCTCTATCTTCTGCCGTGGTCGGGGACTGAGCTGTGCTCAATCTCATACCTTGTAAAACAGGCAAGAACCCCTTCTTGGACTGATCCATATTGAACTTCTTCAATATCTTGTCAAGGTATGTGCTTTGTGAAAGACCAATGAGGCGTCTCGATCTATCTCTATAGGTATTGATGCCTAATATATAAGCAGCTTCTCCAAGGTCCTTCATTGAAAAATTCTTATTCAAGTAAGCCTTTATGCTCTCCAAGAATTCTATATCATTTCCCATCAGCAGTATATCATCCACATATAATATGAAAAATGCTACAGAGCTCCCACTCACTTTCTTGTAAATACAGGCTTCTTCCCAAGTCTGTATAAAGCCAAATGCTTTGATCACATCATTAAAGCGAATATTCCAACTTCGAGATGCTTGCACCAGCCCGTAGATCGAGCGCTGGAGCTTGCATACCTTGTCAGCATTCTCTGGATCAACAAAACCTTCCGGCTGCATCATATACAGCTCTTCCTTGAGGAAGCCATTAAGGAATGCCGTTTTGACATCCATTTGCCATATCTCATAATCATAGAATGCGGCAATTGCTAACATGATTCAGACGGACTTTAGCATCGCTACGGGAGAGAAAGTCTTGTCGTAGTCAATCCCTTGAACTTGTCGATAACCCTTAGCGACAAGCCGAGCCTTATAGATGGTCACATTACCATCCGCGTTTGTCTTCTTCTTAAATATCCATTTATTTCTATGGAGTGCCGATCATCGGGCAAGTCCACCAAAGTCCATACTTTGTTTTCATACATGGATCCTATCTCGGATTTCATGGCTTCAAGCCATTTGTTGGAATCCGGGCCCGCCATCGCTTCTTCATAGTTCGAAGGTTCACCGTTGTCTAACAACATGATTTCCATGACAGGGTTGCCGTACCACTCTGGTGTGGAACGTGTCCTTGTGGACCTTCGAAGTTCAGTAGTAACTTGATCTGTATCTTCATGATCATCATCATTAACTTCCTCCCTTGTCGGTGCAGGCACCTCGGGAACAATTTCCCGCGCTGCGCTACTTTCCGGTTTGGGAAGGGTGACTGTTGACGAGGTTACAAACCTAGGGTAGGGTCACGAGCCCGGCCAAGGTACCCCACCCAAGGTCACTACCCTAGAAGATCAAAAGACAAAACTTATGGCAGTGGAGGCAGTCGACTGAGACGGTCCAAGAAGACACTCCACTCGACTGAGCCCCCTCCGCGAGACGACTCAACCTCACTCGACCAACCTGGGGCACTCGACCTCCGAAGGTCAAGCATCACTTAGGACAGCAACGGTCCTGTATTTAATCGCTGTAGTAAACACCTTAATTACCCTTTACTGCAGGCGTTACCAGTAATGCCTGCCTTAATGTACATTGAACCCCTGGTAACGTGGGGCATGGCTGGGGTCCTGGTGTACTATATAAGCCACCCCCTCCTCCAGAACAAGGGTTCGCACCTTTGTAACACACCTATACACATACCAGTCGACCAAGCCTCCGGGCACCGAAACGTAGGGCTATTGCTTCCTCTGAGAAGGGCCTAAACTCGCAAACACCTTGTGTACAACATCACCATAGCTAGGGCCTTGCCTCTCCATTCATACCCCCTACCTTTACTGTCAGACTTAGAACCACGACAGTTGGCGCCCACCATGGGGCAAGGCGTCTTAGCGGCATCTGGTGAAGTTGCAACTCCTCCTCCGACCGCTTTCATCATGGTGTCAGGTGGTGGTTTGGCGTTGGGCCATGAGATCCGGCTCGGCGCACTAGTCTTCATCGTCGACGACTCCGCATGGCTCCAGGAAGCCCCTCTCGACGTCGAGGCTCTGCCCATCCGGGGAACTGCGCACTTTCGCGCCGGCGCCGGCGGCGTCCTCCTGCGGCAGCCGTCGACTCGGTACTCATCGTTCCCCATCCCCGCCGGACGCCGCTGCAAACGATTCGGTCGCTCACGGCTCCAGCGGTGGGTGAAACACGTGGTGGCCCGTCAAACGGCCACCTCTCAAGTCGCGGCCATTGAGCCCAACGGATACCTCTACGGGCCGGCCGACCAGTCGTCCGGGCTCGAAGATTCCGTTTCCGAGTGCGGGAGCAGCGATCCCGCAGCGGAAATCCTTATGGTCGATTCACGCTGTAGCCCGCCAGGTTTTCCTCGCGGTGGGAATGGCGGCAGCGGCGGCGAACGATCGCACGACAACGACGGTTACATCCCTCAGCCTCTCACCTCCGAGTAGAGGGCTGAGCTTTGTCGCTGCAACGAAGATGCACTCTTCACTCCTATCGTGGGGGATTCCCCGGAGGCTCTGGCCCTCGAAGCCACGCGCTTTGCCGCCGTGGCCGAGCGCGCGCGCTTGGAAAACATCCAACGCTCGCTCGACGAGCAGGCCCGTCGACTGGTCCCCGAGTCCAGTCGTCGATCGCGGCAATCGCGTCAGCGCGAAACTCAGGTGTTCCGCACGCCAGTCCAAAACCTCGAAGCCGCGGCTCACATCACGGAGTCAATCCAACCCTCCCAGTCGGAAGCTGGGAGAGGTCTTCAGCAGATCCGAGCTTTGCTCCGAACGGCTGAAGAACAAAACGCGGCTGGTTCTCAGTCGCGCAATAGGATTCACAGCAGATCGGTGACTGGAGACACCGTATGGTCAGCCCACAGTCCAAGATCGCCCCCGAGGCGTGAGGAACGTGGCCCGCGGCAAGACCGGCATCTGGGTCGGAACAATGATCCACTCGACCGTCGGCACGGACGCCACGACCGCCGTCGAGTGCCTACCCCTCCTCCGGGAAGTGGGTCGCACTCGCCCCAGCGGCACGAGGGCAGGCACATGCGTGATGACGAGTGGAGGATTCCCCCAGATCTCCGATGGCCAGGTTTCGATGCGAGGTCTATCCTTTTGCAAGGTCGGGTCGATTGTAACCGGGCATCCAGAGAAGAGCGAGGCAGAGATCAACCAAGTGGCAGCCGAGCACCAGCCTCTGGGCCTGAATGTTTCTGTAGTGCTATCAGAGCCGCGGAGATCCCCCCGAACTTCAGGATGGCGGTGGGAGTAAGCAAGTTCACCGGTGAGTCGAAGCCGGACACTTGGCTGGAAGACTACCGAGTGGCCGTACAGATCGGAGGTGGCAACGACGACGTGGCCATGAAGAACCTCCCCCTGATGTTGGGAAGCTCCGCTCGGGTGTGGCTCAATCAGTTGGCCCCCAGGAGTATTTATAGTTGGGAAGAGCTCGCTCGGGTTATCGTTCGGACCTTCGAAGTCACCTGCAAGCGACCTGCTAGACTCGCAGAACTTCAACACTACGCGCAGAAGCCGAGTGAAACCTTGAGGGACTACATTCAGCGATGGACCACTTTGCATCACGCGGTGGAGAACGTATCTAAGCACCAGGCGGTGTGCGCTTTCAAGGAAGGCGTGCGTAACCAAGAGTTGAATCTGAAGTTTGGCCGAACAGGCGACATGTCCCTGTCACGGATGATGGAGATTGCCAGTCAATACGCCAACGGTGAGGAGGCCGATCGGCTCCGCAGCGGCAAGAAACCAGTCGGGCAGGACGACCAAAATCCCAATCGAAAGAACAAGCGCAAGGCCGAGCCAGCCACTCAGGGAGAGGCTGTGGCGATCAATCAAGGAAAGGGCAAAGGGAAGCCAAAAGGCTCCTGGGCCCCCAAGAAAGGAAAGGGTCAGGCTGGAGATGACATGCTCGACCAGCCGTGCCCCATACACACGAAGAAAGATGAAGAGGGAAACTTGGTGTATCCCAAGCATACCACTCGACAGTGTCGGCTCTTGATCCAGAACTTCCAGAAAGATCAATCGACTGAGAAAGAAAAGGAATCAGAAGAGTCCGAAGACAAGGAAGGGGACGGAGGATACCCCCGAATCAACTACACTTTGGTGATTTTCGCGGACATCGAAAGCAAAAGTCGACTGAAAATCATCAACTGAGAAGTAAACATGGTTGCCCCGGCGACCCCTACATTTTTGAAATGGTCAAAGACCCCCATCACATTCGACCAGTCCGATCGCCCAGCGCACATTGCCACCCCCGGGCGGCAGGCACTGGTGGTCGACCCAGTTATCGAAGGCACACGCCTGACCAGAGTTCTGATGGATGGGGGCAGTGGCTTGAATATCTTGTATGCAGCAACCCTCCGGGATATGGGCATTCCGATGTCCAAGCTGAGAGAAAGTAACATGAGGTTCCACGGGGTAATCCCCGGGAAGAAAGCCGACTCACTTGGCCAGATCTCACTCGACGTAGTATTTGGTGAGTCGAAGAACTACCGCAAAGAGAAGCTGACATTCGAAGTGGTGGACTTCAACAGCGCCTATCACGCCATCCTGGGTAGGCCCGCCTACGCCAGGTTCATGGCTCGACCGTGTTACGTCTACCTCAAGTTGAAGATGCCTGGACCCAATGGCGTTATAACCATCACTGGGAACCATCAGAAAGCGGAAGAATGCTTCCAGAAAGGCTCGAAGATCGCCGACGAGCAAATGGCAGCAGTAGAGATGGAGGAGTGCCAAAAGAGAGCGGATCCGAGTGACCTGCTAAGGGCAAAGAGCGAATACATCTCTGTGTAGATCTGCAAAGAGAGAAGTTTGACCAAATATCAGTCGGATCCATCAATAACAAATCGCAAGCCAGACGACAGAAACGTCACTCGGAAGCAGAAGACTAACCTTGTCAGGAAGATGGTCAACACCGAACGGGACGACCCTCCTAGATCCCCTGGGGTTGTCTTTATTCCCAGTGATGCACTTCAAGCACTGCACCACGTACTTCGGGTCGGCCGCCTCCGGGTGGACTCGCGACGAGTCGTCGGTGCCAGAATACAACCACATCGGGTGGTCCCAGGCTTGGAGCAGTTGGATCCTCCGCGTGAGATACGCCTCAAACAGATCCATCCCCATGACCCCCTCGCGGACTAACTGGACGACCCGCTCCACCAACATGTCCACTTCGGCCCTCTCGGCCCTACCCACTATCATCGAAGGAGGTGGGCTGGATCGACCTAGAGTGAATGGAGGAAGACCAGTCGACTGACCCGGAGTCGGACTATCCTTGTAGTAAAACCAGGTCAACTGCTAGCCCCGAATCGACTCCGGAAAGATCATGGGGGGAAAGCGCTCCTATTCCTAAGCTGGATCCCGAGCCCGCCGCACGCCTGGAGGACGTGCGTCTTGCCGTCACTCGGGTTCACCCTCTTAACGGTTTGCGAGCGGCAGGTGAAAATGTGTTTGAACAAACCCCAGTGCGGTCGGCAACCGAGGAAGTTCTCGCACATGGAAACAAAGGCAGAGAGGAAGGCGATGGAGTTGGGCGTGAAGTAGTGCAACTGGGCACCAAAGAAAATCAAGAACGCGCGGAAAAAAGGATGCGGGGGCATAGAAAAACCTCAGTCGACGTGGGTAGCGTGGAGGACGCACTCGCCCTCCCGCGGCCGGGGCTCAAGCTCTCCCCCGGGCGCCCGCCAGGAGCCGCGGGCGATCAACCCTTCCTCTTCCAGCTCCTCCAGATCCTCCGCCACGACGGAGGACCGGATCCAATCTCCCTGGATCCAACCAGCGGGGAGTCCAGACCTCGACGACGATCCACTCCGGCCGGATCGCCTCCCCTTCCCCGACGCCGCCTTCTTCGAGCGTTCCATAGCCGTCGTCTTATCTTTGCACATGGCTCGCACGCCGGCGGTCGCTGAGGAGAGAGGCGAGAAGAAACAGGGGCGCAGCGAAGAAGCAGCGGCGGAAGGAGAAAGATTGGGCGCACAGTGCCCTCCGCTACGGGCTCGTCGCGCCCATATAGCGGCCCGGTTGAGTGACTGACCGGTGGTCCCGAGTAATCTTATCAAATCCCGTAACAGACGCTGGCGCAATACGTGGCGAAAAAGGTGGCGCGAGGATCGAGGTGTGGCGTCTCTCCGATTGCTGCGGCACGTCCCGTCCCGCGCGCTTCCTCAAATTTCGAAAACCCCGCTGAATCCGGCGACTGAAGGGCAACCAATCCCGTCGAAAACGGCACGCGCTCACGGCGCCCGACGCTTAGCGCAAAGTCCAGTCGACGCAAGAATCGACTAACTCACTCGGCGGATCCAGAATCGATCAAGGCGACCAAGACACAACTGAGGAAGACTACCTAAGGTATAAGCTCCGAAACAATCTACCCCAGAGACGTCGGGCCAGAACCAGAGCTTCCCTCAGTGCCCTCTTGCTCAAGCCTCAATCCATTCGGGGGCTATTGCCGAGGTTACAGACCTAGGGTAGGGTCACGAGCCCGGCCAAGGTACCCCACCCAAGGTCACTACCCTAGAAGATCAAAAGACAAAACTTATGGCAGTGGAGGCAGTCGACTGAGACGGTCCAAGAAGACACTCCACTCGACCGAGCCCCCTCCGCGAGACGACTCAAACCCACTCGACCAATCTGGGGCACTCGACCTCCGAAGGTCAAGCATCACTTAGGACAGCAACGGTCCTGTATTTACTCGCCGTAGTAAACACCTTAATTACCCTTTACTGCAGGCGTTACCAGTAACACCTGTCTTAATGTACATTGAACCCTTGGTAACGTGGGGTATGGCTGGGGTCCTGGTGTACTATATAAGCAACTCCCTCCTCCAGAACAAGGGTTCGCACCTTTGTAAGACACCTATACACATACCAGTCGACCAAGCCTCCGGGCACCGAGACGTAGGGCTAATGCTTCCTTCGAGAAGGGCCTGAACTCGCAAACACCTTGTGTACAACATCACCATAGCTAGGGCCTTGCATCTCCATTCGTACCCCCTACCTTTACTGTCAGACTTACAACCACGACAACTGTCACCTCATCAAGTTCTACTTTCCTCCCACTCCTTTCGGGAGAAACTCTTTCTCCAGAAAGGATCCATTCTTGGCAACAAAAATCTTGCCTTCAGATCTGAGGTAGAAGGTGTACCCAATTGTTTCCTTTGGGTATCCTATGAAGACACATTTTTCCGATTTGGGTTCGAGCTTTTCAGGTTGAAGTTTCTTGACATAAGCATCGCAACCCCAAACTTTCAGAAACGACAGCTTAGGTTTCTTGCCAAACCAAAGTTCATACGGTGTCGTCTCAACGGATTTTGACGGAGCCCTATTTAAAGTTAATGCGGCAGTCTCTAAAGCAAATCCCCAAAAAGATAGCGGTAAGTCGGTGAGAGACATCATAGATCGCACCATGTCCAACAAAGTACGATTTCGACGTTCGGACACACCATTATGCTGAGGTGTTCCTGGCGGTGTCAATTGTGAAACAATTCCACAGTTCCTTAGGTGCATGCCAAATTCATGACTCAAATATTCACCCCCACGATCTGATCGTAAGAACTTTATTTTTCTGTCACGATGATTCTCAACCTCATTCTGAAATTCCTTGAACTTTTCAAAGGTCTCAGACTTGTGCTTCACCAAGTAGACATACCCATATCTACTTAAGTCATCTGTGAGGGTGAGAACATAACGATAGCCTCCGCGAGCTTCAACACTCATTGGACCGCACACATCCGTATGTATGATTTCCAATAAGTTGGTTGCTCGCTCCATTGTTCCGGAGAATGGAGTCTTGGTCATCTTGCCCAAAAGGCATGGTTCGCACGTGTCAAATGATTCATAATCAAGAGACTCTAGAAGCCCATCTGCATGGAGCTTCTTCATACGCTTGACACCAATATGACCAAGGCGGCAATGCCACAAGTATGTGAGACTATCATTATCAACTTTACATCTTTTGGCATTCACACTATGAATATGTGTATCATCACATTCGAGAATCATCAAAAATAAACCATTGACCAGCGGGGCATGACCATAAAACATATCTCTCATATAAATAGAACAACCATTATTCTCGGATTTAAATGAGTAGCCATCTCGCATCAAATGAGATCCAGATACAATGTTCATGCTCAAAGCTGGTACTAAACAACAATTATTAAGGTTTAAAACTAATCCCGAGGGTAGATGTAGAGGCAGCGTGCCAACGGCGATCACATCGACCTGGGAACCATTCCCGACGCGCATCGTCACCTCGTCCTTCGCCAGTCTCCGCTTATTCCGCAGCTCCTGCTTTGAGTTACAAATGTGAGAAACCGCACCGGTATCAAATACCCAGGAGCTACTACGAGCGCTGGTAAGGTACACATTAATAACATGTATATCATATATACCTTTGACGTTGCCGGCCTTCTTATCTGCTAAGTATTTGGGCAGTTCCGCTTCTAGTGACCCGTTCCCTTGCAATGAAAGCATTCAGTTTCAGGCTTGGGTCCATTCTTTGGCATCTTCCCGACAACTGGCTTACCGGGCGCGACAACTCCTTTGCCGTCCTTCTTGAAGTTCTTCTTACCCTTGCCTTTCTTGAACTTAGTGGTTTTATTGACCATCAACACTTGATGTTCTTTCTTGATATCTACTTCCGCTGATTTCAGCATTGAATACACCTCGGGAATGGACCTCTCCATCCCTTGCATATTGAAGTTCAACACAAAGCTCTTGTAGCTAGGTGGGAGCGACTGAAGGATTCTGTCAACGACCGCTTTGTCTGGGAGATTCATTCGCAACTGAGACAAGCGGTTGTGCAACCCAGACAACTTGAGTATGTGCTCGCTGACAGAACTATTTTCCTCCATCTTACAACTATAGAATGCGTCGGAGACGTCATATCTCTCGACTCGGGCATGAGCTTGGAAAACCATTTTCAGCTCTTGGAACATCTCATATGCTCTGTGGTGCTCAAAACGCTTTTGGGGCCCCGATTCTAAGCTGTAAAGCATGCCGCACTGAACCAGGGAGTAATCATCACAACGTGACTGCCAGGCGTTCATAACGTCTTGGGTTGCCGGGAGAACGGGTGCATCACCTAGCGGTGCTTCAAGGACATATGATCTCTTGGCAGCTATGAGGATAATCCTCAGGTTACGGACCCAATCCGTATAGTTGCTACCATCGTCTTTCAGCTTGGTTTTCTCTAGGAACGCGTTGAAGTTGAGGGCAACCTGAGCGTGGGCCATTTGATCTACAAGACATATTGTAAAGATTTTAGACTAAGTTCATGATAATTATGTTCATCTAATCAAATTTAATGAACTCCCACTCAGATTGACATCTCTCTAGTCATCTAAGTGATACAAGATCCGAATCAACTAGCCCATGTCCGATCATCACGTGAGACGGACTAGTCATCAACGGTGAACATCTTCATGTTGATCGTATCTTCTATACGACTCATGTTCGACCTTTCGGTCTTTCGTGTTCCGAGGCCATGTCTGTACATGCTAGGCTCATCAAGTAAACCCTAAGTGTATTGTGTGTGTAAATTTGGCTTACACCCGTTGTATGCGAACGTTAGAGCCTATCACACCCGATCATCACGTGGTGCTTCAGAACAACGATCCTTAGCAACGGTGCACAGTTAGGGGGAACACAATTCTTAAAATTTTCAGTGAGAGATCATCTTATTTACTACCGTCGTTCTAAGTAAACAAGATGCATAAACATGATAAACATCACATGCAATCAAAGTGACATGATATGGCCAATATCATTTTGCTCCTTTGATCTCCATCTTCGGGGCACCATGATCATCTTTGTCACCGGCATGACACCATGATCTCCATCATCATGATCTCCATCATCGTGTCTTCATGAAGTCGTCTCGCCAACTATTACTTCTACCACTATGGCTAACATTTAGCAATAAAGTAAAGTAATTACATGGCGTTATTCAGTGACACGCAGATCATACAGTAAATAAGACAACTCCTATGGCTCCTGTCGGTTGTCATTTTCATCGACATGCAAGTCGTGATTCCCTATTACAAGAACATGATCAATCTCATACATCACATATATCATTCATCACATCTTCTTGGCCATATCACATCACATAGCACATGCTGCAAAAACAAGTTAGACGTCCTCTAATTGTTGTTGCAAGTTTTACGTGGCTTCTATAGGTTTCTAGCAAGAACGTTTCTTACCTACGCCAAAACCACAACGTGATATGTCAATTTCTATTTACCCATCATAAGGACCCATTTCATCGAATCCGATCCGACTAAACTGGGAGAGACAGACTGTGGGGACCCCGACTTAAGAGTCGAGATCACCGAATGCACGTGTACAGTGATCCCAGAGATCAATGCTCACTGAACACACATAAGCTGAATAACAAGAGTCTTACATCCATACATACCGTCTTACACAAATTATGGCCATTATGGCCAAGTCTTACATAGATAAAGCCTCAAGGGATGAATAGCAAATAACTCGAATAGCGGAAGTCTTTGAAGATAAGTAGAACCCATGCCATCTGCCTTAACCCTACATGCATTCTGACTGGGATAGCGTCCTAGTTCGCATTTTCATATCCATAGAATTCTTCTTCATATTCCTGCTCCTCCATGCCTGGCCAATTAAATAACCAGTGGCAAGCCAATGAGTACTTTGAATGTTCTCGCAAGCAACCCATGATTTGGTTCAAGGTAACAATGCAATTTTACAACAATGAACAATCTAGCTACGAGCTAGAATAAATATTTTTCTCTTTTTTTTCAAGTATATGCATCAATAAATTCAGGTAACCTCGAAGACAGGTTACCGATATCAACATGAATAGGATTCAACTCAACGAGTCAAGTCACCACCTTGACTCATCACACACATACATACTTTCACCGTTATAGTAAAATTCTGGACATAGTTTAAGTAACACCACCCAACTGTCCATGACCGTGGACACGGCTATTCGAATAGTTTTACACTCTGCAGAGGTTGCGCACTTTACCCACAAGATCCGGGAAGCTTTCGTGTCACCCACGATCCCGCAGTACCTCAAGTACTCGGGGGAAGCACCTGGTCATTATCTTTCATTAGACGACACTAACATAGGGTCCACTCATTGGTGCACAGCCCTCGAGTACAAACAATAGATCATGGGACTTGCCCTATTTTCAATGTCACGCGTACACGAAGGGACCAACGGTGTGTCCGGTGCCCTGTGAAAACAGTCATGGTCGCCTATCCGAGCACGACCCCGTCCCGGGAAAGACCTCAAGTCTTCCCGTCACTAGTAATGTGGGCACCATGCTAGTATCGGCCTAAGTAATCAATAATGCCCCGTCCCATAAGGGGTAGAGTGGTTGCACATGTTTGATTGGGACGGTAGTCACACATAAATCTAATCCATCATTTCACCCATGCACAAGATCTTTATTGGCACATCACTTCTTCCACAAGTGATGACCTAACTCAACATCACCCTCGGGCATTAGGGGCACCCGATGGTTTTTTTGAAAAGAATGCAACCACGAAGGTTTCCTGGCACACATGCATCACTAAGCATTACTACTGATCATTTGCATTGCATCTAGAACATAGCAAGATCATGAGTAAAGTATGCATCATGTGGTGGTTCTTAACTAGGTCACCACCGTCATTCTTATTATCATGCATACGGAAGTAAATGGGTTCCGAAGAACACAAGGGTATCATGGTCAAAGGGCTGCTTGCCTGGATTGGCTTGGTCTTCAAAGTCTTCAAATCCTTCCCCTCCTTCTTCCTCGGCAACCTCGTCAAATACGGTATATAATCGTCGCAATAAACAACGGGAAAATAAGACCACAATAAAAACAGAAAAATCAAAGTGCTCAGAAAAATGTCAACTTATTTTTGTTAAATACTAGAGGGAAAACTAAGATGGCAAAAATTCTTAGTTTGAGTTTTGGAGTGGCAGAATGGGGTCCATGAATATTTGAACAGAAGTTTTAATGTTCAAATACGAATTTAAATTTGAACAGAACAGAAAAGGTCCATGGACATGTGTGAAAGTGACATCATTAAATAGGTTGGATTTTTACAAGTTTTTAGGAACTGGAATTAATTCATTTGGATATATATTTAATTTTGTGGAATTATTTGAAAATCCCTAGAAAAGAAAAATGGAAAAGGGCTCTATGCCACTGGGCCAGAACAGCCACAGTGCAACGGCCCAGGGTGAAAACAGCCCATCGCACGGCGCCAGCGCGCGCCAGGGTTTTTCAAACCTGACGGGCGGGGCCCGGCGTCAGTGAGAGGAGAGAGGAGAGAGGGCGAGGGGAGGCTGACAGGCGGGGCCCGCCTGTCATCCCTAACCCTCCGGCAGAGAGCCGGTGAGCTCACCGGCGACGTTTCCGGGCACGGCGGGGCGAGCTAAGGGCAGGGATGGACTCAGCAAGATGTCGCCGTTCTGGTGGTGGTGGTGCGGGTCGTCGGAGGGGCCTGGTTCGCCGGCGGCGAGGTCACACGGCGGAGGAGCTTCGGGTGGATGCTGCTCCGGTCGATTCCGGCAGGTGCAGAGAGGGGAAAGAGGGGGAATCGAGTCAGTGACGTGCTGTGGTGCTAGATCAAGTGAGAGGAGAGGCTGGGGCGGCCTGTACCGAGCAGGCGACGGGGAGCCGCCGCGGCGGAGCTTGAGCTCGATCTCGAGCTCGGGCTGGTCTGGAGTGGGGCGAGTGGCTCTGGGGGTAGATTGAGAGAGGGAGAGTGCGACTGGTGAGGAAAGGAGGGGCACGGGGGGGTCTATTTATAGGCGACGGTGAGGTGTCATGGACCTGTGCGCCGGCGAGCCTCTGCTCGTTACCACAGGGCACGGGAGGTGCTGGGGAAGTGTCTGCGGGGTTGCTGGACGAGGTCCAGGGCAGAGGAGAGGAAGAGAGGGAGCGGGGGAAGCTTCTGGTGCTGCGCGCGTGTGAAGCCGACGACTGGAGCTCGTGGGCAGCCGGCGTGCGTGCGAGGACGTCCACTGGAGGGAGAAGGAGAAGGGGGACAGCGCCGGGGGGCGCTGCGGACGCCGAGGCGCATCGAACGGCGCGAGGGGCAAGCACGAGGTGGTCGGGGCGATGGATTGGGCGAGGCTACAGTGCGGGTGCGCACTGTAGCGTGCTCTGGAGCGCGCCTTCTGCATGCCACGGCATGCCGTTGGCTAGCTGGGCGCGTCCACCGTGTCTGGGGGGTCCAGCATGAAGTAAACAATCTGGCTGTGGCCTTGGATGCCTTGGTTGTCTAGTGGGAGAGGAGTGAAGCTGAGAGATGGTAAGAACTGGGCTGTCCAGCAAGGTAAATTGGGGTTTTCACCCTTCAATTATTGAACTCTGGTCATGGGGGTGTTACTGGAGGTAGAAGGTAACTAGGTGAGGCTGTGGTAGAAAGTTGAGTCAAGGGTAATTAGTAAAAGAGGCCAAAACAGTGGTTTTGGTAAAATGGCAGAAGGTGTTTGATTATGTTTTGGGCAAGCAAATGATCTCCACTAGCCATGACACTTAACAGGATTAAATGGCATATGGAAATAGGGTGTTTCACCAAGTTTGGGCTCATTTGAAGAAACTTGCCAATGTAACTTTGGGGAACCCTAGAAATCAACAGAAATGGTTTCACCATGTTTAAGTCAAGCTAATCATCTCCCCTTGATGCACCACTTGGTGTAGTGTCATCATTTGGGGTTATGATCATGCCCACAAAGTTTGAAGCCCGAGGTAAAAAGCTGGTAATGTAAAGTTGTTCAAATTTGAATTTGAATAGAAATGGTTTTGGGGTACTCTAATCAAGTTACCCTACTCCAAAGCTTGTGCCATTTGGTATAGATGCCTTATTAGACCATTCTAGCAAGTGCACCAAGTTTGAGAGCATTTGGACAAGTTTGGCAATGTAAAGTTGCTCAAACTTCAGATATGGACAGAATGGTTTTGAAGGGTTTTGATGATGTTTTCTTGCTTCCCAAGGCATGGGGCTTGGCAAGCTCATCTAATATGTCATATATGACATGATAGAATTTCCCTGGAATTTTTAGAGAATAATTCCTTTGTAAATATTTCAAAAGCTTGAAATATCCAGAAAGGGTTTCTGAGGGATTAGCCCATTATTTTGAACATGACCAAGTGTTGAAACTCTTATATATGGACAATATATGTCCTATGAGTCTCCCTGAATTTTGGCAAATATTTTTGAAATAATTAAATAATTTTTCCCTATTAAAGACCATTTCTGGCCTTAAGAAAAAACCTTTAAATAAAATAGGAGAAAAACTTTTAAAATTATACTTTTGTGGTTTCTGGGAGTCCTATATCTACTAGGTTTTAAATATTCTTTTTGAAATAATTTTCTCACCCTAAATCAAGCACTTGCAGTGCAAACCTCAATTCAGGGGTTTTTGGAATACTAATTTTTGAAAATACATTTTGGACAAATTAATTTTATAAGAAAATACTATACTGCTATAAACACTTGGCATGATCATTGGGCAGAAGTTTTGGGTCCGGAGATGAATTCTACAAGAGGTAGTAGTTGACTTTAATGAGCACATGAAAAACACAGGAAGAAAAACTCAACTCCAAATAAAAGCCAAATGATGCCAAAAAAAATTGCTGGTCCAAATTTTCATCCATTATTGATGCAAAAGACATGTTACAAAATGCAGGGTGTGACACAGACACCCGCCAGCCACCTTATGCAACTAGTGCATGTCAGTCGGTGGAACCAGTCTCACGTAAGCGTACGTGTAAGGTCGGTCCGGCGCCGCTTCATCCCACGATGCCGCCGAATCAAGATTGGACTAGTGGCGTCAAGAGAATTGAACAAAATCAACGTCCACAACTTGTTTGTGTTCTACTCGTGCAAGATGCTACGCAAAGACCTAGCTCAGATGCCACTGTTGGGGAACGTAGCAGAATTCAAAAAAATTCTACGCTTGTTCATCTAGCAACGAGCATAAAGGAGTGCATCTACATACCCTTTGTAGATCGCGAGCGGAAGCGTTCAAGGGAACGTGGATGATGGAGTCGTACTCGTCGTGATCCTCGTCACCGATGATCCCAGCGCCGAACGGACGGCACCTCCGCGTTCAACACACGTACGGTACAGCGATGTCTCCTCCTACTTGATCCAGCAAGGGGGGAGGAGAGGTTGATGGAGATCCAGCAGCACGACGGCGTGGTGTTGGATGCAACGGGAAAAGCTGCAGGGCTTCGCCGAGACCCTGCGGGAGGAGTAGGAGATGTAACGGGGGGAGAGGCGCCAGGGGCTGAGGTGCGGCTGCCCTCTCCCCCCCACCCACTATATATAGGGGGCCAGGGGGCGCCGGCCCTAGGAGATCCAATCTCCTAGGGGGGCGGCGGCCAAGGGGTGGCTTGCCCCCCAAGCCTAAGGAGGGCGCCCCCACCCCTAGGGTTTCAACCCTAGGCGCATGGGGGAGGCCCATGGGGGGTGCGCCAGCCCACTAGGGGCTGGTCCCCCTCCCCCTACGGCCCACGGGGCCCTCCAGGATGGGTGGCCCCACCCGATGGACCCCCGGGACCCTTCCGGTGGTCCCGGTACACTACCGCTGAACCCCAGAACTCTCCCGAT
This sequence comes from Secale cereale, assembly GCA_902687465.1. Lineage (NCBI taxonomy): Eukaryota > Viridiplantae > Streptophyta > Magnoliopsida > Poales > Poaceae > Secale > Secale cereale. The sequence goes on from LR738711.1 coordinate 664,666,388, forward strand.
GGCCAAAACTGGACTTCCTATATATCATTCTTTACCTCCAGACCATTTCGGAACTCCTCGTGACGTCCGGGATCTCATCCGGGACTCCGAACAACATTCGGGTTTCCGTGTGCATATATCTCTATAACCCTAGCGTCACCGAACCTTAAGTGTGTAGACCCTACGGGTTCGGGAGACACGCAGACATGACCGAGACGACTCTCCGGTCAATAACCTACAGTGGGTTCTAGATACCCATGTTGGTTCCCACGTGTTCATCGATGATCTCATCGGATGAACCACGATGTCAAGGATTCACTTAATCCCGTATGTAATTCCTTTTGTCTATCGGTACGGTACTTGCCCGAGATTCGATCGTCGGTATACCGATACCTTGTTCAATCTCGTCATGGCAAGTCTCTTTACTCATTCCATAATCCATCATCTCGTGACTAACTCCTTTAGTCACTTTGAGCTCATGATGATGATGTCTTACCGAGTGGGCCCAGAGATACCTCTCCGTCATACGGAGTGACAAATCCCAGTCTCGGTTCGTACCAACTCAACAGACACTTTCGGAGATACCCGTTGCGTACCTTTATATCCACCCAGTTACCTTGTGACGTTTGGCACACCCAAAGTATTCCTACGGTATCCGGGAGTTGCACAACCTCATTGTCTAAGGAACAGATACTTGACACTAGAAAAGCTTAAGCATTACGAACTACACGATCTTATGCTAGGCTTAGGATTGGGTCTTGTCCATCACATCATTCTCCTAATGATGTGATCCCGTTAACAATGACATCCAATGTCCATGGTTAGGAAACCGTGACCATCTATTGATCAACGAGCTTGTAACTAGAGGCTTACCAGGGACACGTTGTGGTCTATGTATTCACACATGTATCGCTGTTTCCGTACAATACAATTCAAGCATGAATAACAGACAATTATCATGAACAAGGAAATATAATAATAATCCTTTTATTATTTCCTCTAGGGCATATTTCCAACACTGTCGTCATCCGCCGGGTGATCGAGGAACAGTGCGACCAGCGGAGGAGGTCGGGCGCGCAGATCCCGACGAACCGGCGTCGGACTGTTGGCGAGCAAGTCTTGGCCGCCCGGATGCGCCTTGAGCCGGCGCGCCGAATCCCAGGTCCTCGAGGGACTCTCGCCGGATGTGTCAGTGCCCCAAACTCCTAGTCAATGCGCCAACTGGCTAGAGGTGGCAGCCGAGTGGCTTGACGCCTGGAAGGGCGCCGCGGCACGGGCAGGCGCCAGGGCGGTGCTGGTGTTTGTCAAGGCATGGTACCCCGACGTGAGCCTGGACCAGCTGGCCACGTTCCGCCTGGAGGCCGAGCCGGAGCTGGAGGTGGAGCGTGAGGAGATCATCAAGCGCGTGGTAGCCCTTGCTGACTACGCCGATGTGAGCGTTTTCGTCCCGGGGCGGGAGGAAAACGACGCTGAAGTGTCGCCTTCTTGGTTCGGGCTGAATCCTGCCGAGGGGGAGCCTGGGGGGAGGAGATTGCCTCCAGCGACGAGGGCGAAGAAGATGGCGAGGACGAGGAAGACGATGATGACGTCCCAGACGGCGAGGCAACCAGCCAGACCCAGCCCGAACTGGCTTCGGTTAGCGGGCAGCCGGAGACTTCGTCAACCACCGCCGCCGACCCAGCCGGAGCCAACCAGCCGGATGCCCCAGTAGCCGGCGCCGTCGCCACCGCCGACTAGTCGGAGCCGCCTTCTGCAACTCTAGCTTAGCTATCTCTTGTGTTTTCCTGTCTTGTGCTCAAAAGAACAGTTAGTTCTGCGCAGTTCCACCCGCTATTGGTGTACTTCAAACTTTGTTGAATGCTGGCCTTCGGCCTTATGGTATGTGAAAAAAAAATCCCACATGCTTGTGTCTTTGCCGAGTACTGGCTCGTATTTGCCTTTGCTCTATTTGGCTTTTTCTTTTGCCGTCTTCCTTTGGCCGCCGCCCTGCCAATCGGACAGTCGCGCTACGGTTTGTGGCCGGGTCAGGGACTTGGCCGTTTAGAATAGACAAGTTACTTTGGTCTTTAGAGTGTAGCTCGTCGAGTGAGAAGCCGGCCGGCTGGCTGCTGAGTAGTCGGACGGGTAAGGCGAGGATCCGGCTTGGCCTTTATTGGCATTTCTTCCTTAGTCATTTTTCGTGTGGACAGCGTTTTTTGCCTTTAGCTCTTGCCAGCTGGACAGTCACGTTGCGAGTTGTGCCTTGGGACGAAGAGATGGCTTTAGCGTCGACACACTACATAGGCAACTTCGAGTGTTGCCAATTTAGGTCAAGGCGGCATGCCCCGGGCCGACTGACCAGACCCGGTCAGGGTAAAAGAATGAAAAGAACACATTCATAGGTGAAGCTTATTATATAGATAAAAAGGTAGCCCCCGAGTGCGCCTCGGGGGACCTATTGTCTTAGCTTAGTACATAAGATAGTGTGGTACATACACTGCATTTAGCTGTAAAACGGACAGAGGTGATTCGCATTCCATGGACGCTCCGTCTCTTTGCCGGAATCGTCTCTCTTGTGTGCCCTGGGCTTCTGTGCATCGATGAGGTAGTAGGAGTCGTTGCCCACGGCTTTACTGATGATGAAAGGCCCCTCCCAAGGGGCCGAGATCTTGTGCTGACAGGCTGTTCGTTGCATCAGCCGGAGCAGAAGATCACCCTCATGGAAAGCATGCGGCTTGACCTTCTTGTTGTGGTAGCGGTGCAGACACTACTGGTAGATGGCGGCCGGCTACAAGCCAACAGCTGGGCCTCTTCTAGCAGATCCACGTCGTCTTCTCATGCTTCCTTTGCTTCTGCCTCCATGTACATGGTGACACAAGGTGAGTCGAACTCAATGTCAGTTAGGATGACAGCCTCGGTCCCGTGCACGAGGAAGAAGGGTGTGAAGCCGGTTGCTTTATTCGGCGTGGTCCGAAGACTCCGGAGGACGGCCGGCAGCTCTTCAATCCACTTGACGGGCGAGCGCTCCAGTGGCTCGACCAGTCGGGGCTTGATGCCGGACAAGATGAGGCGGTTTGCTCGCTCCACCTGGCAGTTTGACTACAGATGGGTGACAGATGCTAGGTCCAGTCGGATGCCTTGCTTCGCGCAAAATCAGGCCAAGGCGCCCCTGGCGAAGTTTGTGTCGTTGTCGGTGATGATGATGTGCGGGATGCCCTACCGGACAGTGATATCCTCAATGAATGTGACTGCAGTCGGACCATTCAGCTTCTTGATTGGCTTTGCCTCAATCAACTTTGTGAACTTGTCCATGGTGACCAGAAGATGGTCCGGCCACCGCGTGCTGTTTTGAACGGGGCCACCATATCCAATCCCCATACAGTGAACGGCCAAGTGATGGGGATGGTCTTGAGGGTGGAGGCCGGTTGGTGTTGCTTGATGCTGAACTTCCGGCACCCCTTGCATTTCTGGACCAACTCCTTGGCGTCATCCAGAGCAATCGGCCAGAACAAATCGTGGCGGAAGGCTTTGGCCACAAGGGACCTGCAGGCGGCATGGTGGCCACACTCGCCTTGATGAATATCTCTAAGGATTGCAATTCCCTTCTCTGGCTCAACGCAGTGCTGGAAGACGCCAGTGACATTGCGCCTAACGAGCTCTCTATTGACAATCGTGTATGAGGCCGCACACCGTTGCACCTATCAGGCCGAAACTTCGTCGGCTGGTAGCTCGTGGCTCACCAGAAAGTTGAGGATGGGTTGTGCCCAAGACGGAGCTTCCACCACCGTCATGACAGCAACCTGTACCAGGGTGGCCGGGTTGGGAGGCGGTGGGTAGGAGTCGGCCGCCGCTTGCTATGTTGAAGAAGTCCCCGAGCCGCCTGCAGAAGTCCTCGGGCCGACTGTTGTAGTCTCTGAGCCGGATCCGACAGCTTCAGGATCAGCCGGCATGAAGATGGACTCTTATTCCGATGAGGTTGGATAGACGACTTGCGCAGGCAGTCGAGGAAGACGCCGGCTGGAACTGCTATTAGGGTGGAGCCGATCCTGGCCAGGGCATCAGTTGCTTCGTTGTTGGCTCATGGCACATGGAGGAACTCGCACCCGTCGAAGTATCCGATGATCTGCTGGACCAGGGAGCGGTAGCTGGCCATGTTGGCGTCCTTGGCGTCCCAGTCACCAGAGGACTGCTGGACCACCAAGTCCGAATCCCTGTAGCACAGGATGCGGCGGATGCCGATCCCCTTGGCCAGCTGGAGCCCGTGGACGAGCGCCTCGTACTCGGCTACGTTGTTGGAGGCGGCGAAGTGAATCTGCAGGGTACTTCAACTTGCCGCCCTTGGGAGAGGTGAGGACGATGCCGACTCGCAAGCCGGTGCGCATCTTGGAGTCGTCAAAGTGCATCCGCTAATGCGTGGAATCCGACGCTGGCGGCAGGTACTGGGTCTCAGCCCAGTTGACTAGGAAGTCGGCCAGTGCTTGGGATTTGATGGCGGTGCGGGGCTGGTAGAGGATGGTGTAAGGAGCCAGCTCAATGGCCCACTTGGCCACCCGACCAGTGGCATCTCGGTTGCCCATGGTCTCGTCAAGGTGAGCCGTGCAGACGACTGTGATGGGATGTTCTAGAAAGTACTGCTTCAGCTTCTTGGCGGCAAAGTACACACCATAGCACATCTTCTGGTAGTGGGGGTAGTTCTGCTTGGAGACAGACAACACCACACTCAGGTAATAGACCGGCCTCTGGGTCGGCTGGGCCTTGCTAGCCTCCGGGAGCTCGACAACTATGACCATGTTGATGACCCGATTGGTGGCAGCGATGTAGAGGAGCATGGGCTCTTTAGCAGTTGGAGCAGCCAGAACAGGCGGCGTGGACAACATCCACTTGAGCTAGAGGAATGCTTCGTCCGCCTGGTCAGACCACTTGAAACTCTTGGTCTTCTTCATCAGCTGGTATAGTGGGAGGGCCTTCTCTCCCAGCCGGCTCAGGAATCGGCTGAGAGATGCTAAGCACCCGATGAACTTCAGGACGTCCCACAGCCAGGTCAGCTTCTGCATTTGCTCAATGGCCATGATCTTCATGGGGTTGCACTCGATCCCGCGCTTAGAAACAAGGAAACCAAAGAGTTGGCCGGCTCATACTCCAAAGACACACTTCTCCGGGTTGAGCTTGATTTGGAAGCGGCGCAGGTTGGTGAAGATCTCCGTGAGATCCTCCAAAAGGGTGCCGCGCTTATCCATATTCACCACAATGTCATCCACATGGATGTGGGAATTCCAGCCGAGTTGTGGTAGGAGGCACTTCTACATGCATCGTTGAAAGGTGGTAGGAGGCATTCCACAAGACAAACGTCATGACGAGGTAGCAGAATGCACCAAAGGGGGTGATGAAGGCAGCCTTCATCTGGTCTTTCTCGTTCATCTTGATATGCTGGTAGCCGGAATAGGCATCCGGGAAACACAACAGCTTGCATCCGGCATTGGAGTCTATCACTTGGTCGTTCTGAGGCAAAGCAAATGGATCCTTGGGGCAGGCCTTGTTTAGGCTGGTGTAATCAATACACATGCGTCACTTGTTATTCTTCTTAAAAAGGAGGACGGGTTGGCAAGCCAGTCCGGGTAGAACACTTCCATGACGAAGCTGGATGCCAGGAGCTGGGTGACTTCTTCACCAATGATCCTTCTCTTCTCTGATAGGCGGCGTAGGGGTTGCTTGACTGGCTTGGCATCCCGCCTCATATTTAGCTTGTGCTCAGCGAACTCCCTCGGAACACCCGGTATGTCCTTGGGGGGACCATGCAAAGATATCCTGATTCTCATGGAGGAAATCGACGAGCTCACTTTCCTATTTGTTGTCAAGGTTGGAGCCTATGACAACAAACAACTCTAGGTGGGCCGGGTCCAAGATGATCTTCTTGGTCTCTTTGGCCGGCTTGAAGGAGGCCCCGCCATCCGCCTCCTCGGGATCATCCGACACGGCCGACTGCTTGACGGCCATGGCTACTGTTGGAAATATGCCCTAGAGGCAATAATAAATTGCTTATTATTATATTTCCTTGTTCATGATAATTGTTTATTATCCATGCTAGAATTGTATTGATAGGCAACTCAGATACATGTGTGGATACATAGACAAACACCATGTCCCTAGTAAGCCTCTAGTTGACTAGCTTGTTGATCAACAGATGGTCAAGGTTTCCTGACCATGGACATTGGATGTCGTTGATAATGGGATCACATCATTAGGAGAATGATGTGATGGACAAGACCCAATCCTAAGCCTAGCACAGATCGTGTAGTTCGTATGCTAAAGCTTTTCTAAATGTCAAGTATCTTTTCCTTAGACCATGAGATTGTGCAACTCCTGGATACCGTAGGAATGCTTTGGGTGTACCAAACGTCACAACGTAACTGGGTGGCTATAAAGGTGCACTACAGGTATCTCCGGAAGTGTCTGTTGGGTTGGCACGAATCAAGACTAGGATTTGTCACTCCATGTGACAGAGAGGTATCTTTGGGCCCACTCGGCAAGACATCATCATAATGTGCACAATGTGATCAAGGAGTTGATCACGGGATGATGTGTTACGGAACGAGTAAAGAGACTTTCCGGTGACGAGATTGAACAAGGTATCGGGATACCGACGATCGAATCTCGGGCAAGTACTATACCGGTAGACAAAGGGAATTGTATACGGGATTGACTGAATCCTTGAGATCGTGGTTCATCCGATGAGATCATCATGGAACATGTGGGAGCCAACATGGGTATCCAGATCCCGCTGTTGGTTATTGACCAGAGAGTTGTATCGGACATGTCTGCATGACTCCCGAGCCCGTAGGGTCTACACACTTAAGGTTCGATGACGCTATGGTTATAGGAAAAGTATGTACGCAGTTACCGAATGTTGTTCGGAGTCCCGGATGAGATCTCGGAAGTCACGAGGAGTTTCGGAATGGTCCGGAGGTAAAGATTCATATATGGGAAGTCCCGTTTTGGTCACCGGGAAAGTTTCGGGCGCTATCGGTAGCGTACCGGGATCACCGGGAGGGTCCCGGGGGTCCACCGGGTGGGGCCACCAGCCCCAGAGGGCTGCGTGGGCCAAGTGTGGGAGGGGACCAGCCCCAGGTGGGCTGGTGCACCC
>LR738711.1:664673924-664692351 GCA_902687465.1 Secale cereale
CCCTCTCCCTCTCCCCCTCTGGCCGCCACCCTTAGATGGGATCTGGGGTGGCCGCACCCCTAGGGGTAGGAAACCCTAAAGGGGGCGTAGCCCCTCCCTTCCCCCTATATATATATATATATATATATATATATATATATATATATATATATATATATATATATATATATATATATATATATATATATATATATATATATGTGAGGTTTGGGGCTTCCCATAACACCGTTTGACGTCTCTCGCTTGGCGCAGCCCTACCTCTCTTCCTCCTCGTCTCTCGCAGTGCTTGGCGAAGCCCTGCTCGAGTCCCGCGCTCCTCCACCACCACCACACCGTCGTGCTGCTGTTAGATGGAGTCTTCCCCAACCTCTCCCTCTCTCCTTTCTGGATCAAGGCGTGGGAGACGTCATCGGGCTGCACGTGTGTTGAACGCGGAGGCGCCGTTGTTCGGCGCTTAGATCGGAATCAACCGCGATCTGAATCGCTACGAGTACGACTCCTTCATCCGTGTTCTTGTAACGCTTCCGCATCGCGATCTACAAGGGTATGTAGATGCACTCCCCTCTCCCTCGTTGCTAGATTACTCCATAGATAGATCTTGGTGATGCGTAGGAAAAATTTTGATTTTCTGCTACGATCCCCAACAGTGGCATCATGAGCTAGGTCTATGCGTAGTATCTTGCACGAGTAGAACACAAAGTAGTTGTGGGCGTAGATCATGTCAATTCTCTTGCTGTTGCTAGTCTTATCTTGATTCGGCGGCATCGTGGGATGAAGCGGCCCGGACCGACCTTACATGTACTCTTACGTGAGACAGGTTCCACCGACTAACATGCACTAGTTGCATAAGTTGGCTAGCGGGTATATGTCTCTCCCACTTTAGTCGGATCGGATTCGATGAAAAGAGTCCTTATGAAGGGTAAATAGAAATTGGCATATCACGTTGTGGTTTTGGCGTAGGTAAGAAACGTTCTTGCTAGAAACCTATAGCAGCCACGTAAAACTTGCAACAACAATTAGAGGACGTCTAACTTGTTCTTGCAACATGTGTCGTGTGATGTGATATGGCCAAAAGGATGTGATGAATGATATATGTGTGATGTATGAGATTGATCACGTTCTTGTAATAGGAATCACGACTTGCATGTCGATGAGTATAACAACCGACAGGAGCCATAGGAGTTGTCTTATTTTATTGTATGTCCTGCGTGTCACTGAAAACGTCATGTAATTACTTTACTTTATTGCTAACCGTTAGCCATAGTAGTAGAAGTAATGTTTGGCGAGACAAATTCATGAAGACACGATGATGGAGATCATGGTGTCATGCCGGTGACGATGATGATCGTGGAGCCCCGAGACAACTATTTGATTGCATGTGATGTTTATCATGTTTTACATGTTATTTGCTTAGAACGACGGTAGTGAATAAGATGATCTCTCACTAAAATTTCAAGAATTGTGTTCCCCCTAACTGTGCACCGTTGCTAAGGTTCGTTGTTCCAAAGCACCACGTGATGATCGGGTGTGATAGGTTCTAACGTTCGCATACAACGGGTGTAAGCCAGATTTACACACGCGATACACTTAGGGTTGACTTGACGAGCCTAGCATGTACAGACATGGCCTCGGAACACGGAAGACTGAAAGGTCGAACATGAGTCGTATAGAAGATACGATCAACATGAAGATGTTCACCATTGATGACTAGTCCGTCTCACGTGATGATCGGACACGGCCTAGTCGATTCGGATCATGTATCACTTAGATGACTAGAGAGATGTCTATCTGAGTGGGAGTTCATTAGATGAACTTAATTGTCATGAACAATAGTCTAAGTTGTCTTCGCAAATTATGTTGTAGATCAAAAGCTTGCGTTGTAGCTCCCTGTTTAAATACGATCCTAGAGAAAGACTAAGTTGAAAGATATTGTAAGCAATGATGCGGACTGGGTCCGTAGTCCGAGGAGTGTCCTCACTGCTACACAGAAAGCTTACGTCTTTGATGCATCGCTCGATGTGCAAACCCCTACAACATTGTCTGTGGATGTTGTGAACACCTGACAGACACGTCCTGATGACTACTTGATAGTTTAGTGCACCATACTTTACGGCTTAGAATCGGGATTCCAATGACGTTTTGAACGCCATAGAACATATGAGATGTTCTAAGAGCTGAAATTGGGATTTCGGGTTCATGCCCGTGTTGAGAGGTATGAGACCTCTGACAAGTTCTTTTGCCAAAAAGATGGAGGAGAATAGCTCAACTAGTGAGCATGTGCTCAGAATGTCTGGGTGCTAAAATCACTTGAACCAAGTGGGAGTTAATCTTCCAGATGAGATAGTGGTTGATGGAATTCTCTAGACACTATCACCAAGCTACTAGAACTTCGTGATGAAATATGACATGCAAAGGATGGAGATGATCCCGGAGCTATTAGCAGTACTTAAGACCGCAAAAGTAGAACTCAAGAAGGAGCATCAAGTGTTGATGGTTTAACAAGACCACTGGTTTCAAAAGGGGCAAGGGCTAGAAGGGAAACTTCATGAATGGCAAACCAGTTGTCGCTCTAATGAAGGAACCCAAGGTTGAACCCAAACCTCGAGACTAAGTGCTTCTATTGTAAGGGGAACGGTCACATGGTAGCGGAACTACCCCAAATACATGGTAGATAAGAAAGCTGGCAACCTCAACAAAGTATATTTGATATAGGTGTTATTGATGTGTAACTTACTAGTACTCCTTGTAGCACCTGGGTATTGGATACCGGTTCAGTTGCTATTATTAGTGACTTGAAGCAAAAGCTACGGTATGAATGGAGACTAGCTAAGGGCGAGATGACGATGTGTGTTGGAAGTGTTTCCAAGGTTGATAAGATCCCCATCGCACGCTCCCTCTACCTTCGGGATTAGTGTTGAACCTAGATAAATGTTATCAGGTGTCTACGTTGAGCATGAATATGATTAGATCATGTTCATTGCAATACGGTTATTCATTTAAGTTAGAGAATAATGGTTATTCTGTTTACATGAATAATACCTTTATGGTCATGCACCCAATGGTTTATCAAATCTCGATCATAGTAATACACATGATAATAATATTAAATGCCAAAAGATGTAGAGTTAATAATGATAGTACCACTTTCTTATGGCACTGCCGCTTAGGTCATTTTGGCATAAAATGCATGAAGAAACTCCATGCTGATGGATGTTTCGAGTCGCTTGATTTTGAATCGCTTGACACATGCGAGCCATGCCTCATGGACAGGATGACTAAGATCCCGTGTTCATGTACAATGAAACGGGCAAGTGACTTGTTGGAAATCACACATGCTGATGTGTGTGATCCATTGAGAATTAAGGCATGTGGTGGATATCGTTATTTTCTCATCTTCACTGACGGTTTGAGTAGATATGGGTATATTTACTTAATGAAGCAAAAGTCTGAAACGTTTGAAAGGTTCAAGCAATTTCAGAGTGAAGATTAAGAGTCATCATAACAAGAAGATCATGTTCCTACGATATGATCAAGGCGAGATTTTCTGAATTATGAGTTTGGCAATCACTTAAGACATTGTGGAATTGTTTCGCAATTGAAGCCACCTGGAACACCACAGCGCAATGGTGTGTCCGGACGTCGTAATCGAACCTTATGAGATATGGTGCGATCTATGATGTCTCTTACCGATCTACCGCTATTATTTTGAGGTTATGCATTAGAGATAGCTGCATTCACTTTAGATAGGGCACCATCTAAGTCCGTTGAGACGACGCCGTATGGTTTGGCAAGAAACCAAAGTTGTCGTTTTCTTGATGTTTGGGGCTGCGATGCTTATGGCTTCAGCCGGAAAAAGCTCGAACCCAAAGCGGACAAATACATCTTCATAGAATACCCAAAGGTAACATTTGGGTATACCTTCTATCTCAGATCCAAGGGCAAAAAATGTTTGTCACTAAGAACGGGTCCTTTCTCGAGAAGGAGTTTCTCTCGAAAGAATTGAGTGGGAGGAAGATAGAACTTGATGAGGTTGTCGAACCCTCACTTCAACCGGAGAGTAGTGCAACACAGAAAGTTGTTTCTGTGGAACCTACGACTGTTGAAGAGGAAACTAATGATAGTGATCATGAAGCTCTAGATCAAGTTGCTATCGAACCTCGTAGGTCGACAAGGATATGTACTACTCCTGAGTGGTACGGTGATCCTGTCTTAGATGTCATGTTGTTGGACAAAAATGAACCTACGAACTATGCAGAAGCGATGGTGGGCCCATATTCCGACAAATGGTTAGAAGCTGAGAAATCCGAGATAGGATCCATGTATCAAAACAAAGTATGGACTTTGGTGTACTTGCCCAATGATCGGCAAGCCATTGAGATAACTGGATCTTTAAGAAGAAGACAGACGTGGACGGTAATGTCACCGTCTATGAAGCTCGACTTGTGGCAAAGAGTTTTTCACAAGTTCAAGGAGTTGACTACGATGAGATTTTCTCACCCGTAGCGATGCTTAAGTCCGTCAGAATCAAGTTAGCATCAGCTGCATTTATGAAATCTGGCAGATGGATGTCAAATCAAGTTTCCTTACCAGTTTTCGTAAGGAAAGGTTGTATGTGATACAATCAGAAAGGTTTTGTCGATACTAAGGATGCTAAAAGGTATGCTAGCTCCAGCGATCCTTCCATGGACTAGAGCAAGCATCTCGGAGTCGGAATATATGCTTATATGGAGTGATCAAAGTTTTTGGGTTTATACAAAGTTTGTTAGAAACTTGTATTTACAATAAAGTGAGTGGGAACACTACAACATTTTCTGATAAGTATATGTGATTGACATATTGTTGATCAGAAATGATGTAGAACTTCTGGAAAGCATAAAGGGTTGTTTGAAAGGAGTTTTTCAAAGGAAGACCTGGATAAAGGTGGAGCAACAATTTGGAATAGCTCCAAGTAGAACGTGATAGAAACATCTATGATATGACATAAAGTTTTGCGAAGTACATAGGGATCTGAATGTTGCAGACTCGTTGACTACAACCTCTCTGACAAGCATAACATGATCAAACCCAGAACTCATTGAGTGTTAATCACATATTGATGTGAACTAGATTATTGACTCTAGTAAACTCTTTGGATGTTAGTCACATAGCGATGTGACCTGTGAGTGTTAATCACATGGCGATGTGAACTAGATTATTGACTCTAGTGCAAGTGGTAGACTGTTCGAAATATGCCCTAGAGGCAATAATAAATTGGTTATTATTATATTTCCTTGTTCATGATAATTGTTTATTATCCATGCTAGAATTGTATTGATAGGAAACTCAGATACATGTGTGGATACATAGCAAACACCATGTCCCTAGTAAGCCTCTAGTTGACTAGCTTGTTGATCAACAGATGGTCAAGGTTTCCTGACCATGGACATTGGATGTCATTGATAACGGGATCACATCCTTAGGAGAATGATGTGATGGACAAGACCCAATCCTAAGCCTAGCACAGATCGTGTAGTTCGTATGCTAAAGCTTTTCTAAATGTCAAGTATCTTTTCCTTAGACCATGAGATTGTGCAACTCACGAATACCGTAGCAATGCTTTGGGTGTACCAAACGTCACAACGTAACTAGGTGGCTATAAAGGTGCACTACAGGTATCTCCGAAAGTGTCTGTTGGGTTGGCACGAATCAAGACTGGGATTTGTCACTCCGTGTGACGGAGAGGTATCTTTGGGCCCACTCGGCAGGACATCATCATAATGTGCACAGTGTGATCAAGGAGTTGATCACGGGATGATGTGTTACGGAATGAGTAAAGAGACTTGCCAGTGACGAGATTGAACAAGGTATCGGGATACCGACGATCGAATCTCGGGCAAGTACTATACCGGTAGACAAAGGGAATTGTATACGGGATTGATTGAATCCTTGACATCGTGGTTCATCCGATGAGATCATCGTGGAACATGTGGGAGCCAACATGGGTATCCAGATCCCGTTGTTGGTTATTGACCGGAGAGTTGTCTCGGCCATGTCTGCATGACTCTCGAGCCCGTAGGGTCTACACACTTATGGTTCGATAACGCTAGGGTTATAGGGAAAGTATGTACGCGGTTACCGAATGTTGTTCAGAGTCCCGGAATAGATCTCGGACGTCACGAGGAGTTCCGGAATGGTCCGGAGGTAAAGATTCATATATGGGAAGTCCCGTTTTGGTCACCAGAAAAGTTTTGGGCGCTATCGATAGCGTACCGGGACCACCGGGAGGGTCCCGGGGGTCCACCAGGTGGGGCCACCGGCCCCAGAGGGCTGCGTGGGCCAAGTGTGGGAGGGGACCAGCCCCAGGTGGGCTGGTGCGCCCCCCCCCCACCAGGGCCCAAGGTGCATCATAGAGGGGAAGGGGGCAAACCCTAGGGCAGATGGGCCCTAGGGCCCAATCTGGTGCGCCCCCTCTCCCTCTCCCCCTCTGGCCGCCACCCTTAGATGGGATCTGGGGTGGCCGCACCCCTAGGGGTGGGAAACCCTAAAGGGGGCGCAGCCCCTCCCTTCCCCCTATATATATGTGAGGTTTGGGGCTGCCCATAACACCGTTTGACGTCTCTCGCTTGGCGCAGCCCTACCTCTCTCCCTCCTCGTCTCTCGCAGTGCTTGGCGAAGCCCTGCTGGAGTCCCGCGCTCCTCCACCACCACCACGCCGTCATGCTGCTGTTGGATGGAGTCTTTCCCAACCTCTCCCTCTCTCCTTGCTGGATCAAGGCATGGGAGACGACATCGGGCTGCACGTGTGTTGAACGCGGAGGCGCCGTTGTTCGGCGCTTAGATCGGAATCAACCGCGATATGAATCTCTACGAGTACGTCTCCTTCATCCGCGTTCTTGTAACGCTTCCGCATCGCGATCTACAAGGGTATGTAGATGCACTCCCCTCTCCCTCGTTGCTAGATTACTCCATAGATAGATCTTGGTGATGCGTAGGAAAAATTTTGATTTTCTGCTACGATCCCCAACAGCTACCACCCGGTCGATGATGTGCTTCTCTTGGGCGATGACGAGGGACTCGGCCAGCCGGGAGCTGGCCGCCACACATTCGGCCGACTTCTTGTAGTCGCTGACGATGGTGATGATGCATTTCGGACCTGGCATCTTTGTCTTCAGGTACGCGTAGTGCGGGACCATCATGAACTTGGCATGGTCGGCCGGCCCAAGAGCGCGTGGTAGGGGTTGTCCAAGTTGGCCACCTCGAACCAGATGGGCTCACGATGGAAGTAATTCTGGTCACCGAACAGGACGTCGATCTTGATCTTGCCGAGTGGTGAGTGGGAGAGCCCAGGGACGATGCTGTGGAACACGGTCCGGCTGGGCAGGAGCTGCTTCTCCTTGATGCCCAAATTTTCCATGGTGTTGTTGTAGAGGATGTTGATGCTGCTGCCGCCGTCTATCAGGACTCGGGAGAAGCGGCAAGTCCGCCTCTTGGTGGAGAAGGTGGGATCCAACACCATAGCATAGCCACCCGGCGTGGGCATCATAGCCGGATGGTCCTTCTGGCTCCAGGTGATGGGCTTCTCAAACCAGTGCATGTACTCTGGGATCTCAGGGACGATAGTGTTCACCTCGCGGTGTTGCTGCCGCTTGTTGCGCTTGTCATTGGCTTCACTTGTGAAGACGACATATGCAGCATGCGCGTTGGGGAATTTGTCTTGGAGCATCCCGGCAGGGCGGGCCGGCTGCTGAGGAGGCGGACCCGCCAGGCCGAGAGGAGGAGGCAGCAGGGCCTCTCCCTTGGCAATTCGGGGAAGCCAGTTGCACCGCCACGTTGTGTAGTTGGATGGCTTCGTGCCGCTGTGGAACTTGCACGGAGCCTCGAGGGCTTGCTCGAAGGAGAGGGACGGCTGCCAGGCACCCTTGTTGCGCTGCTGACGCTTGGGGCCGGGCTGACCCACCGACTGCTGGTCTTGGTCCTCAACAGTTGCCACCTACAGGCTAACGAAAGCCGGCTCCAGGGCCTTGCGCTTGTTGTTGTTGTTTTGCTGCTGACACCGACTAGATTCGCCAGCCGTCGTCAGGGTATTCGGCAAGATCACCTTTCCGGATGCGTCAACCCGGATCTCCGACTTCATGGAGGAGTTGGCCGTAGCGTACTTGTCTTCTACTGCCAGGAGCTCGTCCAGAGTGGCCGGCTCGTCACATAGGAGCTTGTGCTTGAGCAGGGTGCCCTCTCGCCTGTGACACCCCGAGACCGATGCGCCAGGTGTCAGCCAGTTATTCGTTGCCTAGGGATGGCACCCGCAGGGTTTGGGTATGGGTTGAGCCACCCCATACCCTTACCCGTCCCCTCTGAGCGTACCCATCACCCTTACCCATACCCGTCGATGGGTACAATTTTTTCCCATACACGTTACCCGACAGGGTAGATGGGTACCCGCGGGGTAAAATTACCCATGTTTGCAAAGCATCTGTTTGAATAAATCAGTCATAAACAACAACATATAATTATAATCTATGAACAATGACAAATTATAACAACAACAACAACAACAACAACAACAACAACAACAACAACAACAACAACAACAAGCACTTTTAAATAACAAGACGTAACAAAAACATATTTAATAAACAACATAACTTTTTCGTAAACAACAACACATCAAAACATCATCATATAGTCATACCTTTTGAGTTCACAAATTCATAACAAAGTGTAGAGATAATTTTGAGTTCATATAGATTTTATATGGGTACATGGGTATGTGGGGATGGGTTATATGATCCAATACCCATACCTGCTCTACCCGATGGGTTTAACATTCCCTATTTATATACCCATGGGTAAGTTTTTGTCACATACCCTTAGCCTAATAGGGTTTTTACCCGCAGGGTATGTGTCACACCCTGCATTTTGTAACATGTTATTTGTAACTTTGAAGCATGAAAATTTGGACCAGCAAAAAATATTAGCATCATTTGGCTCTTATTTGGAATTGAGTTTTCTTCATTTGCTTTTTCATGTGCTCATTAAAGTCAACTATGACCTCTTGTAGATTTCATCTCCTTATCCAAAACTTCTGCCCAATGATCATGCCAAGTGTTATATAACAGTATAGTATTTTCTTACAAAATTAATTTGGCCAAAAAGTATTTTATAAATTTAGTTTTCCAAAAACCCCTGAATTGAGATTTGCACTGCAAGTACTTGATTTAGGGTGTGAAAATTATTTCAAAGGGTTTATATGAGACCTAGTAGCCATAGGACTCCCAGAAACCACAAAAGCATAATTTTAAAAGTTATTTTTCTATTTTATTTAAAAGCTTTTTCTTAAGGCTAGAAATGGTCTTTAATAGGGGAAAATTATTTAAATGTTTCAAAAATATTTGCCAAAATTCAGAGAGACTCATAGGACATATATTGTCCATATATAAGAGTTTCAACACTTGGTCATGTTCAAAATAATGGGCTAAACCCTCTAAAACCCTTTCTGGATATTTCAAGCTTTTGAAATATTTACAAAGGAAACTTTCTCCAAAAATTCCAGGGAAATTCTATCATGTCATATATGACATATTTGATGATCTTGCCAAGTCCCATGCCTTGGGAAGCAAGAAAACCTCCTCAAACCCCCTCATAACCATTCTGGCCATATTTGAAGTTTGAGCAACTTTACATTGCCAAACTTGTCCAAATGCTCTCAAACTTGGTGCACATGCTAGAATGACCTAATAAGGAACCTAGACCAAATGGCACAAGATTTGGAATAGAGCAACTTGATCAGATCACCTCAAAACCCTTTCTGTTCAAATGCAAATTTGAACAACTTTACATTACCAACTTTTTATCTGGAGCTTCAAACTTTGTGAGCATGATCAATACCCCAAATTATGATGATACACCAAGTGGTGCATCAAGGGGAGATGATTAGCTTGACTCAATCAAGATGAAACTGTTTCTGTTGATTTCTAGGGTTCACCAAAGTTACATTGGCTAGTTTCTCCAAATGAGGCCAAATTTGGTGAGGCGCCCTATTTTCTCATGTCTTTCAACCCTGTCAAGTGCCATGTCAAGTGGACTTCATTTACTTGATCAAACACTGATCAAACACCTTCTGCAGAATTTCTAAAACCTCCAATTTGACCACTTTCACTTTTCTCCATGGCCTCAACTTCTTACCACAGGCTCATTGAGTTACCAGCTACCTCCAGTAACTCCCCCAACACCTCAACTCCATGATTGGAGGGTGAAACCCTTGTTTTACCTTGCTGTACAGTAGGTTTCCACCATGTTACCAGCCCTCTCCCTCTCTCTCTGCATCCCCATGGCATCCAAGGCCTCAGGCCCTTTCTTTACTCCTCCCTCTACGCACTAGACACTGTTGGACACGCTGGAACGGACCAAACCGGCGAGAGCATGCTGATGCCAGCAATACGCACGCTCCAGAGCGCGCGAACAGTGCACCCCGCACGCTGGCTCCGGCCAATCAGCCTCCCCCGACAACCTCGAGCCTCCCCCTCGCGCTAGTCTAGGCGCCTCGACGTCCGCGACCTCCCCGGCGCTGTCCCCCCTCCTCCTGCGCCCTCCAGTGAGCGTCGTCGCACGCGCACCGGCCGCCCGCTTCGGCCATTCTTCTGCCTCACACGCGCGCCCTCCTCTGGCACTCCCCCGCTCCTCCTCTCACCTCAGCTGGACGTGGAGCTAGTCCACGGACCTCCCCGGCGTGTTCCGAGGCTCCAGAACCCTCTCCAGCCTCGCCTGCAACCTCGCCGGCGCACGGGTCCACGGTGAACCACGGGCGCGGCTATATAAGGCCCTCCCGAGCCTCTCCAACACCCTCACCAGCCTCACACCTCTCCACTGATCCCCCCTGCACCTCCAGCTCGACCCCAGGAGGTCCCAGTGCTCGGGATCGACCGGAGCTCCGCCGCGTCGGGCCGCCGGCGATCTCAAGGTACAGGCCTCCCCTGCCTCTCCTTCCACTCGTTTTGGAACCACCGCACCTCACTGACTCTTTCCCCCTCATTTCCCCTCTCTGTGGCAGTCGGAAACGACCTCGACCACCACTCTCCGACGAGCTTCCGACGTCCAACCTCGCCGCCGGTGAACCAAGCCTCCCCGCCGTGCCGTGCTACCACCACAGCAACCGTGACACGACGCTGAGCTCAACCCTGCCCTCCGTTGCCGTCGCCGTGGCCGGAATCGTCTCCGGTGAGCTCGTCGCCGTCGTGGTCGTGGGGTTAGAGATGACAGGCGGGCCCCGCCTGTCATCCCCCCACCTCTCTCCCCCTCCTCTGTGCCGCTGACCCACGGGCCCCGCCCGTCAGGTTTGAAAACCTAACGTGCGCGCGCTGGCTCCCGTGCGGCCAGGCCGAGCCGTCTGGGCCGTGCACTGTGGCCTTCTCTGGCCCAGTGCACAGGACCCTTTTTCTCTTTTTCTTTTCTGTTGATGTTTTAAACATTTATACAGAAAAGAATATTGATCCAAATTAAATATTTCCAACTCCTAAAATCTTGTAATATTCCAACCTATTTAATGGTACTACTTTCATTCAAATCCATGAAACTTTTCTGTACTGTTCAAATTTAAATTCAAATTTGAGCAGTATAACTCATGTTCAAAAATCAATATATCCTATTCTGTAACTCCAAAACTCCAACTAAGATTTTTCCCCATCTTAGAAATCCCTCTAGTATTTTACAAAAATGAGTTGACATTTTTCTGAGCACTTTGATTTTTCTGTTTCATTTGTATTCTTATTTTCCCGTGGTTATTATGCGACGTATAGATCCCGTATTTGACGAAGTTGCTGTGGAAGAAGAAGGAGAAGGATTTGAAGACTTTGAAGACCAAGCCAATCCAGGCAAGCAGCCCTTTGACCATGATACACTTGTTCTTCGGAACCCGTTTGTTTCCGATGCATGATGATTAGGGTTACGATGGTAACCGAGATGAACCACCACATGATGCATGCTTCGTTGTTAATCTTGCTATATGCTGGATGACATGCAATAGATGGTCATGATGCTCATATGATGCATGACATGATCTTGATCTTGCTAAGTGCTAGATGACTTGCATATGGTTAGTAGTTATGGAAAGTGATGCATGTGTGACATGAACCCTCATGGTTGAAGTCTTTGCATAAAACCCCGTCGGGTGCCATTTATGCCCGAGGGAGATGATGATGATAAGTTGGGTGACCACTTGATGACGAAGTGGTGTGCCAAGGCAAGTGTGTGTGTTTTTCAAACGGATTGGTTGAAGTTGCGACCGTTATTCCAACCATACATGTGCAACCACACTACCCCTTATGGGACGGGGCTTTATTGATTACTTAGGTCGATACTAGCATGGTGCCCGCATTACTAGTGACGGGAAGACTTGAGGTCTTTCCCGGGACGGGGTCGTGCTTGGATAGATGGCCATGACTGTTTTTACAGGGCACCGGACACACCGTTGGTCCCTTCGGGTACGCGTAACATTGAATTAGGGCAAGTCCCGTGATCTATTGTTGTACCCAAAGGCCGTGTGCCAACGAGTGGACTCTATGTTAGTGTCGTCTAAGGAAAGGTAATGACCGGGTGCTTACCCCGGGTACTTGAGGTACCGCGGGTCGTGGATGACACGGAAGTTCCCCGGATCTTGTGGGTAAAGTGCGCAACCTCTGCAGAGTGTAAAACTATTCGAATAGCCGTGTCCACGGTCATGGACAGTTGGGTAACCGCTCTTGGGCTACGTCCAATGTTTGTGAAACCATGCGTGTGTATGTGAGTCAAGGATGGTGACTTGACTCGATGAGTTGAATCATATTCATGTTGATATCGGTAACCAGTTCTCGAGGTTACGCGAGGTTATTGATGCATAAACTTGATGATAGCATATCGTTCTAGCTTCCTGCTAGATTGTTCATTATTGTTCCATTGCATTGTTACCACATCATGGGTTGCTTGCGAGTACATTCAAAGTACTCATTGGCTTGCCACTGGTTATTTAATTGGCCAGGCATGGAAGAGCAGGATTATGAGGAAGATTTCTTTGGAGACGAACATGCGAACTAGGACGCTATCCCAGTCAGAATGCCTGTAGGGTTAAGCCAGATGGCATGGGTTCTACCCGGTTATCGAAGACTTCCGCTACTTGAGTTATTTGCTATTCAGCCCGTGAGGCTCTATCTATGTAAGACTTGGTCATAATGGCCTTAATTCGTGTAAGACTATTTGTATGGATGTAAGACTCTTGTTATTTCAGCTTCTGTGTGTTCAGTGAGCATTGATCTCTGGGATCACTGTACACGTGCATTCGGTGATCTCGACTTCCAAGTCGGGGTCCCCACAGTATGTGGGTAATGGGTACCCATTGCCATCCCTATCGTTGTCGTTGCCATGTCATCTGCTTGCGTGTTGCATTTTGCCATGTCATCGTGTTCATTGCATCAGCATGTTTTCAAAACTTGCATCCGTTTGAAGTGGCCATCTTCATCATCCTGGCGCTCTCCATGACGAGGAGGGAGTAGTCGACCCTCGGGGCTGAGGGTATGTACCAGTAGCTATGTGTTTGATCTCTCTCTCTCTCTCTCGTGTTCTTGAGATGGCACGATCTTCATGTATCGCGAGCTTTGCTACTATAGTTGGATCTTATGATGTTTCTCCCCCTCTACTCTCTTGTAATGAATTGAGTTTTCCTTTTGAAGTTATCTTATCAGATTGAGTCTTTAAGGATTTGAGAACACTTTATGTATGTCTTGCATGTGCTTATCTGTGGTGACAATGGGATATCGCGTGATCTACTTGATGTATGTTTTGGTGATCAACTTGCGGGTTCCGTGACCTTGGGAAACTATGCATAGGGGTTGGCACACGTTTTCATCTTGACTCTCCGATAGAAACTTTTGGGCACTCTTTGAAGTACTTTGTGTTGGTTGAATAGATGAATCTGAGATTGTGTGATGCATATCGTATAATCATGCCCACGAATACTTGAGGTGACAATGGAGTATCTAGGTGACATTAGGGTTTTGGTTGATTTGTATCTTAAGGTGTTATTCTAGTACGAACTCTATGATAGATCGAATGAAAAGAATAGCTTCGTGTTATTTTACTACGGACTCTTGAATAGATCGATTAGAAAGAATAACTTTGAGGTGGTTTCGTACCCTACAATAATCTCTTCGTTTGTTCTCCGATATTAGTGACTTTGGAGTGACTCTTTGTTGCATGTTGAGGGCTAGTAATATGATCCAATTATGTTATCCTTGTTGAGAGAACTTGCACTAGTGAAAGTATGAACCCTAGGCCTTGTTTCCTAGCATTGCGCTACCGTTTATGCTCATTTTTATCCTTAGTTACCTTGCTATTTTTATATTTTCAGATTACAAAAACCTATATCTACCATCCATATTGCACTTGTATCACCATCTCTTCGTCGAACTAGTGCACCTATACAATTTACCATTGTATTGGGTGTGTTGGGGACACAAGAGACTCTTTGTTATTTGGTTGCAGGGTTGTTTGAGAGAGACCATCTTCATCCTACGCCTCCCACGGATTGATAAACCTTAGGTCATCCACCTGAGGGAAATTTGCTACTGTCCTACAAACCTCTGCACTTGGAGGCCCAACAACGTCTACAAGAAGAAGGTTGCGTAGTAGACATCAGGATCCCACAATCTTAGGTGGCGCCCCCTGGAGCGCGCCATTGGGAGCTTGGGGTGCTCTCATATATCTTATGGCCTCCTCTCGAAGCTTCTAGGGTCCCTTTTGGTTCTAAAAAATCACCACAAAGTTTTATAGTGTTTGGACTTCATTTGGTATTGATTTCATGAAAAAGCAAAAAAAAAACATGTAGAAAACAACAACTAGCACTAGACACTGAGTTAATAGGTTAGTTCCCAAAAAATGATATAAAATTGCATATAAAGCATCCAAAATTGATACAATAATAGCATGAAACAATCATAAAATTATAAATGTATTGGAGACCTATCAGCTGCCAGCCGGCAGCCTATTCAGCCAGGTATGAGCCAAGCTAAGCAACATGAGGGCCATGTAGTGGACCTCCATGCGCTTGTTGCCGCGAGCGATGCCGGCGTATATGGTGTAGTCGATCAGCCAATCCTCTTGCTTGGTGACCCCGTTGTACTTGGGGGTGCCGCGAGCCAACGTGAAGCCCTTCGGAAAAGGCTCGTCGCAGATGCGAGGCCCGAAGCAGGCCGGACCGGTAGAGATCTCCTCCTCTAGGGCAAGGGAGCGCGTCAGCCGCTCGTTGCGGTGGCGGGTGTCGTGCAAGTTTTGGTGATTGCAGGGCCCTAACCAGTCGGTTATCACAGGATGCGCACTCGGCCCAATGGAGGTCGGCTGGCGCCGCCACGTGGATAGGCGTTGTCGTGCCGGCTGACGGCAGGCCTCGCCAACCGACTCTTTCACGTGGTTGTCGACAGCCGGACGGTCACGGTTGCGTCTGCCCCGGCTACCCTAGTGCCAGCGCCCACGGCTAGGGACGTGCGGGGAAGATGCCTTCTACATCACCTGAGCCCTCCGGTCGGCTGCTGGTCGTCCATCTAAAGAGGGGGATGCCGGGTCGGACGCGGCCGGATGGGCTGGGTCCCACTGCACCTCCTGCTGGTTCGTAGCAACGATGAAGTCATGAATGTGTTGCTGCTGCAGTAGCTCCTCGTCCTCCATGTTTTCCAGTTCGGCTGCGACCGCCTTCGCAACCCTCGTGCTTTTGACGAGGGTGTTGTTGGTGGGTCGGCTTCTCCTAGCATATGTCTAATGGCTCTACCACGGTGCTGCATCTCCTCGAGCCGGCGTGAAGCCACGGGTGATGTTGTACTCACGCTGGACGGACTCAATCCAGTGATGTCCGGCGGCGAACCCCATGACCTCATCGAGCAGGCACTTGCGCGTCTCCTCGGTCTAGGTCGCGGCAGCGGCGGGGTTGCCACCGGGCTTAATGGGGTGCGCAGGTTCTGCACCGTCGTGCACAGCGGATTCGAGCGGCCCGCGCGGGCCGCTGCTGCAGCGGCCAGGTCCTTACTGCGGTCTGTGTTGTGGCTGTAGCAAATGGTCAGCACCTTCACGCGCATGCAGAGGTCCGCGACATTGTTGGAGATGTTGTAGCCACCAGGGAGCATCTGGTCGGCGTAGATGAGCACCTTGCTAGGGTACTCATCGGGAACAAGCACGATGTAGACGTGCAGCTTGCCGAAGGGGACGACGGAGCCGCCTCCATGGAAGGTGGCGTCCGTGTCGTGTGCTATGTTGTCGCTGGCGCAGCCGAACGCACCGTTCTTGTTGATCAAGTCGTGCGCGATGTGCTCGCGAGAGGAGGTTATCTGTCTCATCCGGAACGTGACTCTGGACGTGCGTGCGCGTGCGTGCGCGTGTGTGTGTGCGCGCGCGCCCCATTCTTGGGGTGCTCCTGGTAGGTCGTATACTTGGACTTCCCAGGTTAACAAATATCTAAGAAGATGGGGTGGACCTCGGCTGTTAGCGTCTCCTACGGGGCCCGCCAGCTGCTTGTCAATGTGGCGTGTAGGTCGTGGCATCACGGTGCGCTTGACGCGGTGTGTCTACAGTGTGGGCCCGTCCGAGAGTTGGCTGCCTCGGTCAGCGGTACCGGCGGCACGGTAGACACACCCTTCACGACGTGGGAGACGTCTTGGTCATGTACCTGGTACGGATGGATGGGACGGGGACTGACCCCGTCGGCCCGGCCTGGGGGGCACGCCCAGCCGGCATCCAGCGGGTGGAGCCAGCCGAAAGGCCAGCCGGCCATGAGGGTGTCGAGACATCCCGATGTTTCGAAATGTTGACTTGTATATCTAAGCCTACTCTGGGGGTCATCCCCTCTACGGGTGTTTTGTTAGGGCAGGGGAGTTATATGTCTGTCACTAGGAAAATAATTGCAAGTGTCGCCCTCGACTGTAACTCTTTGGTGCTTTGTCAGACAGGGTGGGTAAGTTGCATACCTACCAATACACATGCAATTGCAAGTGTCGCCCCGACTGCAACTCTTTGGTGTTTTATCGGACAGGGTGGTTAAGTTGCATGCCTACCATTAGGCACACAATTGCAAGACTGCAACTACATGTCTTCAACGCAACTACAAGTTCATGTTGTTTTGTCAAGGAAGGTGGGCAATTGCATATCTACCACTAGGAACACAACTACAAGGGTTGCATCGACTGCAATTGCACGTCTTCAACACGACTACAACTCATTGGTGTTTCGTCGGGGGGAGGGAGCAGTTGCATATCTACCACTAGGCACGCAACTGTAAGTGTCGTTCCCGACTGCAACTGCATGTCTTCAACACAACTGCAACTCTATGGTGTTTTATCGGGGGTAGGGGTTGTTGCATGTCTCAGGCTAGGCACACAACTGCAAGTATCGACCACGGCTGCAACTGCATATCTTCAATGCGGTTGTAACTCTCTAGTCTTTTGTTATGGGAGAGGTATTTACATGTCTGACCCTGGACACACAACTGCAAGTGTTGCTCCGTACTGCAACCATGTGGTGTTTTTTCGAGGCAGAGGGCAATTGCATATTTTGCTACACAAGGCACGCAACTACAAGTTTCACCTATGATCGCAACTATATATCTTCAATGACAGTTGCAACGTCAAATATTATAATAAATCACATTGACTTTTTTAAAATTAAATCTAAGTAATATAAAATTAGAGGACTAACCTTTAAAAATATATTTTTCCATATACACAACCTATAATTCCTAAAAATAAGTATTTCTCAAATTTTGCTTGAACATTTTTCCTAAAACATAATCACAAAGGTAAACACTTTTTTTGCAGTTTGCCCAAGAAACAAAAAAGTGAAAATGAAAAACGTAAATGGAAAAAACAACAAAGGAGAAAAAGAAACAAACTGCAAAAGAAAAAGAGAACAGAAGCACCTATGTGCATGCCCACAGGCAGCCCAACACCAGTCCATGCTGGGTCGTCACTACGAACGAAACCCGAGACCAACTAGTTAACGAGCGCTCATTCGAGAGCCTCGCAGCGATCAGCGCCACTTGACGCTCTCGGCCATTCGCCACGTGTCGCGCTCTGGACGCTCCTTTCGGATTTAATTTTTTTTATTTTTCCACATGCGTTTTTGGCTTATTGAACGGGGTTTTTCGACGTTTTGGTTTTCCACCGGTCTTTCTTAACTTTTCGACGAAAAAAAAATTCGATTTTTTTGTGCGAAAAACACGTTTTTTTACGGAAGTCACGGTTTTGCTTCCACGAGAGGCACGATTGTGCTTTTCGCGAGAGTCACGGCCGTGCCTCTCGGAAAGGGAAAAAACGCGTTTTCTTTTTTTTTTCTTTTTCGCGAGAGTCACGGTTTTGCTTCCGCGAGAGGCATGGTTGTGCTTACGGGAGAGTCACGGTCGTGCCTCTTTCGGAAAGGGAAAAAACGTGTTTTCTGTTTTTTT